>JASEVX010000004.1:111633405-111707934 GCA_031761405.1 Serripes groenlandicus | reverse complement strand
TCACTCTCCTCTCTTTCTGTCTGTCTGTCTGTTTGTCTGTCTGTCTGTCTGTCTGTCTGTCTGTCTGTCTGTCTGGTCCTGTATGTCTGTCTGTCTGTCTGTCTGTCTGCCTGTTTGTCTGTCTGTCTGTCTGTCTGTCTGTCTGTCTGTCTGTCTGTCTGTCTGTCTGTCTTTCTCTTGCTCTCTATCTGTCCTTCCTCTGTCTCTGTATCTCGTCTCTGTCTGTCTGTCTGTCCTGTCTCTCTATCTCTCCCTCTCTATATCTGTCTCTCTGTCTCTCTTGTCTGTGTCTCTCTCTATCTCTATATTCTCTCTCTTTCTCTCGCCCTGTCTCCCTCTCTCTCTCTCTCTTTGTCTCCTCTCTCTCTCTCGTCTCTGTCTCTCTCCTCTCTGTCTCTCTCTGTCTCTCTCTGTCTCTCTCTGTCTCTCTCTGTCTCTCTCTCTGTCTCTCTCTGTCTCTCTCTCTGTCTCTCTCTCTCTGTCTCTCTGTCTCTCCTGTCTCTCTCTCTCTGTATCTCTGTGTGTGTGTGTCTCTCTCTCTATGTCTGTCTGTCTGTCTGTCTGTCTGTCTGTATGTCTGTCTGTCTGTCTGTATGTCTGTCTGTCTGTCTGTATGTCTGTCTGTCTGTATGTATGTCTGTCTGTATGTATGTGTGTCTGTATGTGAGTGTCTCTCTCTTTCTCTCTCTCTTCTCTCTCTCTCTCTTCTCTCTCATCTCTCTCTCTCTCTCACCTCTCTCTCTCTCTCTCTCTCTCTCTCTCTCTCCTCTCTCTCTCTCCTCTCTCTTTCTCTCTCTCTCTCTCTCTCTCTCTCTCTCTCTCTCTCTCTCTCTCTCTCGCTCTCTCTCTCTCTCTCTCTTTTTCGTATTCTGCTGCAAATGTGATGTATGTGAGAATATGAATATAATTATATCATAGGCTAGTTCTGTTACTACACTAACTGAACGCTTATGTTATTGATGAGAGTCAATCACTTTCACCGAAAACTTACTTGTGAATGCATGTCCCTCACCTACTTTACCAAACCTAGTCGCATTTTGACGAATTTGCTGCAGACCACTATTGAAAACATTGTGCAAAATGAGAAATTACTCGTGATGAGTAATTTCTCCTTTTCCCAAAATTGTTTTCAAATGTATTATACTTGTGTTTATAGAAATATAATGTTTATATAAGTTGATTTTTAGGAAATGGTTACCCATTTATCGTTGCAATATGTAGGATATGCAGATTCAGAATTGGGTAAGCACCTCCCTTAGGTCATTTTCATCCGACATCACGAAAAAAATATATTTGAATGTTCTCTTTGAAATACTTAAACAGGGGCTTTTGGCCGATATCCTTGCTTATTTCACAATGAAATGTGTTTAAAAGTAGTACATATAACATCGCTGAAATAGCGTTTGATTAAGTATCGACTTAAACTTTCAATTTGTCATAGACATTATATATTCCCTTTGCTCTTTTATTTAATGTAAGTGGGAAACATCTATAAAACTGTGTCGGATAGAAATACCGTTGATAATAAAGTATTTATGTTATCTGATCGTTACATTGATTTGAAGTACAGTCAACTATTTAGATAGTCTGTGTATATATTATGAATATTTAGCGAATTTGGCTATGCTTTTGCGTGGAATTCTAAACTATGCACTGATATTACAAGAAGAAGTTTGACGCAAAGCATCAAAGACGCCGCGCATGCTTTAGGAAGCATGACTTAAAGGAAGCAGATGCAGTTCAGTACATTTAAATAACCTGTGCAAGCAGATAGGATGTAAATATTTCGAACAAGAAGACCAAATATCCCTTTTTTCAAACAAGAAGGCCAAGATGTGCTTATATTGCTGCCATAGCTATATAAAAAGGTTACCAAGAGCAGAAAGGGTCAATTAAAAATGAACAGAAAGATATGTATGATCAAGATTGAGCATTATGAAAGTTCACATGTATAGTCGAATTATTCCAAGAATTATCAAGTCTGTTTTGTTTGTTTGTAATGTCACTTTTAATCGTTTTGAACATGCCAGTAGAAAACTGAAAAATAAACAAAAGCAAATGGTGAAGTCAGTTCTCCAAAAGCAAAGAGCGAAAACCAGTTTGTACGAATCGTTCATCGTTCATCGGAAGGAAGCAGAGAAAACCTAATTACTCTATGGGAACCGATGACACCTTGTCGTCTATTAAATAAGAATGACCAAGCGCAATTTTTTTTTTTTTTTTTTTTAATGTTAAATCTTCGGATTGTCCGTTTTAAAACCTGAGGCGTTATTTTTTTACTGATCAGTTGTTATAATGAAAACTTTAACTTGTTGGTAGCCAGGTCTATTTATCTTACTATAAACAGTTTAACACTTATTACACTATACGTTTAACTGATCAATTAACACTAAAACTATAACACTCTATTTATTATTGATGTAATCCACTTGGAATATTACTTTTTATTCACATTCATTATTTACTCGTTTCTTAATATAATACTCCCTTACAACCAATATCATGCTGTTTACAACTTGAAAACCATCATTTAATCAATCCATTATAGTCTCAAGTAACTAACTTGTCTTTATTTGCAGTAAGTTGTTTAAAAAGACAGACAAACATCATAAATCATGTATACCAACAGAAATGATATTATTGTTTTGTGATAGTTTGTTACCTATAACATCACTGGTAAAACATCTACAGAGGGGAAATTGGTATATCTTTCCCTTATTTATATGATAACCAAAAGGTAGAAAACACCAGAGATATATAAACACATATGTGTTTATAAATATGTCTCTGAAAACACCAGAGATATATAAACACATATGTGTTTATCAATATGTCTCTGAAAAACACCAACTGTTATCAACATCGTTTCTACGTATCTATGATAGGAACAAATTTAAGCGCACATTGTACTTAGTTTTAACATATATCTAACATAAATGTAATCTGAATATAAAATGTACTTATAAAAATGATTTTACCAACTTTGTATCAATGTATAGACATTTGTGAGCATACTTCGAGGTATATCTTACCCCACCGACTTGCGCAAGCAGGCATACACATAACACTTAACAGTGCCATCAAGTAACTTAGATACACAAGCAATCAATCAATTTGAGCAAAGGCTTGTGCAGAAGACTTCTTCAACAAACAGGCCGACTAATGCACACCTGACGACAAATATTAAAAACATTGTAGACAAAGAGAGTATTGCTCTTACAAAGCATACCTTTTCAACACTGTTTAACATGTTGTTCCGGATTTTAATTATTTTCCTTACTCAATAGCTATTAGGCTATATGTATATGTAATGAGAAAATCAAAAACATTGCTGACAAAAGGAGCAATCTCTCTACAAAGTTTTCAAAACTATATATAAATAGTTCTTCAAATTTCCAAATATTACATTTTGCTTCATAAAGTAATCAAAGATAATGAATTAAAATCATCATATCGGGGAAAGACAGTATAATGCAAGATTAAGGATACAGGAAGTTATACTTATTACTATAAGAACTTACAGACTAATCTCTAATATAACTACGATGATAGTTTAGTTTAAACTTATTTATTTTATATCGATTGCGAAATAAGCCTTTTGCTTAGATTAATCACTCTCGATGTCTGCTTCCTGGAGACTTAACCAGTATGGAAAAATCCAAAGTCAGAACCCGCTCATCACGGGACTCAAACCAGGGACCTTTGACACGAGAGGCCGACGCTCTTCCTCTGCACCGCTGTCTTCAACAGTGATAGATATGTGGGAAATGGTTAAAACTTGTGCCATTAAGTCTAAATATGATTTTGTGTGTGTGCCCTACAATGGGGATTTAGAGAAGATAGCATTATCTATATTTAAGTATGAAAGGCATTCATTGTTCATTGAGGTGAAGTTCATTACGTTTTAGCCCTATCATGGCAAAAGAGGTCTTGTTGCTTCTGTATTGTATTGTATGTTGGTATCACATCAAGGTAAAAGAGCTGGGCAGCACCTCATATTTGTCATAGAAACATACAATTCCTACTCCCTAGATCAACACCATACAGAGGCAAGTTAGCCCTTTCCCACATACAACAAATCTGCAGCAGACAACTTTGAAAGTATCTAGAAAATTTCTAAGGAAAGCTCTATAAATTAAGGTATAATTACTGAAAAGAGTTGAGAACACTGTGGCAAAAGGGGAAATTGTCATTTGCTGCAGAGGCTTCAGAAAGCGTTTTTATGTGGGCAAAGGTTAAAGATGTACAGCCGTTCTAAAGAGGCGTTGCTCTTAAGAGATTTAAACATTCTCCGAATAGAATCACTTTTCTAAGGAAAGCTCTATAAATGTAGGTATAATTACTGAAAGGGGTTGAGAACACTATAGCAAAAGGGGAAAATTCATCTGCTGCAGAGGCGTCAGAAAGCTTTTTAATGTTGGAGAGGGTTAAAGATGTACAGCCGTTCTAAAGAGGTGTTGCTCTTAAGAGGTTTAAACATTCTCCGAATAAAATAATTTTTCGAGTCATCTGAATACTGACAATTTAGGAAAACAATATGGGAAATGGAGAAATTACTAATGATGATCAAATGTCTTCTTTCGTGCAATGTTTTCCACTCTATTCCCCCAAAATAACCTGCCTTGTTTTAATAATTACTGTTTGCTTTTTGTAAGAATATGGAGAATGTGGTTCTATAGAGGTTGCTATTTGCTCCACAGAGTTGACATTTTGAGAGACTACTTTGGTGAGCTTATAATTGCTCATCGTGATGTAGCAGAACAGGGAGGACTCGGATGAAATTGTGAAAATGTATAGTCCATCCTATCAGAGCTCTAGATAACGCTTGTACAATGTATTTCAATCTCAAACCTCCTTTGACGACTCTCAAACCCTATGTTGTGGGTATTTAAATAAAATCGTCTCACTAAGACAGTTATTTTGCGTACCCACGACATAGGGTTGCGTATGTTAAGCCAAAACAATGATATTCTTTCAAAACGTTCTCTTTACTCCTGCTTAACTTTTTCCCACATATATACACACACTGACGCATCTGCAGCAGAAGACGATTTTTAAAAACATTCTGGCAAAAGAAGAAATTGCTCAAAACTTCTTTCAGAAATCATACATTTATTTATAGAGATATTCCGTACTTTTGTCTAGATGTCAAGATGGAAAGGGTTACTATCTAGCTCTCTGTCTTAAGTCTTGGATTTTCACAGATGCAAGATTTAGAGCACTTTCACAGCAGACTCGACTTTTCTTTATTTACAGTAACTCATTAGTTACGACATTATTTACAAAATGGACTGACATTTTCTCCTATGTTGTATACAATGTTTTCAGCTTGACTGACAAAAGAAGACCCCCTCAAAGATTAACATTTGTATAGAAAGCAACGTGTTTTTAAAGATTGCTGTTTTTGATATCAAACAAACGTGTTTTAAACTATAATTGGTAGAAAATTACTGGTGAATACTTAAAATAATTGAATTGAAATATCTGTTTATCAATTTTTTCCTATCCTTTGCTCAATAATTCCTAACCCTTTCCTATATACAACAAATCTGCAGCAAACGATTTTGAAAACATCTGAGGAAAATGTGGAACATCGCTATAAATGAAAGTTAAATATTCAATGGAAATGAAAACATTGTGGCATAATGAGAAATTGTTCACTATGTGCAATTTCTACTTTTGCCAGAGGGTTTTCACATTTTGTGTGATGTTAATTTCTCAAATGCATCTGCATGTTGGAAAAGGTTAAACATTTTGTCAACCAATATTGGCCCAGGCTTGCATGATGTGTTGGTAAAGACGAATGGTTGTTCCAAGATTGCATGTCCTTTTGATTTTTGCAAACATTGTTGCAACAAGACAAATTGCTCATAACAAGCAATTTATCCTTTTGCCTTGATGTTTTCAAAATTATATATTCAAAAACTGTACTTTTATTTATAGAGATGTTCCATATTTTTGTCTTTATGAGTGGGCGTTCCAGCCTTTGGGAAAGGGCACCTAGCGTGTTCTCGAGTAGCGTCCTTTTCACTGATTTGTATACGCTCATTATTTGTTTTGCTATCAATTTCAAGTTTAGCCTGCTATTTAAATAACCAGTGTCTTTGAAAGTAAATAATACAACCGTGACATTGTAGGGAGTGAAAAAACCTAGGGGGCCCTAAATTAGAGAGGAAATCATTATTATCTAACGAAAGCTCTGAAAAGAATTTTAAAGGGAATAACCTTGTCAGTCGTAAAAAAATCGATGCCCCTGTATACATATATGGAAAAGAAAGGACAATGCACGAAACATGTTAACCCTTTACCACTAACAGAAGATCTGCAGCGGACGACTTTGAAAACATCTTCGCAAAAGTATGGAAACTTTCTATAAATGAAAGTATAGCTATCTAACAGGGTTGAAAACAAAATGGCGAAAGTAGAAATTACTTGTTTTGGGCAATGTATTCTATTGTGACAGTGTTTTCAAATGTCGTCTGTTGCAGAGCTAGATGTTAGAAGTACTATAGGTGGGACACTTAGGAGTTAAATTGATAAAAGTACATGTAATGTTGTTTAGAAAAGATGGGTTAAATAGTAACTTTTATCAATTCTCACATCTCAACAAATCTGTAATAGACACCTATGAAAACATCTGGCAAAAAAAATTGAAAATTTTCTTTTTTTGTAACAATGTGTTCAAAACTCGTATTTCAACTATTCAATTATTTGTACTTTCATAATTGTATAGAGAATTTTCGTATGTTTTGCCTAAATATGTTTAAAGTTGCCTGCTGCAAATTTGGTGTACGTGGGAATGGGTTCACTTTAGGCACTGCTTCCTGTCTATCCTCCTTGCAGCATAGACTTGTGGGTAAACATAACATAAGCACTCGGGGATAAAGGTCAGGATGAATTACGAAGGCAGCGACACGCTGTGAACTTGAAATACTGTTGAAATAAAAATAAAAGTGTTTCAAAAAAAAATGCCATCTTGGGTTTTAACACTTTCCCACGTCAACAAATCTGAAGCAGAAGACTAAAGGATAAAAAAGGAATGACTGGAAATATGTGGACAGCATAATCTCTTACCTGCTAGGATATAGATATTTCTACTTTGACAACAAATGAGGAAAATAGTTAACATCCAGAACATAACATGTTTTGCTAAAATAGACAGTTGGAAAACATATTAGAAAATGACAAATTGCTCTCATTGAACAATTTCTGATATACATGTATTCATATTATTTTGTAAAAACCCGATGCTCTCGCTTCAGATGTGAATGCTCTAACCACTACCCACAGACAGATGGACAAACAGACAGATGTATACACAACATATTAATTATTCTCAAGTTTCATTCTGTCAAGGCATATTACGCAACAATATGTTACATGTGTGGTGTAATGGTACAGTGTATGCCCAAGGTACAGGACGCGCCGGTTCAATCCCCGGCTGTGTCATACCAAATACTTTATAAATGGTAATGATGGCTTTCCCTCGGCACTCAGGGTTTTTGAGCTAAGTATTAGGAATAATGGTTGAAAGTGGCGTAAAACATCTTAACAAACAAACAAATAGAGATTAGTAATTTTGCTATGAATGTTCTTCGCACATGAGCATACATATGTATGTTTTTGTGTGTTTTAGAGACATTCTTATAACTATTATAAAACTATTATAGATAATCATTAAATATCATTAATATTTAATAACACAGTTAAGGGTGTAACAGTATTCATGGAAACCCATTGAATACTCCAATATTATAACCACATACGATACTTTTAAAAGTATCCAATGTACCATTGACAAGAATATTAATATTTCCTCCAGCAATTATTGTGAACAAATTATAAACACTTACCTCATATCATTGATTGTTTTGTGTTAATCTGTTGAAATTTGTTTTGCAGACTAATCCATCTTGGGTTATACAGACGCTTGGATCAAAGTGTTGATAATCATACTGCTTTTAATAATTTCTAAAGGTATACTGCTATCTTTGAAGTATTAAAATGCTGGTTTGATGTTATTACAACAAAAGCTATTGATTATGAGATCCTTTAAAACAAAAATCTATTTTAATGATTCATTTTGCAATTCTCATGAATTTGATCCATTAAAAATCAGTTAAAGCTTGGTGTATAGATCAAAGTACGGTGAGTACCCAACATGAGCACATATTCTTAGTTCTTCAAAGTCATTTATTTCAGTTATGGCTGCGTAGATTTTTGTAGATTTTTAATATATTGTTATATATTCTATAAACTTCATTTTATTTAATAAACCATATCTGTTTCAATTAGTTTAATGTTCAAGTAAGTTCTGACTGGACTATCAGCAATAAAGGCCCCTAAAATGGCATTGTGTTCAGGTTTTTTAGTTTTCACAAATTCTAAGCTCTAGAACAGAATAACAGATCGACAAGTGCTAAATAACTGTCTGCTAGTTTAATGTTTATTTCATGCACTGAATGTAATAGATGGTAGACCCAGACATGACTGGAAAATGATTTAAAAGGTTATACAAGACGGATGTTTGATGCAAAGCATCAAAGAGAAACTGCAATAGTTCGTTTCACATGAAGAAATAAGAAAAAAAGATCATTTAAATCCACAAACATTAGAACAATTTATTCTGTAGTCAGTAATGCTGATATCGGTTATTGAAGATATAAGTTTTATGTAGGATATTTAACCTGGCAGGGTCTGTGTTTTAAGTGAATAAGATACTTTAGAGTTAAACTGATCATGAAAAGTGACATATAATACCAAAGATAAATGGACAAGAGGTAATGATAAATTTAAATTAGTACCAAAACCAATCAACTATTTGTATTGAACACACCCCCTGTTATGATAATGTTTTATCAAAAAATGCTGACACACAGAAAATCTGTTTTTCGTTTGTATCGGTAAGTCATGATAGTGGATAAGGGTTTCCCACATAAAACAAATCTGCAGTAGACGACTTTGAAACTATCAAGTAAAAAATATCTATAAATGATCGTATGATAATTGAAAAGTGTTGAAATTATTGTGGCAAATGCAGATATTGCTCATTATGAGCAATTTCTCCATTTGCCACAGAGATTTCAATGATGTTTACCCTGACAGACTTACAACACATAGAAAATCTCTATAAATGATAGTAAGATAATTGAAAAGAGTTGAAATTATTGTGGCAAATTGAGCAATTGAAAATTAAAATCATCAAGTACAACACATAGAAAATCTCTATAAATGATAGTAAGATAATTGAAAAGAGTTGAAATTATTGTGGCAAATTGAGCAATTGAAAATTAAAGCTCTCGGGTTACAAACGAACAATCTCGAGTTGACGAAACTGATGTGAACTCGTGTCGTGATTAGCATTCAGAAAATCAAGGAAACGTATTTTATTGGTCACGTAATCCGAAAGACAGACAAGAGCTGCAGCGACTTTTGAAAACATTGTGACAAAAAGAGAATTTGATCACGAGAAGTTTATCCTTTTGCTACAATGTTTTCTACTTTATGTCCATAAATTATACCTTCATTTAGCAAGATGTTCCAATTTGTACTTAATGTGCTACATATCTGTTGTACGTGGGAAAGGCTTAACATAGGAACTAGTTTCAATTTTTTTGAAAACGTTAAACCAGTGCATTGAAATTTACTTGAATTTATTTCTCAAACTGTAAATTTACCAGTTGATATAAGAGTTGAAATGCTGTCTACATTTACAGTGACAAGTTAAATACAGTTCAGTTAATCCGATCACACTTTGTTTGTTAAAACCAGAAGATTTCATTTCATTTCATTTAAGTTTTCTGGATGTTCACATATTATCCGTGATAAAACATGTTGACGGCTAGGCAATATACACCGATAACGTGTTTACCGCGATATTCATGAAATGTGAAACTGCAACAGCAAAAAAGAACGAAATTGATCTTGAAACAGATATTTCTGTGGTTTAAATTTGTTCATGTCATTTTTTGATGACAATTGTACTCAAAGTTAACTTTGAATCAAGTCTGTACTGAAGATGAAAGTCAGATTATTAAAAGCAAAGCAAATGAAAAATGTATGTGAAAATCTATAAATAGACTATAGATGAATGGTACTGTCTTTTATTCTAGCTCCAAACTTGATTCGGGAACCAGAGTCGCCGCGCGGCCGCTTACGACATTAACAAACTAGACCAAATTGAGATCAGTTTAAAACGCGTTGGTGAATACGGATTAAATCTAAAACGTGGACTAAATATTAAGATTTAGTCAAAAATCTAAATTGAAAAGTTTAGTGAATACGGGACGTGGCTTCTTCGTCTTATTACTGCGTAATATATCATAGGATGTAATTTTAAGGAACCAGACTACATTTACCAATTCAATAAAAGGGTTTTCTATTTTACTGTCTAGACTAGATACAGTATGAATTTCGCTTAAATAAAAATATACATACATTCAATTACATACATGTATATAGTGAGTAAAAGGGATGTTTTAAAAGTCATCATCTTAAATTAGTTTACTTAGTAAGGACAAAGAGAAATCCCGATATGTGGTCACGCTGGCAGGTCTAAATATTCGACATTTCTAAGCATCCCTACAAGAAGCCGCCTCTTCCAACAAGTTCAGTACACAATGTAAATATTGTCATTAATCGACCGCCGTCTGAACTTTCATATCGGTGGAAGAAATGCAAACTGGTTCAGCGGATGCATTTTCTCGAATGTAAACATGTTTTATGGATGCATCCGTTAAATTCTTATCTGTAATGTGTGACAATTTATCAAATGCTTGTGAAAAGCAATCACTTAGCTGCAACACGAGGGCAGTTTTTGCAATAATTGCGTTATTTTGATCTCGCGCAGACAGCACAAAAACCGACATTTTTATGGACGACTTGTTTGGCGAAAGTGGAACGCGAAAGTAGAACATAGTTCAGAAATAATTTACTCGATTAGTAAATGTTCCTTTTCCAATGTGATTTTTTTTCGGATAGAACTTGTGATTGCATACTTGTCACATTTCGTAAATAATTAAAATAAATTGGCATTAATTTCCATTTTTGTGTTTATCATTTGGAACACGTTCACCTTAAATTCGGCGGATGACTCGAATATTTAAACAAACAATTTATTTACGAAGCTGGAAATGTCCGGGATTTTGTTACTTATTATTTGTTCTAATAAATATTATTTATAAGTTCTATTTAACCATATTAACTGTTTATTTCTATTTAAATGATGCTGGTTTTGTTGTGTGTTTTTTTAAAAATCTGGAAAAAAAAGATTTTTTTGATTTTTTTTTTTAACTTTTGAAAATGGTGCGGGGGATTTTTATTTAATTTTCTTTTCTCAAAATTGAATAAACAGGAGCGGGAAATCCTACGACCAAGATATCAGTTTGGTGTGGCCTAAAGGTTTTTTTTTTCAAACATATAAAATATTTTTTCTTAACAATAATAATGTTGATTGCTCCGTTTTCGATTACGTTACCCCATGGTACAAAATTAAAATCTATCCTATACTGACGCCGCGCTTCTACGCGGCGTCAACAAGGGTAATTATTGATCTTAAGACGCTTCGTTGTTTTATTTAGTCACGTTAAGATCCAAAGAGGCCGTGTACGTCGTGAAGGGGTATTGGCGAAGACAAATCAATTGCAACTTCATGTACGTGCCTATTTATGTAAAATTAAGTGGGATACACATGTAGTTTCAGCATGGACAATTATATACTATAACAATGAAGGCTCTCGCGAACTGTAACTTCACTTGACGAACATGCAACATTTTACCTCACGCGGTTTATGGGGATCAGGGGATCATATATCGCTTATCTAGCTTTACCGTTCTTGATAACGAATTGCAGTTGGTTCAAATGCACTATGACTCGCTCGAATTGGTTGGTTTAAATAGGAGCACGTGACTAAAAGGAATTGCGTTTATTTTCCGATAAACAAAATTGATCACTTGACCAGGTCACGGAACTACTTTGATCATAAAAAAGAGATCCCAATGTTCAATTTTATATTTCCCTTTTCAAACAATTCTTTGGTGAAAAATACCTCGTTCCCCCCTAAACTGCAATTATAATAGTTAAATGTATGTTTTGGTGCAGTTATAAGAGTATAACACGAAATTATCAATTTACACAGCTGACCTACATTTAACTCTTTAATAAACGTGTTATCTGACTTTTTATCAATTTTAGGAATTCCAACTTTGATATCGTCATTTCCACAAATAAATAACCCAGATTATAAGTATAACATATTTTTTTGGATTTATAAAGAGGATACAAATTTCGTTTTCGTCTGAAATCAACTTAAGTTTTATGTGTAAGTAGATTTACATGCTTATCGTAAATTATATATAATCGATTAACAATTCAAATGGATTGACTATTTTTTGCTATTTAATTCTTTATTCAACAAGTTGACGTACATGTATACGGCAGCTCTAAAGGGACACACACGAAAAAAAAATTATATCGTGCGCACGAGATACTAAGTCGTGCGAACCAGATACTATCTCGTGCGCACGAGATAAAAAAATTCGTATGTAATTTATAAAAATGTGTGTGTCCCTTTAGAGTTGCCGTAGGCAGCTCTAAAAGGACACACACGATTTCTTTTTTACTATGTCGTGCGAACGAGATACTAAGTCGTGCGAACGAGATCAGTATCTCGTGCGCACGAGATAAAAAAAAATTGTATGTAATTTATAAAAATGTGTGTGTCCCTTTAGAGCTGCCGTACATGTATAAAGATTTCCCGATCACATTTTATTAACAAAGATCACCGTACATGGTTGAACTATTGGGTGGAGGGACGAACAATATTTAACCGCTGAAAGTGTTGGTTTTTGAAATAATTGCAGATGATTGTTTCTCAGTTGAATGTTCTGATGATTTTTCATGAATAGTGGATAAACAGTGTGACCTCTAATGTGTTCTAAGGTTTTTCTAAATTTTGATTTAGTTACCTTATTTTGGACTCAATATGACCCAGTTTCAAACCTGATTTGGATTTGATGTAGATGAAATTTCGACGAAGTTCTGATGATTTGAGTGCCCACTAATGTCTTCATAAGGTTTTTCTAAAACGTGCCCTAGTGTCTTAGTTTTTGACCTTAGATGATACAACTTCACACCTGATTGGGATTTGAAACATATGAATGTTTTGGGGATTTATAACGAAGAGTGATTTGATGGAAATGATTGTATCTGAAGGTTTAGTTATGAAAACGTATTGATTTATTGGGGATTAACACCGTTTTCAATGTTTTAGTCATCACGGCAGCCAGTCTACCTACTCATGAAGACTGAAAGAAAATGTGGCCTAGGATGTGTTCACGAGTCTTTCTTCAAATATTTTGACCTAGTGAACAAGTGTTTGACCCAATTTGACCCAGTTTTGAACTTGAAAAATCACAACTGGCTGTAGCAATACCGATGTAGGGCTGTATCACATCGCTGAGAACGTTAGTACATCGTTATTACATTGGAAGGACAACGGTATAACATATGTACAATTACCGTACACATTGATGCCACCGGAGAGCCGCCGATCTATTACGGGGCGTTTCCGGTGCTCTACCGACATTAACGAAGCAAAACCGGAGTACTTTCGATGTAGTTCCGTTGCTCGCTCCGGCAGCGCAACGGCAGAAAATTGTTAGCATGTTCAAACATTTATACCGTCGTCTGCCGTTCTTAGCGATGTGAAACCGTTGCGCTGTCAAAATAGTACTGATCCCCGAAAATTGCTATATTTGTGCTCCGGTATAGCTACGGCGAGCCAAATCGGCTAGGTGTGATAGGCCCTTTAGAGGCAGACAAGGTTGTATAATTACTCGGGCTTTTCATTCAGTCATGTTCTCCATGTCTTGCATATGATTACAAGTATGTTCAGACTCAGCATCTGTGTTTGTTTTGCTTTTATGCCATAACCGTAATATAGAACTATTTATCCAAACTAATTTAGAACAGAAAAAACATTGTGGATAATCATGTTTATCTAAACATTTGTCTTTTCAGTAATCTATAGAAAGATTTATTATTTTGTTTATATTTCATTTTCGTTCCACGTTTGTAATGCCAATTTCTATACACATCGTGCTTTTGTTCTTTGTACAAACTGGAAGTAATAAAGAAATTGAATTGAAATTGACGTTTTGATAACGAAGGTTGTGTTTAGGTACAGCGTTGGACACACTGTGTGAAAATAGAAATTGCATAATAAGTGTTATGCCTCATTTACACACTGTTCTCAAATTACATTTTTTCAGAGTGTTGATGTATATTTACAAATTTCTCATTTCATGTGACTGTATGCGTTTATATTATGTTTCGATTTGTGGTGACTTTAAGCCTAGCGGGCCTCGAGTGGTAGCTTTGTATATAACTAGTATTCATGTATGTACATGCACACATGTCTCGTCAATAAACAATTTTCTTATCCTGTTATCTTATACAATAAAATTGATTTAAGGTAGACTACATATACAGTTTTTTGAAGTAGGTAACTTCCCCTTCCATGTGTTTTTGAAGAAATCCTAGTGAATCTTGCCGTCTGACATTTCTGTTGCCACATAGCTTTAATAAAATGTACGCCTCCGTGTCATATATATAAATAGGATCTGACATGAGTTGTCATTTCATATAAAAGAAATGTTTGTTAAATGATGAGATACTGTGTCCTATCAGTGAAATAAATCCATATCACTTACTGATATCACCCACACTGTGAGTGATATAGGTATGCCGGAACTACTTCACTTTTTCACTTTTTGTTGTTGTTTCACAGCCACTCTACAATGTTATCTTTATTTTCACAAAAACTGATAAACTTATCTTGACAAATGTATAATGCTGTATTCCGTAAATTTAACAAATCGGACTTATTGTCATTGTCTGACATTTTGTAGTAAAAGAATAGATGTGTTCCATATTTTTTCTCGTTACAACTTTTCAATATGGTGGTCAAACTTTGTTTGAATAGGACAGTCACACAGATTCTCCGCGTGTGAACAGGTAAGAAGACACTTAATAGTTCCATTATTTCGTCATCAGTTAGCATAATATAAAAATACAATGTGTTTGTTTTGAGTGGGTGTGGAATATATCTCATCTCGAAATGATACAATTTTAACATATTCACACGCGCTAAGCGATCGTGAACATATTACAATTGTATTACTTCTCGTTCAGATATATTCCATATCCACTCAGAACAAACAAATATCCTCTATTAATTAAACAAGTTCAAGAAATGTGTTAAATGTGAATAAACAATTTCTTCGACGAGTTTAATAAAACACTAATGCGTTAATTGGTACAGTATTGTCATCGCCAATCATCCGATAAAGGATTTAATGTGCTATTGGTTGTGTTTAAAGTGTTTAATAGATGAATTTACATGTTGTACCCATTTTACCGAAAACGAGCATGGAGGTTAGTTGTGTGTCAAAAGATATCAGAAAATGCCAAAACAAAAGTACAATTTCCCGATGTTAAAATTAATAAGTGTAAAATAAAATGCTGTACAATGCACCACAGACATTCCCCAATTTCAAAAACAAAAATCCGGAGGAAGGGGACGGGGGATGTGCAATTTGATGGTCATTTCGTCAGCTGTCCCGGAAAGGTCACCACACATTATCACATGTATGGATAAATGGTTCTGAACAGACGGCCGGAAAACGGTTAATTTTAGTTTTTGAAGAAGGTCGTCTTACTATTGAGTTACATAGCATATATAGTATTTTGTATCCTGTATTCTATATAACAATAGTAAATGACAAAATAGAAGGCCATTTACTGCCTGTGATAAATAACCACTGCTTAGATTATGACTTTATTCTTCCTATTTCTATTATTGTGCTGTGTAAATTGGTTGTCTATATTATATGTTTACAAGAGAAAGTTGATGTAAGGCATCAATGTCGCCGGAAAAGACTGCATTAACTTATTTTTTAACACACATGCTTTCTCGACTTTCATTAGTCTAAACATACACATACTGTTTTCATTAAGGACTAATTCCAGAATTTTTGAAATTCCACATACAAATTTCAAGATTTTTTTTGTCAGGAGTTTGGGATTTAAATCTACATGCAATAAAACCTTTTTAACCCTTTCCATGTCTGAAGCAACAATGAAAACCTTTAAACGTTTAAAACATTGAGAAAACGGTTAAAATGCTGAAGATATGAACTTCCTCCTTTTTAATAAAATTATAATAAGTATTTTACAGATGTTAAAATTTATCCTCATATGTTTAAACAGTAGACCACACTTGAAACACCATATCAGCTAAATTGTTTATTTAAATCATTGATGCATACAATATTTGTATGGTGCAAGAGATGTGCAAGTTGCGAGTCCCATTACTATTTAAAAGGTGGCAAGTATGAAATTAATTGAATGCGAAAGACCAAATTTTCTTTATTTCAAAAATTATTGTTTATCAGAGTTTGTTCTTTTCTTAATTTGTTTCAATCCAAATAAACATTTATTATCACATATGTTTAATCTATTAGCTATCTATCTGTAATATTTTCCTTCCTTCTCCTACATTCGACCCTTGCACTCGTTTCGTGACGTATAAGAAATCAATCTTTCGAGCGACATTTTTTGTCTGAATAACTCGTCAATGTCATAGAATCACTTTTATAAGTTTACATTTTACTTCCGGTTACTTCCCTTTATATTATGGCAATATGAAAAACTAGGTCACGAACTGAGGAGAAAGCGTTTAGACGTTCACGAGCGATAAACAGGCATATATTTGAGACATATTTTCATTACATATTTGTATTTATGTTGATACTTATCTGAAATAAAATAATATTTTGACCACTTGCTTCTTCATATCGAAATGCGCATGCGCAAAAATCGATGTTAAAGGTCACGAAACTAGGACACAGCATGATACTATGTTTAGCTTAGAAACAGTTCCTTTTTTAGATATACATGATTAACATTATTAAATGAATACAACACAAATCAAGACATCTCTTTGAACATGAAAATAACATTCAGTAAGTTAAAATTGCTATTAAAAGGAAAGTTCGACGTGATTTTTATCTCGATATTGACACATAACAGCCTGAAGCAAGTCTAACAGGGTTTCTGTTGTCTTCGAAAATACGACAACAAAATCATAAATGCGAGTCAAAATAAAGAAACTGCAAATACTTAAAACATTAGATTATTTATTTCATTTTCGATGTGTCCTAACTAAGTGTTTTTAAACAAATGCAAATGTAATATGTTTAAGACATTCAAATTTGTTTTTTTCTAATAATAACTCGTCCTCCGATGTCATTTCCGAAAATCTATTAAAATATAAGCCGCGGGTTTCTGCCCGGCGACTAATGAATAGTTTCAGATCATTGCCCATTGTCTCATACAATGATATATATATATATAATTATATATTTATTTAAAATATCAAGTTTCTTGCATTCAAACACACTTTTTTTATTGACTTCAAAAAGCATCATACCGACATATACTTTAGAAACTAACATTACCTGTCTATGAAGCATGGCATGCTGCGGACAACGGAGATGTTTTGTACCAGAAAACTGTAATACCAATCATCTGTTTTTTTAAATTTTAAATTTATAATTCTTTTCTTTCAGCGAGATGTACAATCTGCCTCAATATTATCCCAGAGGAGCAGCTTTCGTAACACCGGAGAACGTATCAGATAAAATACGGGCGTATGAAGCATACCACCGGAAAGCTAAAGGAAATGGACGAACACAGATACAAAAACCGCTTTCAATGGATTCGTTGGCTCCGCCGTACAAAGAAGCATATAGAGAGTCTTTTTCAGCATATAAAACACAGATCAAGCCGTACAAAAGTGAAATAAACTTACATCAACGGCGAACTGGAAAGGAATGGTCAAGGAGACCAAAGACAAACAGAAATCAAGTCGGATATGAAGTAACCGGAACAGATTATTATAATTTCAATGCTCAAGAAACCTGTCCCTACAAACCATTTCGAAAGAATGGCCAATACCAAGCATCTCTAAAGAACATAGCTTACCTCTCAACTGGATCGGCACAATCCTTATCAGCAATGCCATCTGTCAGCACAGAACAAAGTACCTACTGCAATCTGAATAACAGCGGTGTACATACTCAGAATGGAGAATATGTGAGTGCAGGCAATGCTATGACATTGGCGGAACAAAGCAAACGGAATGGGGTAGATGAAGTTTCAATTGTCGCAACAAAATATTCGCCTGAAGCTGGATCAGAGAATGAAAATGTGGCAAATGGAACTGAACATGAAGACGTTGACAGAGCAAATGAAGCATCTGCTATAAAAGTAGAAACACATAGATACGAAAGCAACCAATCAGGATCAACTGGCGATAATTATAGTCATGGACCATGTAAACAATTGATCCAACGTAAAAATGTAGCACCTATGAAAGAGTCAAGATCAAAGAGTATGAGTAGTTTGCCAACGTCTGTTGACGTACCTGAAGAGCAATCAACAAATTGTGAAACTTTGAAAATAGTTCGATCACATTCGTCAGATAATTCAAAAGCTGAACAAAGGATTCTAAAAAACGGTATGTAGATTTACGAAAGACCGGTAAATGTGTAAGGAACGCACTTTAATTTACTAAAACTACCTCTTATATTTGTATATAAATCTTGGAAATGACAGTTTAAGCACTGAAGTATATAAAAATTTATAAATTACGGAATCCTGTTTCCGCTTTCGACTTGTCGACTTTTTAGCAACGCGATATCCCGACATTAGGTATCTAATTTCACTTTGTCGCCCTAAATATTTGACGGCGACAAGTCGAAACATAGAAATTATATCTTTAAGCTATCCATCATGTAAAACACCTTTTTATAGGCACCCTTAACTTACAGAAAGCTAAAAGTATATTATTTCTTATAAACAACCAGTTTCTTTAAAAGGCGAAATCTCGGGTAAGAGGAGGTTGAGTTAACTCCGACTTTCCAAATATTGAGCACGACAAATCAAAGTTTGAGAAAGTCAATAGCTTTTGTAAGCATTTTAATGTGGTTATTTTTATTTTCATTTGTTACGCAATATGGTTTACGAATTAGCTATGGTGTGTGAAGGTATCAAAGCCTTGTGTACTGTAGAAGTTTATGCTATAAATGTGTAGATATAACTGTATATAAAAGATTGATTTCCGATTTTAATCGAATTAATTCTTGAATGGCGACGTCGGAGTGACGTTATTACCGTGTTCCGCCCCAAAAGTACTTACACTGCTTATACAATTTATATTTGTCAACTATTTATTCAAACGAGTATTTTCACAGATACACAAATGAATGGGCAATATCAAGAGTTAAACCAAAGAAGAAACCTAAACGTGGAGAGTATTAAAGACAGCACAGTTATATTTGAAGCTCCTTCTACACACGTTACACAGTCTACTGATGCTCTATGTGAGTATTTAATATTATTAAGTGTTTGATTAATTATGTGTGTTTACTTCAACAACGAATTTGCGTATACAAATCGTAAAGGTTAGTTGCTAAGACGTAGCGTAATAAATTTCACATTCCTGATTTTAAAAAATCCACCTTTCTTAATGTAATTGAGGCAAAAGTCTTAAATAACAACTGTCTATATTCTTACATCGATGTGTCGCAGTGTTATCGGTATCCTCATTAGGTAATTTAATCACTACACTTACTATATCTTTGTTGATACCTTTTCAATAACGATTTACATAAGCTATTGCCGAATCTAGACGAAACATGGACGTAACTTGGATAGTTAGAGGTCAAGTTTATGCAAAAACTGGAATATTCTTTGCTTGATCATATTTATACCAACGGACTAAATCTTGGAGACTTTGATTTTAACAGCCAGCCATATCAAAATACAAAAAGAAAATAGTTTGGCGAATAGATACAGTTTTAAATGATGACCATTGTATTAACTTCCTTACTATTACAGCATGTAAGTCGGCCCAATCAAGCAACTACTATGAAAGGAAAAATATAATAGGTACCGTATGATCAAGTTTCTTTAAATGAATTTATAAATATTCAATAAAAAACGGTTTCCCCAAACAATCTTGAAACAATTTATATTTCTAATTTAATGATTAAAGTCCGATGAAATAAGAAAAAATCAAGTTTTGTGGAAGTATACATATTTACCTGAATTGTATGCTATTTTTCATAATAAGTCTTTATTTCACGCCTCTGTTCGTAATAAGTCTTAAATGTGTGTATGGTGTGAAAGTCTGCTTTTGAAATATATCCTTATTTCACATCTGGGCGGTATGAAATGAAACTTTCATCACGAACTTTAAACAAGATGGCCAAGACATTTTGAAAGAGGTCCACCAAAATAATATTCCTGTATAGTTGGATTGAAATTGGTCTAGTGATTTAGGGGCAGATGTTAACTGAAGTTAATCAGATTAGATCACTTTAAGACCTCGGCTCAGCTGATCTGAAAAGACATTATTATAAGTTCTTTTCCGACATAGTATGTTCTTTTTTGTATGACTATGGAGAAGAACTGATTGCTGTCAGGCCTACTTTAGTTTAAATCTGAAGAAAGGAAATGTGCATTGGGCACTAAGTTCTAGATAAACCTGCATTAGACAAATATACGTACGCTAACATATATGTGTTATGTTTATTTCAATATAGTCCCTTGTCATAAGAAAGGTTTTTCCAAATTGATTCACTATGAAATAAAGAGGTTATATAACACTGTTTAGGAACGATACTGATATATATTGGATTCGTACACTGCAGAAAAATAATAGTTCTGACTCTCTGTTCGCCTCTTCCATAAACATAACAAAATGTCTATTTTTACGCCGAAAGAAATGAGGAATCCATATGCATGTCATCTAATTATTTTCTTATATATTCAGATTCAACTATGGAAACATTAGAGGCATTCCAGCAAGACGACAACAAATGTAATAATGGATTAGATAATCTTGTATTGAAACGATTTCGTAATGCCAAATGTATTCTGGATAATGCAGGTTTGCTTATAATGAAATGCACAGAAAAGGATGGTTCAAGTGACCTTGGTAAATGTCTTTTGCTTGCATATAAAGACACTACGCAATGTATTGTAGGTAATATATCTGAATACACAACATGCATCACGGGCGGTCATGGGCCCTTTTCTATTTTGGTTGACGATGCCTTTGGGGCAACGCAATTTGAGGGTCAACAGGTGAATAGTTGGCTAACTAATATTGAAAGACATTCAACAAAAAGAACTAGCGGTTCGTTAAAGCTTATCTTTGTTCTTAAATACAAAAATGTTCCCTATTGCAAAGAGTTCCTAAAACGCTATGAAAAATCCGTTGTTGACTTGTCTGATTCTGACAATCAACTCGGAAATGATGAAAAACAATACCTTTTAGAAAGATGTATAAATCGTAAGAACTCTCAACGAAAGAGAAAACAGATTGTTCTAAGCAAACTTACAGTAGAATGTATCGGAAAATCAGCTGTGTCATCAGGGTTTTTCGGAATGGTTGACCTATTTCTATCAAAGAAGTCGAATACAGACCAATGACAAACGTTCTTTGACAAGCCATCTGACGAATTGTACACACACATTTCTGGATGGAGAAAATCTATAGACGTGACACGAAAGAAAATGTACTTAGCACTTGCAGCATTATGTCTTTTTAACGGTTGGATATCAACCAATGACATTGCTGTATTGTCTAAATGGTCGCATTACGACTTAGCAAATGTGAAGAAAAATGCAAAAAGATCTGTCGAACGGCTTAATTGTTCGCGTAATTCAAAGAGAGGAAATGAAAATACTTATCAGCCACAAATTCAGATTATGCCGTTCAAATGTTTGGTTGATCTAACATCTACTATGGCATTCAACGCAAATATTGGTATGCTTATTAATGATGGAATGAAACATCTCCTTGGTACTTGTGTACAGAAAATAGGCAACTACTACACCTTTGCAAACACGTCGATTGAAACTGCAATTTCTGTTTCTATTGGACAGGATTTCCCGGAAGTAGTAATACAATATTCAAAAAAATCATTTTTCCAAGAGTACGTTGGAACCGACATGTCCTTTGAAGTTCACGAAAATAGATGCATTCGAATGGATCTCAGAAATAGGGATCTTTGTTTGGTGGCTTTTGAAAGACTGCGTCGGTCACTTAAAGAAAGAGACTGCATATCATTCGTCAGTCATCCTCTAATGAAAGATGCAAGGTTTCTGAGTATTGTATCTGAAAACTGGGATACATGGTACGATAAAATATTCGGTTTCTTTAACAAAAAGAAAACATTCTTTGAGACAATCCTGAACACACAAGACATTATGTCTGGAGATAATTCTCTTATTTTGTCCCTTGATCACCCTTTCTATGAGCATTCATCAAGACAAGCCTGTCACTCCCTAGCACATTGGGTTCTCAAACATCGTAAATGGAAAGACATACGAAAAGAGAACAGGGCATCAGCTGTCATGGTAGAACAAACAATAATGGTGCGTTGTTGTTCAGAAAATTTGGAAGACATTTACATGTCTTTGGTGGAGTCAGTTTGCATTAGCACAGTTGCCAAACCCTGTTTAGTTGGGGCCATAAGGTCAGGACGTCTTAACATAGTCAAAGACGTGCTTACTGCTTCGACACTGAGTACAGAAGAGTATGCTCTGGCTCTAGAAGAAGCGACGACTTGTTACTCAAACGATATAAAAGCTCAGAGACTGGACATTTTATTAGAACTGGGAAAGTATTCAGACAAGAAGCTTTTACTAACGTCAATCGGAAAGTCTGGCAATAACAAACTGCTTGCAGTAGCAATTACAGTATTTAAAATAGATATCAATGAACTCATTACAGCCGATGGGCCTTTATTATTTCTGCTTACGTTACATAATCATTAAATTCTTTTTCAGGTGGCCATTGAGCATTTTTCTGCCGACCCAAATCTTGTTTTCAAAGGGCATATGTGTGTGCACTTGGCGGCCGAGTATAGCAGACTCAGAATATTACGAATCCTATTTAAGGAAAATGCACATCTCATACACGAGAAGGACGAACTCGGCAGAACTCCCATACACCTTGCATCTATGGGAGGGCATAAAAGCTGTGTTTTATTTCTTCTCCAAAATAGTGCAGCTATAAATGCAACTGACGAGTCTGGTCAGACGGCACTCCACAAAGCAGCATGCCTAACTGAAACTGAAGTGACGCACTTACTTATCGCAAATGGAGCTGATATATACATTCAAGATAAGGATAGCCTTACTGCGATTGACGTTACCAGACGTCATCAAAATGACGAAAATGTTAGGAAAATGACAGGAGCACCCAGGATTAAGAATGAACCACATCAGTTAGACCACGATGTCTTGGCTGCACTATTCAACTAATAGTATCACGTGAAAGCTATATCTCATGATATCATGAATTCAAAAGCTGATGCCATAAGTAGATGTACTTCCCTCGTTGAAACATTCTCTTGTATGCCCAGCATCACTCGTTTTTAAGACTCAACCATTCATCGAGGCAATGACAGGTGAGCTTGACGTTGCGAAAGGATTTTATGAGGCTGAAACAAAGATAATTAGAAATAAGAAAGACATTTTAAATATCGAGTGACCAGGAATAATAACCCATGCCTCCCAGTGGACATGTTGTGTGTTTTTATAATTATAGCGGACTCGCGATATCTCGAAGTACATTTGTTCAGCTTCGTATTTTATCTATATCTAAATGTTTATTATGACAGGTAAGACCGTATTAAAGTCAAATCAAGAAAACTCGTAGTAGTAGTTCTGGATGATCGTCTGGGAAATCAGAGATGCTGCTACGCTGTTTTCTATAGACAGATACGTTCTTGAATTGAGTTAGAGTTAAATGAATCATTCTTTTTATATATACGAGGGGTGTCCCACTAAATCGTGGACTTTTCTCATAAGTTTTTTTTTAACAGATATAATTACTTGTTATTAACGTTAAACAATCTTTGGTCTTCATGGACTGAAATAAATGTAAAATTAGTGCATTTACATTCATATTATACCTATAATACGTTTCTATGGAAACCTAGTAACGTCCACCCGGCGCACACCAATTTTACGTTACTCATTACAAGTATTGTTTTCTCCTAAATACGCAGAAATAGAAATTCTCGCCGTGTGTTTTACTCTCAATTTCGTCTGCTGTTAAGGCTACGTCACGACGTGAAACTACGGGCAGTGATACACAACGTTCATCGTCTGCGATAGACTGACGACAATCCTTTAATCGTCCATGCCATTTAAACACCAGAGATCTGATGCAATTCCGGTCGGACTCTTTCATCATATTAAACGTCTGCGTAGGCGTTTTTCCGAACGCTTTACGAAACTGTATCACTGCCCGTAGTTTCACGTCGCCACTTGACGTCATGATTTGTTTAAGTCTCTTTTAGATACGACGTTGTTGTTTTTACGATATTTCTGTACATGCAAGTGTTACACACATTAAAATAACAGGATATGACGTCGTGACGTAACCTTAACGGCAGACGAAATTGCGCGTAAAACACACGGCGAGATGTTACTATATTGCGTATTTAGGAAAATACATTGCGTGTAATTAGTAAAGTAAAATTGGTATAATATGAATGCAAATGCACCAATTTTAAATTTATTTCATTCCATGAAGACCAAAGATTGTTTAACGTTAATAACAAGTAATTATATCTGTTAAAACAAAACTTATGAGAAAAGTCCACGATTTAGTGGGACAGCCCTCGTATATATGATTATATACCTGCACATAACATTATAAGCCCGAGACCCATTGTGTTACATTCAAAAGTGCCGACTGGCGGCCGTTTTTTTAAATAAAAGTCAAACCCGATCGTATTGGTGATAACATGGTATAAGTTCATGTCTTGCGGCAATTATAATCAAAAATTGATTCTGGGAAAGTTTACATTATTAAATTGTTTAAATTATTAAGGACACACAAAAGTACAGGCATGTCAACCTTTCATTTGTCTTTTTATTCACTCGGTTTTATATCAATTGTTTTTGATCAAAATAAGTTTGATATTGTAATTTTAAAACACACCATTATAATTCATAAAATACATAAACTCGGTTGTATGAAATGACTGAAACTATGGAAGCATCGTCAGTGCCTGTCGTAGCAGTTCAGCTTTGAAACATTTATATAGTAAACCAATTATTTGGATAACATCCACATTCAAGAAGTTCCTTAGTTATTTTCTAACCAAGCACCATTCTGCTGGACTTGATACATCCGGACACAACTTCAAAACCTGTCCCCCAAATAAAACCAGTTACGAAAACTACCTGTCCGGTATGCTCGAATAGTGTTACAGAATAAGGAGAATTGATTCAATAAACTACCCTTTTGGGTGAAAAGGTTCTTTCGAGCATCATTGAGCTCAGTAGCTGCATAGGTTCTGTCATACACTAGAACAACAACACGTTCTATTATTGGCATTTCTTGTTGAACTGAAACTTAAGATGGTGGATGTAGAAAGTTTCCCAAGCAGTTTTAAAGACATATGTCAAGGGAGGGCAGCAATTACTACCTTTTTTAAAGTGATTGGTATGAACCGACCGGGGATCGAACCCGCTACCTCCCGCACCGACATCGAGTGCAAGGTGCTGTCCAGATCAGTATAGTGAGGACAGACTGAGAATCGAAATAGAGGCGGTGGGTATATCCTACGGATATTATGGTGGAAGCTGGGGTAGTACGAATGGAGTCGCGTAGAGATCATGGTAACTTTGGGCTAATGAAACATGTTCGTTAATATATTGGTAAAAAGAGGCGCGCATAATTGACAAATCAAGTTGACATTGTTGTGTGTTCGATGTATCGGTAGTGTTCCCTGTGTATGAAGAAAATATCAAATATTGTTTTGGTCAAACTGGGATCTTGAACTTTATTAATTGATACGATACTTAATTCGAACTACTAGACAAATACTTTAAATCTTAACTGTCTAAACTCGAATCTTAACTCAAAAGAATCATCTAAAAAAAGGAGGTTTTTATATCACCTGGGCTGAAGGCTCAATGTGATCTATCCCTGATCTCTCTCTGTTCGTCGTCGTCGTCGTTATATTTAAGCTTTAAACAACATCTTCTCCTAAACCACTGAACCAATTTCAACCAAACTTCAATGGAATATTTCTAGTGTGCTACTATTTCAAACGTGTTCAAAGATTTAAATATGAATAACGTTGGTTACTGTGGCATCAGAAAGGGGGAAAACTGTCAATCTTTGTAATTCTTTTCCACTGAATCCTATATAATTTGATAGAAATGTTCTTTCGATGACCTTCTACGAAAATTGTTCAAGCTATATTGATTGGTTAAAAAACATGGCTTGGAGGCGGCATCAGAAAAGTTTCAAAATGGCATTTTTTTTTTCATTCTTTTTTTTTATAAAAATGCTTATCTGATTTCATGTTTAAAAGTGTAACATACATGTTCCAAGCAATAATGCTTTGTTGAAAGACATCGCACATAGTTGACATCAGAAAAGCGATAAAGGTTAAAGCTTAAGATGATACCTCCTCCTTGTCCAATGGACCAATTTCAGTCAAACTCAATAGAAATGTTACTTTGTTGGTCCTCTTCCAAAGGTTGTCAAATATGTTAATTATATAGAGAACTTAAGTTGCTGCGGCATCAGAGAGGGAGAGAAATGCCATAACTTTTAAATTTTTCTTCTATGAACCCGCTTGTCTGATTCCAAGATAATTTGGTAGAAATATTTCTTCAGTAACCTTCTATAAAATGAGTTCAATTCATATCGATTTGTTGAAAAACATGGCTGCCAGACGGCATCAGGTAAAGGGACAAATTGACAAATTTAAAAAAAAAAAAAAAAGGTTTTCGTCTGATTTTAAGATAGTTTAGCAGAAATGTTCGTTTATTGACATTCTTTGTTCAAGCCATACTGTTTGATTAAAAAAGATATCTGCCAGGCTGCATCAGGAAAGGGATAAAAGGAACTGTTAGCTTCATACGACATCTCTTAAACTAATATAATACTATCAACCAAACTTCAAAGAGATGTTCCTGTGGTGGTCCTCTTTGAAATTGGTTAAAGATTGAAATATTTTATTACAAATGTCATTTACTGATAAACTGTCTAATTTGCAGTTCGTTGCCACTCTTTAACAAATTTTCAACTTTATAGGCAGGAGCGTTTGCAACTACACTATAATTCAAATCGATTTAGGGCCATCTTGGCCCTCTTGCTTTAATATTCACAATATAGGTGCTGGAAGTCAAGTAAGAATTTAAGTGAATGAAATACGGTCCTCATTTAGAGCTCCATTTTTCCTGCATATTGCCTTACCATGGAGTGCTACTTTAGAGTTGGGGGAAGTTCAGGGTTCCAGGTATGTTCTGGAGATACAGTATATTGGACTTCAGAACCACCGAATTGGTGCAGACTGTACGGAATAATCGCTGATCGGGTCAGACAAATGGACCACGTAATGCGAAACCGGACTAACGAGGATTTATGTATTAACCATATTTCAACAAATCTACGTCAGACTGATTTTTTATTTATCTAAGCACATATATGGACAATTTCTTTAAATTAACGTATACTTATTTAATAGTTTCAAACATTGTGGTAAAAGGAAAAAATGCTCATTATGATTAATTTCTCCTTTTGTCATAACGTTTTCTCAAGTCGTGTGTACAGAGGCTTCAGAGCGTATGTATGGTGGAAAGGGGGTTAAAGTATATTTAAATCGGTCTTATAAGGTCGTCTCGTTGTTTCTAAATCTAAGCAAACTGTTTGACAGCAGTTCGCATCAAGCAAACGTTCACGATTAGAACAGTTTATTACAACAATTGTTTCCCTTTCATAGTTAGTTTCAGCTAAAAACATTAGTTTCAATTGTGCATGCATATCGTCTTCAAATCTCTCCTTTGCGCTCATAGTTTCGGGGGCAGCATAACAACTGATGCATCAGTGTCGGAATAAATACAACCGATAGTACTGGTAACGTACCCAGGAAACGCCGTAAATTAACTAATAAAGTCGGTATAAATACTACCGATAGTACTGGTAACGTACCCAGGAAACGCCGTGAATTAACTAATACTGTCGGAATAAATACTACCGATAGTACTGGTAACATACCCAGGAAACGCCGTGAATTAACTAATACTGTCGGAATAAATACAACCGATAGTACTGGTAACGTACCCAGGAAACGCCGTAAATTAACTAATACTGTCGGTATAAATACTACCGATAGTACTGGTAACGTACCCAGAAAACGCCGTGAATTAACTAATACTGTCGGTATAAATACTACCGATAGTACTGGTAATGTACCCAGGAAACGCCGTGAATTAACTAATACGGTCGGTATAAATACTACCGATAGTACTGGTAACGTACCCAGGAAACGCCGTGAATTAACTAATACGGTCGGTATAAATACTACCGATAGTACTGGTAACGTACCCAGGAAACGCCGTGAATTAACTAATACGGTCGAAATAAATACTACCGATAGTACTGGTAACGTACCCAGGAAACGCCGTGAATTAACTAATACGTTCGAAATAAATACTACCGATAGTACTGGTAATGTACCCAGGAAACGCCGTGAATAAATTAATACGGTCGAAATAAATACTACCGATAGTACTGGTAACGTACCCAGGAAACGCCGTGAATTAACTAATACGGTCGAAATAAATACTACCGATAGTACTGGTAATGTACCCAGGAAACGCCGTGAATTAACTAATACTGTCGGAATCGGGGTAAACACCAATAAAACATACAAAACAAATCTCTCAATGGCGCATACGTCTCATATTATGTCATGGGAAGAATTGAATAACAGTTTATGATGAAATGAAGCCAGTTGCTTGGAAGTACTGCTATGTGTAGTACTGGCGTGCGATAACCAAGAACACATGGGTAGATGAACTGGCCACCGAGATATGACTGAAACATTGTTGAAAACGGCGTTAAACCACAATCAATTATACCAAGCTTAAGCGAAGAATGGGTAGTGTTATGGACACTCTTAACCGTTTGTTCAACACAGAACATGTTTTATGCATTATGCAGGAAGCAGACATTTAAAAACAATCGATTTCGACGTTTCTGTAAGTGTTTTAACTTATTATCAAATGTCATAAGTCTAATTTGTTGTCTGTTAAACAATTTCTGTGGATGGTTTCTAAACAGACTGCTTTGAAAATATAATGTACGGTAAATGAGAAATCAATTCCAGCCCCTATAGCGGTCATGTCATTGGACGAATTAGCATGGTATGGAGGAATGAGTACTTTTTGTTCTTAGTAGTTGTATTTTGTTTGTTTGTATTGTGATTTCGCCGCTCTCACCAAATTTTCAATTATATAACGGCGTTTCCTTGATACTTTACCAGTACTACTGGTCCTTGTATCCTCTCCCCAGTGCGTCAGTCGTAAGGCTAACCCCACATACCTGAGCGCCAAGGACATAACGCCATTACTAACCTTTTTTAAGTCTCTGGTATGACCCGCCGGGAATCACACCCGCGACCTCCCGCACCCGAGGCAGACGCTCTAACACTGCACCATCGTGGCGGTCTTAGTCATTGTAAGGAAGCTTTCTATTAAATTCCACTACGTTTTGGTACTGTAGTTACAGAAAAGATATCGTTTTGATTAAAACAAAACACACAGACGCAAACATGGACAAAACGTTCACGTACGATGGGCAATTACTAACGACAAAAGTTCGACTGGCTGTTAGGCCATAGGGCTAAACTTAAAGTATGTTGCTGTATATCAAACAATAACGAAATTTGGTAAAATATTCCCATTTTATTCATTAACCCTAAGGATATACAGAAACAAATTTAACAGACAGGGCGCTCGACTATTCCACGGCTTAACCGGAATTTCCAATTCAAATAATAAAGGGCCATTATTTGCATTATATGTGATGATTGGGAAGGGTTGTATGAAGTTTCAATGCAATGCATCAATTAGCTACTGAGATATGGACTCGTAATTTAGTTGCACGCAAAACTTTAACCAAAATGTCCAAGTCATAAAAGGGCCATTCTTGCATTATATTCAGAAAATAGATATCCACCTTGATTTTAGTTTCGGTATGATGGTTGAGAAGGGTTGTATAAAGTTCCAATGCAATGCATCAATGAATTAACGAGATATGGACCTTTAATGTAGTTGCAAGCAAATCTTAAACGGAATATTTAATATTTAAGTATACCAATAAATGCAGAATAGAGTTATCTTATTTGATTTATGTACATATGTGTGTGATGGATGGGAACTGAGCTATGGTGCAGTGTCACTAAACAGAGTCTGGTATAGTCCGGTAGGGTCTGGTAGTCTGGAGGTCAAATACCATCAAATATCTTTTATTCGTTCATTTCAATATAAACACACAAAAGACAGTGATATAATGGAATATTTGACCTCCAGACTCTACCTGTTTGTGTTTGAGGTACCCGGCATGGTGTAATATATGTACTTGCATGCAAAACCTTAACCAAGGTGTGACGCCAAGGCCGACGCGAGGATGAGTAAAATAGCTCTCATATTCTCGGAATAGACACGCTAAAAACGAATATAAGACTTGTAAGCTATTTTAAATGTGAATACACTTTGGTTTATTATTCAAAGTACTGACAGTACAGAACTCATCGGAAGAGCGATATTAAAATCAGATCATTTATGGCATGTGTCAACGTTATTGTCTGTAGTTAAGAGAATTCCTTATGTAGCAGTAGGTCAAATAAAAGATTTTTCTTAAAAGAATTGATGTGATCTATAGGAGTACCCACTATCTGACTTTCCAAGAAAAGTATTATATACCAATGCCAATGGAAAAATGGTTTATTGTAAAAAGGCAAAAACACTATGGTTTCAATTTATTATTAAAGAATGATATTAAACAAGATCCATGTCAGAAGGTATACCAATAGACAAACTGCTACGAGTTAAACCAACAACATACTTTGTGAACGTAAAAGGAGAGAGATTTAACAAATGTAAAAGGTGATAGATATAACAAATGTAAAAGGAGAGATATATATCAAGTGTAAAGGGAGAGAGTATAACAAATGCAAAACAGTTTCCATTTGATTTGAGAAAATCTATGTTGAACGATTTAAACTAAGACTACGAGAGACCTAGTTTTTTACCAGACATGACCCATATTCCAACTTAACTTAGATCTCATTAAAGTTAATATTCTGAACAAATATCAACATGCTCAATTTAAAAATGTTAATTCCATATTGTTAACAGATAGAACCAATATTCAACTTAGGATAAATATCACCTAGAAAATCATTTTGACAAAGTTTCAACATGATCAAATTAAAATTGCTGCTTCCAGAGTGTTAACAAGATTACCCTTCAATTTGGCCTAGTGATCTAGTTTTTGACCAGAGTGTTAACAAGATAACCCTTCAATTTGGCCTAGTGACCTAGTTTTTGACTAGAGTGTTAACAAGATTGAACAAGGCTTGAAGCTTCTGAAGTCAAAAATGTAATCCCTAGACATGGTTAATCAACATTCAAAATGGTCCAGTTAAAAATGTGGCTTCCAGAGCAAATTTAACCAAGTGGCTCAGTTTAAGGTTTTTACCAAAATGATCTATATTCTAACTTAGCCTAGATATCATTGCTGAAAAATATCACACTATATAGAAATTCCAAGGACCATAATTCTGTGAAAATTATTAAGCCAGAACATGGTGAAAATATGCACATCTCTCTGTTAAGTGAGCTTCTCATTGAGTATCTTTATATTCAGACTGGTTGTTGCTGAGAAATAGCCTGGACACAAATTCTCCTATGTCATATTATATAAAAGTGCAATAATAAAATTATGATAAAATATATGTTAGTGTAGCTTCCCATAAAGTTGAGAAATAGCCCGAATAATATTTCCTATGTCCTTTTATACAACAAGAGGGCCATGATGGCCCTATATCGCTCACCTGAATTATGTAATGTGATTTCTAAAGCAAAACACATCAAGACAAACATTCTGATAAAGATTCAAAATGCAACCTTCAGTGTTAACAAGGTTTTTTTTCATTTGGCCTAGTGACCTATTTTGTTTAACCTGACATGACACATATTCTTACATGGCCTAGATATCATTAAGACAAACATTCTGACAAAATTTGAAGAGGCTGAAGCAAAAAATGCGACTTCTATAGTGTTAACAGGAATTTCCTACAATTTGGCCTAGTGACCTAACAGAAGTTGCAACATGCTCAAGTTAAAAATGCAGCATCCAGAGTGTTAACAAGACTTTCCTTCAATTTGACCTAGTGACCTACTTTTTGACCCGAAATAACCCTTATTCAAACTTGGTCTATCTATGTTCAAGATAAATAATCTGATAAAGTTGCAACATGATCAAGTTAAAAATGCGGCCTCCAAAGTGTTAACAAGATTTTCCTTCAATTTGACCTAGTGACTTAGATTTTGACCTCATATGGCCCAGTCTCAAACTTGTCCAAGATTTGATGGAGATGAATGTTATGATGATAGTTCATGAAGATCGGATGCAAAATGTAGCCTGTAGAGTGTTTACAAGGCAATTGTTGATGACACACGCCAGACGATAGACCCCGGTCGGATGCCCGACGAAATGGGATCACAATAGCTCATTTTGAGCAGTTCATTCACAGGTGAGCTAAAAAGGGCAATAACTGTGTGAAAAATCATCTAACTGGAACATTTTGATGTTGTGCTCATGTCTTCCTTATAGTGAACTTCAAGTCATTGGTTGCTGAGAAATAGCCGGGACAAAGGCAGGACTGACGGACAGATGAAGTGGCAACTATATGCTCCCTCCCCATAAAACGGGGGGGGGGGGGGGGGCATATTAAACCTCTATGGCACTTAATTATGCATAACAAAAACCAACACATAGGACACAAGTGAACATGAATAATAAAACGTTTACAAAGTACACATTGTGCATTTGAATAACAAGTGTACAGAATACACATGGGGGTTTCATTATATTAAAATGTGAAAAAAAAATATAAAAAATAAACTTTACATTTTAATTGAGATTCTTTGTTAACTTGCATTAACACTGTTTACATGGTTAATAGAATGTAATTAAAAGGATATTTCCCATCCGAATAATTATCACATGTATCTCATAAACCCTTTCCAACATACAATAAATCTGCAGCAGACGACTATGAAAATATATATTCAAAAATTATTGAGAACTTCTGTAAATAAAAATATAATAATTTAATAAAGTTGAAAAAATGTGCTTAATGGAGAAATTGTTCATTATGAGCAATTTCTCCTTTTGCCACAATGTTTTAAAAATTCATCTGTTCAAAAGATTTACACTTTCCACTTTAAAGTTGCATTTTGATACATCTGTAGCAAGACAACTTTTGAAAACAATATTGCAAAAGTAGAAAGTACATGTACCTATAATGAGCAATTTTCCGTTTTATCATTATCATTTCAACTCTATCCAATTAATATGCTCTCATAGAGTTATCATATTTTTGCATAGTCCTCTGATGTGAAGATTTGTTGTTTGAGTCAGAGGATCTAGCTATATATTATATACACGAAACTGTGACTCGAGCCATTGATTGCAGACGCAACCTGTAAATACATGTATAAGAATAGAAATATCTCACATGGGCAGATGAAAGTGAGTATTGGTTGACAAAAAGAGACTGTGTTTAAACCCTTTACCACATATAGACACGTTCTGACGCCTCAGCAGCAAACGCCTTTTGAAAATATTCTGTCAAATGGAGAAATTGCGCATGATGAGCAATTTCTCCATTTGCCAGAATGTTTTAAATTCTATTTAATAATTATACTTTCTTTAAAAGAATATTTTCATATTTTTTGCGGGTATGTTGTCTGCTGCAGACTTGTTGTATGTGGGAAAGGTTTGAAGCCATTTTTCCTTTACCAAAACAGACTTTAAAAAAAAATGGACAAATTGTTGCAAACACATAAAATTTCTCTATTATTTCTTGAAATGATAAACCCTTTCCCTTATAAATATGATTGTTTATGATTATTCCGTAGGCTTTTGCTTAACAAGAAGGGACATTTGCATCGCCTGGTAGTTAGTCAGTAAGTGCGAGCCAGATACACAGACAAACAGATAACGGAGAAGGGACCTCTATGTTTAACAAGGGAGGAGACACACAGACTAACATATAACAGAGAAGGAACCTCTATGTTTAACAAGGGAAGAGACACAAAAACATTGTGGAAAAGATCAAATTGGTCTTAATGTACAATGTCTCCTTTTCTCACAATGCTTTCAAATGTATTACATTTAATTGGTCTAAATGAACAATGTCTTCTTTTCTCACAATTATTTCAGATCTTTCCTATATGTTTTCAAAGCCGACAATTTTAAATTTCAAAACCATATCATAACAATTATAGCTGCCCATTTTTCAGTCCTTCTAACTTAAACACCCACGCCCAAATAGATGGAATTTTGTTGAACGGAATAGGGTGTATTATAACATCCATGCCCCCTCCACTCCTGGGTTTCCAGCTGAAGTGTTCGTCCTTCAATCCAAGAAGAGTAACTTTTGTAGAACCATTGCTGGGTATGGGTGAACCAAGGGAGAGAACCCCAGAGGTTGGCCATTTCAAGACTATAGCATATACAACAACTTTCGGCTGGACTTTCATTGTATATCTAGAAAGAAACATAAATTAACGTGTGATGTGTAAACTTAAATGACTCTTTCAGTCATAAAGCTATTCAAAAAACAAATGACCAAGAGACTTAATCCTTTCCCACATACAACAAATCTGAAGTAGACGACTTTGAAAACATCTTTTCAAAAATGTGAAAAATCTCCATTAATGACAGTTTAATAATTAAATAGAGTTGAACACATTTTCCACCTTGCCACAATGTTTTCAAAAGATGTCTGCTGCAGATGTGTCAAAATACGTCTACAGTTGGGATAGGGCAGAGACATATAAACACTCTGGATAGGGTTAAATAAATTAACCCTTTCCTACTTGCATAGACAAACCTATCAAACTATTTGTTGGATAAATAGCCTAAAAAAAATTGATGGAAAGATAAACAATTCTCACAAATCAAAACACGAAGCACCTTACATCCAAAAGACACAAGTTTGATATTCCTTTGGGTCAAGTTCATTTTGATTAGGATAAAGTATGCAGAAAATTGCATCCTGTAATTCTCAGATTATGTCAACCCCTGAGTTATCCAACAACCCTGCATGCACACGTGTCTGGAATATGGATATATGACTCTTTCCCACATATAACAAATTGGCAGTAGATGACTTTGGTAACATGTGGACAAAAATATAGATTCCCTATAAATGATGGTATATTTAAAGAAAAGAAATAAAAACATTGCGGCAAAAGGAGAAATTTCTCGTTTTGAGCAGTTTTTTCTTTGTTCACAATGCTTTCAAAAGTTGTCTGCTGCAGAGAAGTCAGAAAGCGTCTGCATGAGGGCAAGGGTTAATGTAGCATTCTTGCTTCAGACTCTCCATAACACAGTCTATATCCTTTACCCTCACGGTAAGAACTATTATGATCCTGCATTTAAAATATTCAATTTAAATATTGTAACAAAATAAGAAACAGTTTCTACATGATTTCCCTAAAGTTCTGTTCACAGAAACAGTTTTATCTACTCTATTTGACCTCTTCCTACATGATTTTTCCTAAATTATGTTCACCAATTTTATCTGAACAATGAGGGGGTAGCTTTCTAATCTCAAAGTGGTATATTTTCCCTTGTGTATTTCAGAGTAGAATTTTTCATTTAAAGATGCATTTTTAAAAACTCTACAGGAGTTTGGATTGATTGGTATTTAGAACAGTTTTCAAAAAGAATTCAGTCATATCACTGCAGCCAGTTCACCTACTCAAATTTTACCTAGTTTTCTGACACTAGTACTCCACACAACATACTTTTCAAGCAACTAGCTGCTTTTCTCACATAGACTGTTAGCTAATTGGTGAAAGATGAATGACGCATGTCACAGTGACTTTTGCCAAACGTCGGAAAGAATGTTGGCCGAGCTCGGATTTGAACTCACAACCCCTGGATAGTAAAGGGTTGTGTTTGACTGTTTCATTCAAATAAAAGAGGTCATATCAAATGGACTGAAAGTTCTACTTGCTGCTTACCACACATTTGGATTGAAGGTGTCATTTTGATGAAGCCATGGATGAGATTCATAAATGGCCTCTCCATTCACTTGAAGCCAGCCGCCAAGTTGGCGTAACCTTTCCTCAAATATGGGGATGATCGTGCAATCCTTAGTTGGCCCTACGTTCAGCAGTAAATTCCCACCACAGCTACAATATACATTGACTAATCTATTCTAGAAAACTACTTGCTTTACCCTTTCAAAGAAACAACAAATATACAGAAGACACATTTGAAAACTTTTAACCAAATATATAGAAATGATCTTGTCCTGAATGATTAATCATGGAATAAAGGTGAACAAAAAAAATTAAGAAAGGAGAAATTGCTCATTGTGAGCATTTTTTTCTTTTTCCCATGAAAATAAATCAGTGAAAATGTATGAAATATAATATTTAACCCTTTCCCTCATATAACTATTTCGCAGCAGACGACTTTGAACATATTTTGTCAACAAATAGAAAATCTTTATAATTGAATGGATAACCTATGACTAAAAGTGGAAAACATTGTGGCAGAAGGAGAAATTGCTTGTTTTGAGCAATTTCTTCTTTTGTCACTATGTTTTCAAAAAGCAAACTGCTGTAGAGGTGTCAGAAAGTGTCTATATGAGGGAAAGGGTTAAAAAAGAGCAAAATATTAATTAGTTTTGTTAATTAAACTTATGCATCCTTGGGAGCCTCGCGTAATCTCCACTCATGTGGGTTATTCTCGGCCTTGATAATCTATTTATAGAAACTGAAGCTGGATGGAGATGGCCGGTTAGCCTTTAGTAAACACATAGAACCTTTCTGGTATTCAAGTCAAATAATATGCACATGTTCCATTTCTTAGTGTTTTCTCAAATTGATCGCCGTTTATCTTTTTTAAAGATATTTCTTGTTTAAAATCTGTTCAATTATTTTACATTCATTAACACATTCACCCATATAGATGCTTTCGGACACCTCTGCAGCAGACAACTTTTACAACTTTTTTCAGTAATTATTTTTTGTCAAGATATTTTCAAAGTCGTCTGCTGCAGACTTGTTGTATGGGGGACATATGCAGGTGTATTTCGACACATCTGCTGCCGTAGACTTTTAAAAACATTATGGCAATGAGAGTAATTGATGATAATGACCAAGTACTCTTTTTGCCATATTTAAATATGGTTAAATCTATTAAATAAGTATACATTCATTCTTATAGATTTGAATACTTGCCTAAATGTTTTAAAAGTTGTTGTCTGCTGCAGATTATTTGTATGTATAAAGGGTTAACTGCATGAGGCTCAAATATCCATATGAAGAAATGAACATTATACAATCAGCACTTAAACTTTCACACTTGCAGACACATCTGCAGCAGATAACTTTTTAAAAACATCTTATCAAATAACAAAATTTCAGCTTTTGTAACAATTTTGTTAAATGTATATGAAAATAAAACTCTCATTCAATTTTCATAGAGTTTTCCCATTCATGTTAATTTTAAAATTGTTTGGTGTTTTACGCCACTTTCAACACTTTTTCAGTCATATCATGACGTTTCCTGGGTAAATTACCAGTACCTCTGGTCAGTTGAACCAGCCAGTCAGTCATAATGCTAACCCGCAACCCTAAGCGTCTTTTAAAGTCATTGGTATGACACGACCGGGGAATATATTTATGTCAAGATGTTTACAAAACTATCTGCTACAGATGTGTTGTATGTTGTAAAGTGTTAATGAACACAAAACTATCTGCTACAGATGTGTTGTATGTGGTAAAGTGTTAATGAACACAAAACTATCTGCTACAGATATGTTGTATATGGTAAAGTGTTAATGAACACAAAACTATCTGCTACAGATGTGTTGTATGTGGTAAAGTGTTTACAAACACAAAACTATCTGCTACAGATATATTGTATGTGGTAAAGTGTTAACGAACACAAAACTATCTGCTACAGATATGTTGTATGTAGTAAAGTGTTAATGAACACAAAACTATCTGCTACAGATATGTTGTATGTGGTAAAGTGTTAACAAACACAAAACTATCTGCTACAGATATGTTGTATGTAGTAAAGTGTTAATGAACACAAAACTATCTGCTACAGATGTGTTGTATGTGGTAAAGTGTTAATGAACACAAAACTATCTGCTACAGATATGTTGTAAAGTGTTAACGAACACAAAACTATCTGCTACAGATATGTTGTATGTGGTAAAGTGTTAACGAACACAAAACTATCTGCTACAGATATGTTGTATGTGGTAAAGTGTTAATGAACACAAAAGTATCTGCTACAGATATGTTGTATGAGGTAAAGTGTTAACGAACACAAAACTATCTGCTACAGATATGGTGTATGTGGTAAAGTGTTAATGAACACAAAACTATCTGCTACAGATATGTTGTAAAGTGTTAACGAACACAAAACTATCTGCTACAGATATGGTGTATGTGGTAAAGTGTTAATGAACACAAAACTATCTGCTACAGATATGTTGTATGTGGTAAAGTGTTAATGAACACAAAACTATCTGCTACAGATGTGTTGTATGTGGTAAAGTGTTAACGAACACAAAACTATCTGCTACAGATATGTTGTATGTGGTAAAGTGTTAATGAACACAAAACTATCTGCTACAGATGTGTTGTATGTGGTAAAGTGTTAACAAACACAAAACTATCTGCTACAGATATGTTGTATGTAGTAAAGTGTTAACGAACACAAAACTATCTGCTACATATATGTTGTATGTGGTAAAGTGTTAACAAACACAAAACTATCTGCTACAGATATGTTGTATGTAGTAAAGTGTTAACGAACACAAAACTATCTGCTACATATATGTTGTATGTGGTAAAGTGTTAATGAACACAAAACTATCTGCTACAGATGTGTTGTATGTGGTAAAGTGTTAACAAACACAAAACTATCTGCTACAGATATGTTGTATGTGGTAAAGTGTTAATGAACACAAAACTATCTGCTACAGATATGTTGTATGTGGTAAAGTGTTAACGAACACAAAACTATCTGCTACAGATATGTTGTATGTGGTAAAGTGTTAATGAACACAAAACTATCTGCTACATATATGTTGTATGTGGTAAAGTGTTAATGAACACAAAACTATCTGCTACAGATATGTTGTATGAGGTAAAGTGTTAATGAACACAAAACTATCTGCTTCAGATGTGTTGTATGTGGTAAAGTGTTAACAAACACAAAACTATCTGCTACAGATATGTTGTATGTGGTAAAGTGTTAACAAACACAAAACTATCTGCTACAGATATGTTGTATGTGGTAAAGTGTTAATGAACACAAAACTATCTGCTACATATATGTTGTATGAGGTAAAGTGTTAATGAACACAAAACTATCTGCTTCAGATGTGTTGTATGTGGTAAAGTGTTAACAAACACAAAACTATCTGCTACAGATGTGTTGTATGTGGTAAAGTGTTAACAAACACAAAACTATCTGCTACATATATGTTGTATGTGGTAAAGTGTTAATGAACACAAAACTATCTGCTACAGATATGTTGTATGTGGTAAAGTGTTAATGAACACAAAACTATCTGCTACATATATGTTGTATGTGGTAAAGTGTTAATGAACACAAAACTATCTGCTACAGATATGTTGTATGAGGTAAAGTGTTAATGAACACAAAACTATCTGCTTCAGATGTGTTGTATGTGGTAAAGTGTTAACAAACACAAAACTATCTGCTACAGATGTGTTGTATGTGGTAAAGTGTTAACAAACACAAAACTATCTGCTACAGATATGTTGTATGTGGTAAAGTGTTAATGAACACAAAACTATCTGCTACATATATGTTGTATGTGGTAAAGTGTTAATGAACACAAAACTATCTGCTACAGATATGTTGTATGTGGTAAAGTGTTAATGAACACAAAACTATCTGCTACATATATGTTGTATGTGGTAAAGTGTTAATGAACACAAAACTATCTGCTACAGATATGTTGTATGAGGTAAAGTGTTAATGAACACAAAACTATCTGCTTCAGATGTGTTGTATGTGGTAAAGTGTTAACAAACACAAAACTATCTGCTACAGATATGTTGTATGTAGTAAAGTGTTAATGAACACAAAACTATCTGCTACATATATGTTGTATGTGGTAAAGTGTTAATGAACACAAAACTATCTGCTACAGATATGTTGTATGTGGTAAAGTGTTAATGAACACAAAACTATCTGCTACATATATGTTGTATGTGGTAAAGTGTTAATGAACACAAAACTATCTGCTACAGATATGTTGTATGAGGTAAAGTGTTAATGAACACAAAACTATCTGCTTCAGATGTGTTGTATGTGGTAAAGTGTTAACAAACACAAAACTATCTGCTACAGATATGTTGTATGTAGTAAAGTGTTAACGAACACAAAACTATCTGCTACAGATATGTTGTATGAGGGAGGTAAAGTGTTAATGAACACAAAACTATCTGCTACAGATGTGTTGTATGTGGTAAAGTGTTAACAAACACAAAACTATCTGCTACAGATATGTTGTATGTAGTAAAGTGTTAACGAACACAAAACTATCTGCTACAGATATGTTGTATGAGGTAAAGTGTTAATGAACACAAAACTATCTGCTACAGATGTGTTGTATATTGTAAAGTGTTAACGAACACAAAACTATCTGCTACAGATATGTTGTATGTAGTAAAGTGTTTACAAACACAAAACTATCTGCTACAGATATGTTGTATGTGGTAAAGTGTAAATGAACACAAAACTATCTGATACAGATATGTTGTATGTGTTAACGTGTTACCGAACACAAAACTATCTGCTACAGATATGTTGTATGTAGTAAAGTGTTTACAAACACAAAACTATCTGCTACAGATATGTTGTATGTGGTAAAGTGTTAATGAACACAAAACTATCTGCTACAGATGTGTTGTATGTGGTAAAGTGTAAATGAACACAAAACTATCTGCTACAGATATGTTGTATGTAGTAAAGTGTTAACGAACACAAAACTATCTGCTACAGATGTGTTGTATGTGGTAAAGTGTTAACGAACACAAAACTATCTGCTACAGATATGTTGTATGTAGTAAAGTGTTTACAAACACAAAACTATCTGCTACAGATGTGTTGTATGTGGTAAAGTGTTAATGAACACAAAACTATCTGCTACAGATATGTTGTATGCGGTAAAGTGTTAACGAACACAAAACTATCTGTTACAGATATGTTGTATGTGGTAAAGTGTTAATGAACACAAAACTATCTGCTACAGATATGTTGTATGTGGTAAAGTGTTAATGAACACAAAACTATCTGCTACAGATATGTTGTATGAGGTAAAGTGTTAATGAACACAAAACTATATGCTACAGATATGTTGTATGTGGTAAAGTGTTAATGAACACAAAACTATCTGCTACAGATATGTTGTATGTGGTAAAGTGTTAATGAACACAAAACTATCTGCTACAGATGTGTTGTATGTGGTAAAGTGTTAACGAACACAAAACTATCTGCTACAGATATGTTGTATGTAGTAAAGTGTTAACGAACACAAAACTATCTGCTACAGATATGTTGTATGTGGTAAAGTGTTAATGAACACAAAACTATCTGCTACAGATGTGTTGTATATGGTAAAGTGTTAATGAACACAAAAGTATCTGCTACAGATATGATGTATGTGGTAAAGTGTTTATGAACACAAAAGTATCTACTACAGATATGTTGTATATGGTAAAGTGTTTATGAACACAAAACTATCTGCTACAGATGTGTTGTATGTGGTAAAGTGTTAACAAACACAAAACTATCTGCTACAGATATGTTGTATGTGGTAAAGTGTTAACGAACACAAAACTATCTGCTACAGATGTGTTGTGTGTGGTAAAGTGTTAACGAACACAAAACTATCTGCTACAGATATGTTGTATGTGGTAAAGTGTTAACGAACACAAAACTATCTGCTACAGATATGTTGTATATTGTAAAGTGTTAATGAACACAAAACTATCTGCTACAGATATGTTGTATGTGTTAAAGTGTTAACGAACACAAAACTATCTGCTACAGATATGTTGTATGTGGTAAAGTGTGAATGAACACAAAACTATCTGCTACAGATATGTTGTATGTGGTAAAGTGTTAACAAACACAAAACTATCTGCTACAGATGTGTTGTGTGTGGTAAAGTGTTAACGAACACAAAACTATCTGCTACAGATATGTTGTATGTGGTAAAGTGTTAACGAACACAAAACTATCTGCTACAGATATGTTGTATATTGTAAAGTGTTAATGAACACAAAACTATCTGCTACAGATATGTTGTATGTGTTAAAGTGTTAACGAACACAAAACTATCTGCTACAGATATATTGTATGTGGTAAAGTGTTACCGAACACAAAACTATCTGCTACAGATGTGTTGTATGTGGTAAAGTGTTAACAAACACAAAACTATCTGCTACAGATATGGTGTATGTGGTAAAGTGTTAACGAACACAAAACTATCTGCTACAGAAATGTTGTATGTGGTAAAGTGTTAATGAACACAAAACTATCTGCTACAGATAAGTTGTATGTGGTAAAGTGTTAACGAACACAAAACTATCTGCTACAGATAAGTTGTATGTGGTAAAGTGTTAATGAACACAAAACTATCTGCTACATATATGTGGTATGTAGTAAAGTGTTAATGAACACAAAACTATCTGCTACAGATATGGTGTATGTGGTAAAGTGTTAATGAACACAAAACTATCTGCTACAGATATGTTGTATGTGGTAAAGTGTTAATGAACACAAAACTATCTGCTACAGATATGTTGTATGTGGTAAAGTGTTAATGAACACAAAACTATCTGCTACAGATATGTTGTATGTGGTAAAGTGTTAATGAACACAAAACTATCTGCTATAGATATGATGTATGTGGTAAAGTGTTAATGAACACAAAACTATCTGCTACAGATATGTTGTATGTGGTAAAGTGTTAATGAACACAAAACTATCTGCTACAGATATGTTGTGTATGGTAAAATGTTAATGAACACAAAACTATCTGCTACAGATATGTTGTATGTGGTAAAGTGTTAACGAACACAAAACTATCTACTACAGATATGTTGTATATTGTAAAGTGTTAATGAACACAAAACTATTTGCTACAGATATGTTGTATGTGGTAAAGTGTGAATGAACACAAAACGAGATGCGGACATTTTGAAACATCTGCAGCAGATGAAATTTGAAAACATTTGCCATAAAGTTTTCAACTTTTTTCAGTAATCATACCTACATTTTTAGAGATTTTCCATATTTTAGTGTTGACATTTTCAAACTCGTCTGCTGCAGATTTACTGTTTGAGGTAAAGTGTTAAGGATTAAAAAGAAAGAGATGTGAGCCTAAAATGTAAAGGGATACACTTTTCGATTTTGCATATGGAGAGCCACAGCGACACATGTTCCCTGTTTGCTTGTGCCTCTTACCTTGTTGTTGTGGCCAACTCTGTGAGTAATTCCTCCATAGATAAAATATCAGTGAGTTTGGACTTTCTATTGTATCCCCAGGAACTTTTGTCCACTGTCATACAGTTCTCAAACTTGTGTTTTTGATTATGACCTGGAAAGAAGTATTCATTTCTCTAAATCAGACTATAATTTAGGCATGAGCAGTAGTTTACTTTTGAAAACATGTTCGGAAGAGAAGGAGAAGCTTGTAATAAGACATTTCATGTTTTTCTCACTTTTTTCAAATTAAACTTAACCATTTCCCACTCGACGTTGTATTTTGACACATCTGCAGCAAACACACTTTCATCACAATGTTTTCAACTCTATTCAGTGATAATTTTTCCTTTCTTACAAATAACAAACAATAAAGAGCAGGACTAAATTGCTTATATATCCAGACTGTGTCTATATTGTTCCTTAATGTCATTTAAACCTTTCCCACTTGTAGACGCATTATGACACATCTACAGCAGACAACTGTTGAAAACATTGTGGCAAAACAAGCAATTTCTTCTTTTGCCACAATGTTTTCAACTCTTTTTAATAATTAAACTCTCAATCATTTATAGAGATTTTTCACGTTTTTGTATATATAGGTTTTCAAAGTCATCTGCTGCAGATTTGTTGTATGTGGGAAAGGGTTAAAGTCATATACAGTTGGATTAACTTATTTTGATATTCATGTTCAGCAGGGTTAAAGTTAAGTCCTGATGACAGATAACTTACCTGGATTGTAATGGTCATTGCAATTCCAGAACCCTCCATGTTTACAGCGTGCATTTTTACCCCATCTATCGTTCACAACTACGGTGTCTTTAACTGGACTGAAATTTCGGACCTATAGGTCAGTTATGCACCACCAAAGATGTAAAAACCATGTTTACAATGCTAGGATTAGTATATTGTGTGTAAGTGTTTCCACATGCAGTTATGTAAAGATGAAAAAAACATGTTTACAATGCCAGGGTTAGTATATTGTGTGCAAGTCTTTCCACATACAGATGCATTCTGACGAATCTGCAGCAGACAATTTTGAAAACTTTGTGGCAAAAATAAGTAATTGCTCATAATTAGCAATTTCCCCTTATGCAACAAATGTGTTAAACCTTAATCAATAACTGTACTTTCATTTATGGATATTTAATATATTTGTGTAGATGTTTTGAAAGTGGCCTGCTGTAAATTAATTGTTTGTGGCAAATCGTTAAAATTAACAATATACCTGATATTCTCGGAAATTAGAAATATGAAAAATTAATCCTCTTCCATCAACGTGTTAAAAGTTTGTCTGCTGTGAGGGCAAGAAGAGTGGCATGCTTTACTGAGAAAATATCTAACTACCTATAATTGTTGAAACCTCTTTAAGTATCCTATTGGTGTCTTATTTCATACACTTAATACGTTTAAATGTACAATCTTAACCCTTTCCCACATACAACAAACCTGTATCAACAACTCGAAATGAAAACATTGAGACAAATGGAGATACTTTACCACTTATTGATGCATCTGCAGCAGACGACTCTTGAAATCATTGTGGCATTTGTCACAATGATTTCAACTCTTTTTTATGATTGTACTTTCATTTAGAGAAATTTTTCATATTTTGGCTATATGTATTTTAAGTCGTCTGCTGCAAAATTGCTGTATGTGGGAAAGGGTTAAATCTGCTCAAGGGATTACCAGCAACAAAACAGTTTAATTATTTAACCACATACAACAAATCTGCAGCAGATTTGTACATGCTTTTGAAAGCATCTTTGCAAAATTTGGTAAATATTTATAAATAATAGTTAAATTATTGAATAAAAGTTTAAAGCATTCTGGCTAAAGTAGAAGTTGCTCATGATAAACAACTTCTCCTTAAGTCACAATGCTGAGCCCCGGTAGCTCAGTCGGTAATGACGTGGTCTGTCAATCCATGGGTTGTGAGTTCAAACCCAACTCGGCCAACATTCTTTCCAACATTTAATAAAAGTCAATGCGACAAGTGTCATTTGTCTTCCACTAATGGGCTTACAGTCTATGTGGAAAAGCAGCCATTTGATTGGAAAGAATGTTGTGTGGAGTACTGGTGTGAGAAAACCAGGAAACACATGGGTAGCTGAACTGGTCCCCGTGATATGACTGAAAAATTGTTGAAAACGACATTAAACCCAATCAATCAATTAGTCACAATTATTGAATAGATTTGAAAACATGTTGACAAAATATGCATTTAATCTTCCTAATGAAAAATTACAGATTGCTGCCAGTTTACATTATACAAGGTTGTAATATATGATCATGAAATGAATTTGTACGTAAATATTGTTTGAATGTTTTGTATGTTTTCTTGTTTCTTTTGCCATATTTGTTCATTGTTAAAATTGATATTGGCAAAAGGTGTGTAAATGATGATTTTGCAGATAAAATTGAATTGACTTGATTGATTTGAGTTAATACATCTGGGTATAGTCAAGATTCAGATGAATGTGTGCAGAGACTTCCCAGTCCCATCAGTCTTCACATTCTGCATATATGTTATATTCGTCTATTTATCTATTTATAGGTGTTTTGCAAGAAACTGGCTGCTTTTCCACATAGACTGTTAGCCCATTGGTGGAAGACAAATGACGTGTGTCTATTTGACTTTTGTCAAAAGTCAGAAAGAATGTTGGCCAAGATTGGTTATGAACTAACAAACCCTGAAATGACAGCCTGCACTAATGACTGAGCTACCAGAGGTTTGCAGCTCAATTATACCCTATATTGTGGGGACTTAATATATTTGTTTCAATGAGACGATTATATTTAGTACCCACAACAAAGGGTTTGAGATGCAAACAATAATTTTACAACTTGAAAAAATGCTCATTATCTGAGGCTCTCCATACTCTTCAATACCTTTAATTACATACCTTTACAAAATTGTTAGTTTTATAATTGTTTGCTTGATCTTGCAGGAATAGCGGGTTATAAAACTCAAACAGCGAATGGTACACACCGAACTTAACATCCGTGTAATTCCTCACTGCTTGTGCCAACTCTCCTGAAAGTTACATCAAATGGCAAAGAAAATACGCATGTATATATTCATTTGAAATATTTTGGGTTTCTTTTTTTAATGTTTAAAATAGCAACAAGTTTTCAAAAATCCAATTACATTTTATTAACCCTTTCCCACATACAACAAATATGCAGCAGACAACTTTGAAAACATACCCGAACAAAATTGGATACTCCCTTTAAATGAAAGTACAATAATTGAATAGAGTTGAAAACATTTTGACAAAAGGAGAAATTGCTAGTTTTGATCAAATTTCTTATTTTGTCACCATGTTTTCAAAAAGCTGTCTGCTACGGAGGCGTCAGAAAGCGTATATATGAGGGAAATGGTTAAACTGAAAGATGAGATAAATATAACCATCACTAAAGGGTACATGTAACTATATGATATATTCATTCATGTTGTCCCTCTATTTTCAATTTAATTCTGAACAATGACTTTGGAACAAAGAACAGAAACTCTGACTGTATTAACTTTCTAAAGATCATCAATATAACCTGGGTTGTTTCCCTTACTAGATTAAGTGATTTAAATGGATGGAATTATTGAGAATTAGATTGATTGGAGTTTAGCTCCACTTTAACCAGTTAAATCATTGTGCAGAGCTTTAGATAAGGGGCGTTTTGCATGTTCTAAAATCCTTATTTGACCCTCTAACCCTAGGTTTGGGTACGCAAAAGAATCGTCTCACTGAGTACCCACAACATAGGGTTTGCTTTAATAATAAGAGAGGAATTGATAAAGAGCTGATTGTGATCAGTTCGACTAACCATTTGTTTCCTGGCTTTCTCGCATTCCAACATTATTTCCAGGAAACCTGGATACCTTTCCAAATAGACTATTTTTAGCCTATTGTAGGAGGATCAATTACCCTACTAAGTCATAATGATTGTCAATCATAAAAAAAAAAATTGTTGAATATTTGTTTGACCTTAAGACATCATTTTATTCACCATGCTGAGTTAAACAAGAGGGCCATGATGGCCCTATATCGCTCACCTGATTTAATAGAACTTCAATAGTTTTCAAAGTTTTTACTCTATACATATAAGGAAAACAAGCAACCCCCTGTAGGCCATGTTTTTCAACGGATCGGAAATAATCCTGGTAGAGGGTGCCCAAAGGAACATTTGTGCAAAATAATTTTCAAATCGGGCCTGTACTTTTCGACAAGAAGATTTTTAAAGTTTTAACAATGCACAAATAAGGAAAACAAGCCCAGCCCCCAGGCAACCATGTTTTTCAACGGATCGGAAATATTTGAACAATTTTGGTAAAGGGTGCCCAAAGGAACATTTGTGCAAAATAATTTTCAAATCGGGCCTGTACTTTTGGACAAGAAGACTTTTAAAGTTTCAACAATGCACATATAAGGAAAACAAGCTCCATCCCCTGGTGGTCATGTTTTTCAACGGATCGGAAATATTTGAACAATCTTGGTAAAGGGTGCCCCATGGAACATTTGTGCAAAATTATTTTCAAATCGGGCCAGCACTTTTGGACAAGAAGATTTTTCAAAGTGTTAACAATGCACATATAAGGAAAACAAGCTCCGGCCATGTTTTTCAACGGATTGAAAATATTTGAACAATCTTGATAAAGGGTTCCCCAAGGAACATTTGTGCAAAATAATTTACAAATCAGGCCAGTACTTTTGGACAAGAAGATTTTTTTAAAGTTTTAACAATGCACACATAAGGAAAATAAACTCCGCCCCCTGGCGGCCATGTTTTTCAACGGATCGGAAATATTTGAACAATCTTGGTAGAGGGTACCCCAAGGAACATTTGTACAAAATGATCTACTTGGAATTAATTTCTTTGAACAATTTTGAAAGAGGACCACCTAAGAACCATTCCTGTGAAGTTCTTTTAAAATCTGTCCATTGGTTTAGTAGGAGAAGTCATTTGTAGGAAATTGTTAACCGACGCCGACGACGACGCAGACGACGCCGGACGCCGGACGGTGAGTGATCACAAAAGCTCACCTTGCACTTCGTGCTTAGGTGAGCTAAAAAGGTAACCATAAAACAGAACACTAGATTAGGGGCATTGTTCATACTAAAAGCCTTTATTAACCCCTTAACCCTATAATTTAGGTACTCAAAAGAATAGTCTCATAGAGTTTCATTTGATAATAAGAAAGATCTTGTGGGGAAAAGAGCTGTCTCTTATCTAGATCTCTGAGAATACTTTAATTAATCTTACCCACAAGATCCCTCCTTGGTCCCACATCCATTGAGTTCCATGAGAATGAGTATTTAGATGGCCAGTTTGTAAATCCTTCATGATGCTTGCTCGTCAAAACAACATACCTAAAATAAAAATTCTGAATACTGTATAATCTCGTCTCGGAAGTTTGTGAGCCTAAGCCTTCAGAGAAGTACGCTGCCTAGGATTTAATCAATCTTTAGACATTAGAAAATCATTCAACAAAGTCACCCGAGAAAGGCTGAGAATAATAACGTCATGAACTTTGGATAATCGCAAAGTTAGAATGCTGTATGATCCATGAAACAATGATAATGACTTATTGTACATATGTTAAGGCTCTATCATATAACAGAATGATGTTCATTGAAACATGTTTATCTAATAAGTTGAATTGATTGATTGGGGTTTAACACCATTTTCGGACATAATATGGTGGCCAGTTCACCTACTTTTGTGTTTTCTGGATTTCTCACACACTCTTTTTAAGCAATTGGCTGCTTTTATACAATGTTGTTCCATTAGTAGAAGACGAATGATGCTTGTAGCATTGACGTTTTGTGACTTGTCAGAAAGAATGTCGGCTATGTTTGGATTCAAACTCACAACCAATTCATTGACAACCTGGATCGCTACCAACTGAGCTATCTGGGTTCTGATTTAATTAGTTCAAAATGAAACACTTTTACTGATGATGTTTTATTCATCTACAGGTCCCCATGTATCAGATTGGTTTATGAACTCTTTCCTGATAAGAGATTTGTGTTCCTGTAAAGCAAACAATTTGCTAAAAAGAAATTAGATATTTCATCTTTTTCCCTGATTGTTTAGCCCTTTCACACATATAACAAATCTGTACCAGACAACTTTAAAAACATCATGTCAAAAATAAGGAAAATCTCAATAAATGTTAATTTTGTAATCACTTTGAAAACATAATGATCAATTTCTCCTTTTACCACATTGATTTCAAAAGTTGTCTGTTGAGGATATGTATTTGCAAGTGGGTTATGGTTGTATTATGCAATGTTTAATATTTCTGCTGTCTATAACTTTATCATTCACTGCTCTTTGTTGATCCTTTCCCACATGTAGATGCATTCAGACACATCTGCAGCAGACGACTTTTGAAAACAGTTTGTGAATAGGAGAAATTACTCAGTGAGCAATTTATCCTTTTGCAAAAAGGTGTACAACACCTTCCAATAATTACCTTCTCATTCATTAACCTTTTCAATCATTTTGTCAGAATGTTTTCAAGGTTGTCTGAAACAAAATAGGTTTATAAGAGAAAGGGTTAATTCTAAATATAAACTACACCATTAATTTGCACTCAAATTTTAAAATTGAAGGACTGTGTTTAAGTCAGCTGGATAAGGGTTAAAGGCCACTGAATTTTAGAAACTGCCTAGTAGAATGTACAGTCATGATATGCCCTATCTTCTTTACCACATACCATGTTCAGTCATTATATGCCCTATCTGTTTTACCACATACAACACATATACAGCAGTCCACTTAGTAAAAATAATAAATATCTCTATAGACGAAAATAAGATTATTGAATAGAGATGAAACTATTTGAAACCAAATGAGAAACAATTCCTCTTTCATAGACATTTCTTCTTTTGCCACAATGTGTTCTTATGTCGTCTGCAGCAGATGCGTCAAAATGCGTATTGTATGGGATAGTATACAGGTGTGATATCAGGAACTCAAATCCTAACTTACAGGTTGAAATGCATAAATGTGCCTACTTAGCTCCTGCTGCTTTGAATAATTCCGCCCAGAATTCGGAATCGAACATCTCCGACGTAAACTGTGGTGCAAAGTCAGCATAAGTGAAATCCGGTTTAAAGTTGTATTTCATGAAGTTGACAGTATCTTTGTCTTTCGACGATTTCCATCCGTACCAAAACCACTCGGATCCATAACTTGGCACAGAAAACACGCCCCAGTGAAGAAAAATACCGATTTTACCGGCGTCGTACCATTTGGGTAAGGGACGAGAATCTATGGAAGCCCAGTTAGGCTCATATTTATCGAGTGACAAGCCTTGGTAAAAGCACAGACACAGGAAAAGATAAACTGTGAACAAAGTGTAACTACCGGCCATTTTGAAACGGGTATTATATCACGTGACATTAGGTGACCCAAATCGTCGGTCGCGCGTCATGTATTTGGTTTTTGAGCGAAGGGTCGCGAAGCGATCCGAAAGGTAATAGCATGCCTGCTTTCGAAAATCCAACTTAAAGCTGCAACCACTCTAAACCGCGGAAGGATTTGATATTACTTCATTTGATTGGCTTTCATTCGCATCGAACTACTTTCGACACGCCTTTTTGCCCGAGTCCGCCTTCCTCATGAATGAGTACAAAAAGTAATTCCACTGTGGACTAGATTGTTATCAATATGTACAATGTCAAATACTTTTGATTTCATTCAATATTATCACACTGTAGACTAGTCACCCAGTCACTTTAAACAACGTTTTATAATATCATATTTAAATGTATATACACAGAAAACTCAGAGGAACACTTTGAAATGGCAGGCTTCGAACGTTTTCATTAATGAACTGTCAGTGTTCACCCTTTACATGATAGAAAACGACACAAATGAAGCGGGTGAATTTTGAAAACTTTTCTAGAAAATGTAACAGTTACTCAAAATGACTTATTCCTCCCTTTTACACAATGTCTCAAACCTGTAGCATGAAAATTAATTCAATATTCTAGATATCACACACTTTTCTACAGCTATTCTTATACCATTTTCCGCCACTTATCTGCGTTCATGTTATTAGGCATGTATAACACTGTCCCTGCATTAGGGGAAATTAAGTAGAACACTCATTGTGCCAACGCTTCCCGCTTTATTCAGTTAAACTTATTATTCCCATATTTTTGTTTGGATATGTTCCAATTCGCCGGCCTCTAAATTTGGTTTAGAGAAAAAGGGTAAGTAAGTTGAAAAACTATCAGATATCATAAACGGTTATGAGGTCTCCTGTTACTATCTCGATTATATAACTGATTCTCGCTCATAAGTTCAGAGAGCGGTCATACAGGGCATGAATAAATGGTCTCTTCCTATATACCTTTCCTCTGTGTTTTGAATTAAGGTTTAATTAATGTCTTTCGGATAAACATACAGAAGGATAATATAATATTTTGCATAACCTTTTTTTTGTATCAAAAGAAGCACTTTCAACAATAAGGGTAAGTCCATATATGTTGATGCAAATAAGATGTAAAATGTGTTACATTCATGTATACAGTCAAATTGTTTCAACAACAATACACTTATCCATGATAATACCAAGGTAGTGTTATTGCATTATTTACTGCGAATGGACAGATACTCAAATTATTCTTTAAGGTCAATTAGCGCATCTGCGTATTCCGATCAGGATCTGCATTGCACACCTAAATTAGTCATAGAAAGTTTAACCCTTTCCCACATATAGACGCTTTATGACGCATCTACAGCAGGCGGCTTTTTGAAAACATAGTGACAAAAGGAGAAATTGCACAACACGTGCAATTTCTCCTTTTGACACTCTGTTTTCCATTCAAATATAGAGATTTCCCATTGTTTGTAAAAAAATATGTTCAAAGTCGTCTGCTACAGAATTGCCGTATGAGGGAAAGTATTAAAGAATATTTTTTTTTGAAACACAGGTCTTATACTTATTGTCATGCTGGTTGTCACAGTTACAGCGTCAACATCAATGAAGGTACTTCGCTCATTAGTGCTATCAGCACTTTGATTTATATAACACATGCATGACTTGGGAAATTCAAAGATTACTACTTTTACAGAATGTATCATGGTATACTTTCCAATGCCGCCAGTGTCGTGTTTATGTCTTTTCATGCCACAATTTAGGTTCACGGAATGTATTGTTCACCATCTACGCACCGAGCTCATCTAAAAATAAATATGACCCTATGATCTACGCTTCGAACATTGGCATTTCCAGAAATAACATTAGCCATTGTGTGCACGTGCCAAATACTTTAAGCGCGCGCATATTCCTTTCGCAGGTATATGCCGGTCTTTTCCATTTCCCTCACTGTATCCAAGACAATTGTCGCTGCTATTGAATACTCTCACAATTATCATACTAAAGCCTACTTAGGACTAACTATCTGCTTAGAAAGATACTTTACACAACATTTATTTCATCGCTTTATCAAGCTTGTTCTTATATGATATGCAATTGTGTTACAATTGAATGGTTTGGATTTTATGGCGGTTTCAACATATTTTTCAGTCTTATCAGATCACCATATCCCATGTGTTTCCTGGCTTTTTAACACCAGTACTCCAGTCTTTCCAAGTAACCGGCTGCTTTTCCACATAAACTGTCGGGCATGTTGGAAGACGAATGACGCTTGTCGCATTGACTCTTGTTAAACGTAGGAAAGTTGGTCGCGCTGATGTTCTAACTCACAACTTCTTGATTGGAAACCCGCGCCGTTACCGTCTGAGATACCGGAACTCGGCAATTGTGCTACGTGTTAATCTTACAATGGAGGATATTCATTGTCCTTACATGTTCATTGTAAATGTCCAACTCAGTCTAAACTATCTACATACAAATAAAAGATTTAAACCAAATAACCCTCTCTGGTTATTATAAATTGTTCAATAATATATCATAGAATGTTTCAAGATTCATTTCTTAAACAGTATCCATTTGGACCTTAGCAATAATGCATTGGTAGGTCTTTTTTACACTCGTGTGATAATTACGTTAAGGTTCGATTTCTCAAAGCACCACTCAGCTAGACCTATGGTGGTGTCGGACTGGCATGTATAGTGGTACAGTCGTCATATGCGACAGCATGTATAATGGTACTGTCTTCATATGCGAGTAGCTTAGACTAAAGCGATCATACGGTAATGTCGGACTGGCATGTATAGTGGTACTGTCGTCATATGCGAGAAGCGTAGACTGAAGCGAGCATACGGTGATGTCGGACTGGCATGTATAATGGTACTGTCTTCACATGCGTGGCATGTATAGTTGTACTGTCTTCATATGCGAGCAGCATAGACCGAAGCGATCCTACGGTAAGGTCGGACTGGCATGCATAATTCCACTGTCTTCATATGCGAGCAACATAGACTGAAGCGAGCCTACGGTGATGTCGGACTCGTATGCATAGTTATACTGTCTTCATATGCGAGCAGCATATACTGAAGCGATCTTACTGTGATGTCGGACTGGCATGTATAGTGGTAATGTCTTCATATACGAGCAGCATAGACTCGCTTCTATTCAATTGTTGTATCTTCATTTAAAGGGAGTTTCCAATTGATTTCGGGTATGTTTTCAAAGTCGTCTCCTGCAGATGTATTGTATGTGGGAAAAAGTTAAAATTGCACCTCCAGTTTCAGAGAAGAAGATTTAATGTACAATGGACAGTGAGTGATCACAATAGAAAACAATGAGCCTTCGGATTGAAGTTGATCTAATAATAAGTAAAAAGTGTAACATTAAAGATCAACTCTTAACTTTAATTGTTATAGATATTGTATGTATTCTTACAGGAATATCCTTCAAATTACTTTGAAATGAAGAAAGCTGGATAAATCTTAATGTAAGAAAGTACAATTCTGAGATAATATGCAAATCTTAAAGGGAAAATTAGAAATTAATCATCATGAGAAAGTTCTGTTTTTTCCCTCACTATGTGTTTACATGTTGCCTGCTTCTGATACATCAGTAGTAGTAGTCTGTAAGTGGTAAAGGGATACACCGTTTTTACTTTCTACTAAGTTAGCACAAAAGTCAAAATTCACCGGCTATAGTAAACCCACTGAGCACTCTCAGCCATGATTTTATAACCTAGCAAAAACTAATTTAGAAATTTCAGATTCTTAGTTGTGTGTATATAATTGGTCACTAAAGGAGGTGCAATGTAGCCTGTGTAGGCCAGGTTTGGCTTTAGAATCTCAGTCCAAGTAGAGAATTAAGACGTCTTCATCTTTTTCTGTATTGACCTTTACAGTGACATTGCGTTCAACTGGCCATCATACAAGAGATCTCCTTGCTGTAGTTGTCTTCTGTACAGTATACACCGACAGTAACACATATTAGGGACAGGAAATGGATTTTTCTTGCTTGGTCGACCGTAAATAAAGTGGACTGAATATACCTGAAATATAAATAAACAAGAGGGCCATGATGGCCCTGGATCGCTCACCTCAGTTATGTCAACCACAAAGTCAATAACAACAACTCATTTTGTGGTCAATTTGGTACTCAAGTGTTAATTAACAATAACAATATTTTCCTTCAATTTGGCTCAGTGACCTAGATTTTTACTGCACTGCTATGACTCATAGTTTTAACAATGCACATATATAAGGAAAACAAGCTCCGCCCCCTGGCGGCCATGTTTTTCAACGGATCGGAAATATTTTAACAAGCTTGGTAGGGGGTGCCCCAAGGAACATTTGTGCAAAATAATTTTTAAATCGGGCCAACACTTATGAACAAGAAGATTTTTTAAGATTTGGCAATTTTCCCCTTTTCTGATGCTGCAGCAACCAAAGTTCTACTTGGAATGAAATTCTTTGAACAACTTTGAAAGGGGACCACCTAAGGACCATTTCTGTGAAATAATTTGAAATCTGGCCAGTACTTTTGAACAAAAAGATTTTTTAAAGTTTTAACAATGCACATATAAGGAAAACTCAGAAATATTTGAACAATCATTTTCAAATCGGGCCAGCACATTTGGACAAGAAGATTTTTTAAGATTTGGCAATTTTCCCCTTTTCTGATTCCGCAACAGCCAAAGTTCTACTTGGAATTAAATTCTTTGAACAACTTTGAAAGGGGACCACCTAAGGACCATTCCTGTGAAGTTATTTTGATATTTGTCCATTGGTTTAGTAGAAGAAGTCATTTGTAGGAAATTGTTAACAAACGGACGGACAGACAGACGACGACGACGACGACGACGGACGCCGGACATTCAGTGATCAAAAAAGCTCACCTTGCACTTCGTGCATAGGTGAGCTAAAAACACAGCTAGAAACAAATGTTTGTCATTTTGGCACAAATTTAACGAGTTTCCTGTGTAATTACACAATTTTGAATCATATCTTAGATAATCAGAAAATATTAACATCTACCCATTGAAATACCACACTCATGTGATAACATTAAAGGTTGGAACAATTCACAAGCCCCTTGGTGGATTTTGATACATACAGATTGTGACATGAACATGTGGAATGAGAGAAATTCTTGATTTACCCATCTTATATCCAATTGTTGAAAATGAGTTTCAAATGATGTAAATATATATATTACTATATGTATAGACAATTTTAAACAAGAGGGCCATGAGGCCCTGGAATCGCTCACCTAAGAAGGGGCTATTTAAGACATAACTCTCTCATGCTCAAGACAAACATGTGGCTTCCAGAGTGTTAACAAGATTTCCCTTAAATTTGGTCTAGTGACCTACTTTTTGACATGACATGACCCATATTCGAACTTGGCCTAGATATCATCAGGACAAACTTTCTGATAAAGTTTCAACATGCTCCTAGATATCACTAAGTCAAATTTTCCGACATAGTTTCAACATGCTCAAGCCCCACATGACCCAGTTTCGAACTTGGCCTAGAGTTGATGGAGATATATGTTCTGATAAACTTTCATAAAGATTGGATGCAAAATGTTGCCTCTAGAGTAGTAACAAGCAAATGTTGACGATGGACGACGAACGACGGACAAAAGGCGATCACAATAACTCACCTTGAGCACTACGTGCTCTGGTGAGCTTAAAAGCTTTACGGTAACATGGGACTCCCTCTCTATCTCAATAGCAATACACCGGTATTTACACTAGGATTTTGTTAACTGGAACAACCAGTTTAATAATAGCTTTTAATTGCACATGATCTAGTGTTCTGTTAATTAGTTTAATACGAATACAGCCATGGTCTTTGACTAGAAATACTTTTCATTTGGTTTATGCTTCTTAATGTACTGCTGTAGACTCGTGCGATAGCTAGTTTAGCTATTTTGAACAATTGGCTACACCCAGCTGAATCCAGATTACTACCGCCTGTCACGGACATTGACAATGTACTTACTCTATGTTTTAATAAGCGTCTGGTGCATGCACCTTGATAATTAACTAAGGCTTTAACAGTTTCCCTCATGTATACGTGATTTCTCCTTTTGTCACAATGATTTCAACTCTTCAACTTTTTTTATCTTTTGGACTTGACAACTTCAAAGTCGTCTGCTGCAGATTCATTATATGTAGGAAACGGTAAATTATAAACGAAATAAACCACAGGCTGGGTATGCAGTGTGAGCATTGACCATATATACATGTATCTGAAAAATAAGATATTTAAAGCAATACTAACCAGTACTTTAATGTTTTTTTATTTGTTGTTGACCTATGTTTAAACAAATGGATCCAATTAGAACAAGAGCTGACGGAGGACAGCATGCTCGACTTTTTTGTGCTTGCCAATAAAACGTAAAAAGATTTGTGTAAGTGTTTAAGCTATATCTCAAATTGTTTTGAAAAAATTTGATTTGGTATGAATAACTTAACCAAATTATTAATTGTTTTGACAAAATTTGATTTGGTATGAATAACCAAATTATTAATCAAAAAAGGGCCATAATTCTTTAACAAAACTTGACAGAGTTATGTACCCTTGTCTGTTGATGGAGGTAATGATGATAAATAAGTATTGTAAGTGTATAAGCTAAATCACTAATGGTTTTGAAAAAAAGTGGGGTAGTATGAAAAGCTTAACCAAAATTCCAAGGCAAAAAATGGCCATAATTCTTACAAAAACATTGACAGAGTTATGTACTATTGTCTGTTGCTGGAGGTAATGACGGTGAAAAAGTGTTGTAAGTTTCAAAGCAATATCTGTAATGGTTTTGATTGATTAATTGGGTTTTAACGCCATTTTTAACAATTTCTCAGTCATATCACGGCGGCCAGTTTACCTACTCATGTGTTTCGTGGTTTTCCAACACCAGTACTCCACACAACAATCTTCCCAAGCAAAGTATGTAATGGGCCAAGTGGGTAATATGCTTTTATGATGCAATGTTTATTATTTCTGCTATTTATAATTACAAACAAAATTTAAGTTCATTAAAGAGTAAGACCAATAGTAATCTTCTCATTTGTGCAGTCTAATTTTGGTCTTCATCATTCACTGCACCTTGTTGATCCTTTCCCACATGTAGATGCACCAAACCTCTTTTGAAAACATTGCGTGAAAAGGAGAAATTACTCATAGTTACAACTCTTTTCAATAATTACATTTCCATTTATTAACCTTTCCAACTTTTTTTGTTGAGATGTTTTTAAGGTTGTCTGAAACAGAATAGTTGTTTAGGGTAAAGGGTTAATTCTTAGTATAAACTACATCCTTAATTTGCACTCAACTTTTAAAATTTAAGGACTGTGTTTAACCCTTTCCCACGTACAACAAATCTGCAGCAGACGACTTAAAATTCTTCTCTGGAAAAACATGGAAAACATCTATAACTTCAGGTGTATAATTGCTGAAAAAGTTGAAAACATTGTGGCAAATGGAGAAATTTGCTTGTTTTGAGCAATTTCTCCTTTTGCCACATTGTTTTCAATAGTCGTCTGCTGCAGAAGCTGCAGAAGCGTCAGAAAGCGTATATATGTGGAAAAGGGTTAATTCAGCTGGATAAGGGTTAAAGGCCACTGAATTGTAGAAACAGCCTAACCAACCTTGGCCTAGTACATTGTACAGTCATGATATGCCCTATCCTCTTTCTCGCATACAACAAATGTATAGCAGTCGACTTACGAAAAATAATGAATATCTCTATAAAGGAAAATATGATTATTAAATAGAGTTAAAACTATTGTGACAAACTTAGACTTCCCATTTCATAGAAAGTTCTTCTTTTACCACAATGTTTTCTTATGTCGTCTGCAGCAGATGCGTCAAAATGAGTATGTATTGGATAATATACAGGTGTGATATCAGGGACTCAAATCATAACTTCCGGGTTGAAATGCATAAATGGACCTACTTAGCTCCTGCTGCTTTGAATAATTCCGCCCAGAATTCGGGATCGAACATCTCCGACGTAAACTGTGGTGCAAAGTCAGCATAAGTGAAATCCGGTTTAAAGTTGTCTTTCATGAAGTTGACAGTATCTTTGTCTTTCAATGATTTCCATCTGTACCAAAACCACTCGGATCCATAACTTGGCACAGAAAACACGCCCCAGTGAAGGAAAATACCGATTTTATCGGCGTCGTACCATTTGGGTAAGGGACGAGAATCTATGGAAGCCCAGTTAGGCTCATATTTATCGAGTGACAAGCCTTGGTAAAAGCACAGACACAAGAAAAGATATACTGTGAACAAAGTGTAACTACCGGCTATTTTGAAACGGGTATTCTATCACGTGACATTAGGTGACCCAGATCCTCGCGTCATGGAAATATGTTGTGCATGTACTTAACGCAAAAAGGGACTTGAGAAATTCAAAGATAACTACTTTTACAGAATGTATGACGGTATACTAACTTCCCCATGCCGCCATGGCCGTGTTTATGTCTGTTCATGCCACAATTTAGGTTCAAGGGATGTATTGTGCATGAACGTGTGTTCACCGTCTACGCTTCGAACATTAGCCATTGTGTGCACGTGCCAAATACTTTAAGCGCGCATATTCCATTCGCGCACCATGCCCTTCTTTTTCATTTACCTCCCTGTCTCCCACATTTGACTATATTTTGTCAATATGTTTATTTTTAGATGTTTGTTTTTTTGGAAATGTCCAACTCAGGCTAAACTTTCTACATGCAAATACAAGATTCAAACCGAATAACCCTCTCTGGTTATCATACATTATTCACTAATATAGCAAATAGATTGTTTCAAGATTATATTCTTAAGCAGTATCCATTTGGACCTTAGCAATAATGCACTGGTAGATCTTTTTTCCACTTGTGTGATAATTACGTTAAGATTAATTTTCTCAGAGCACCGCTCAGCTAGACCTGCGGTGGTGTCGGACTGGCATGTATAGTGGTATTTGTCGTCAAACATAGACTGAAGCGAGCCTACAGTGATGTCTGACTGGTATGCATAGTGGTACTGTCTTCATATGTGAGCAGCATAGACCGAAGCAAGCCTTACGGTGATGTCAGACTGGTATGCATAATGGTACTACTGTCTTCATATGTGAGCAGCAAAGACTGAAGCGAGCCTTACGGTGATGTCTGACTGGTATGCATAGTGGTACTGTCTTCATATGTGAACAGCATAGACTGAAGCGAGCCTTGCGGTGATGTCAGACTGGTATGTATAGTGGTACTGTCGTCATATGCGAGAAGCAAAGACTGAAGCGAGCCTACGGTGATGTCGGACTGACATGTGTAGTGGTACTGTACTTCAAGCAAAACAGGTGTAAATTACGTGTTAAATGACAATATTTCCTTACTAGCTATTTCTTCTATTGAAACATTTGATTTATGAAATCTGAATTCCCACTTTATTATGTTTAAGGAATCATTACTCTATACCTCTATCCACTGAGACGGAATGTGTCGACCCGGATTAGCCTTCGCAGTCATAGTCTGGGTCGAGACATTACGCAGAGTCCATAATGTTGGATTTCATGCGGGCGGAACGGCTCATATATGTATGGAAAAGTAGCCAGTTGTCTGTGAAGAGGAGAAGTGGTGATCGAAAGCCAGTGTATACACGGATGTGTGAAGTGATTGGCATTATGGGACTCTCTAACCACTGTTTCAGCGCCAAATTTCCTTAAGTTCAAAACCGGACGACTCCAATAAGAGTTTTTGAATAGTTTGATAACTAAAAGGCAAACTAATGCTGATTACTGGGGAGACAGCTCGTTTTACTAACTAACCCACCTTATTTATTGTTTCAAAAAAAAAAAGAGTTAGATAGAAAATATTACCAAAATGGAGTGGAAATACCAATTTCTGCGTTACAATGTCTAGGTAATCACAAATTAAATAACCTTGACCTTTAGATTACCCATTTCTGCGGTCCAAGTAAACACAAATAACCTTGACTTTTTACATCACACATTTTGTCTCTTCTGCTGCGACATACGACTTTAAATCATTGAAAACTGGAAATTAAATCTTCCCAAATTTACTCTTCCCGCGTTTCCTATTCAAAATTGTTTTATTTTCTGTTAAATTAAATACTCATTGACTTTCATGACTAGGGAACATTCTAAAACATAAAATATTTCCTACGATGAGCAAAGGGTTACATAATATTGACTTCCGCCGCGGTTAGCCACACAAAAAGTCACATGATCCCCTCAATCATAACAAAACATGTCTGCATACACGATTTACATTATGTTTATATGTCTCTGATATAACTTACTCGTTAGTCTCAATATATCGACGTTACATGTTGCATTGTAACAGTCAAAATAGAAAATCGCATTCCTAGTACAGAAACCTTGACCACTGTACTAGGATGCGAACAATCAAAATATAAAATCACATTACCTGGACTATTTACTCGTGGGATATATACGAAATTCTATTTTTAGATCCATGAAACAGACAGTTTCCATTCATAAAGCTTGGGATAGTGAGGGATAGTACATTCATAATTACGGATAGGCGGAAAAGATTATTCTCAGGTAAGCTTTACATTATTTCATACATAAAATCAATGCGATTGAACAGAAAGTGAATTTCGATATATAGATCAATAGATCAATAGTAATTTCTATTCTAAATGTTGTTTTGACAGTGCAGCCATAAAATTAACCACCCGAAAACCACGTGTGCTTTCCATAACTTTTTATTTCATTATACCAGTGTTGTTACGACCGGACAGAACCGTGAGATATGGTATTCACGTTCTCATTGGCGTTTATCAATACTCACTCTGTTTAGCACAGCTTAATGCTCGAAACAGAGTTATAGCTGTGACGTTACCTTAACGGTTACACCTACCATGGAATACATGACATTCCGGCATTCATTGATCCGCCCACAGGGACAATAGATTTTGTTTGTTTGGTTTTTTTTGGAGTTTAACGCCGCTTTCAACAGCTTTGGTCATATCACGGCGGTCAGTGCACCTACCCATGTTTTCCTGGCTTTCCAACACCAGTACTTACACAACATTCTTTCGAAGCCACTGACTACTTTCTCACATAGATCAGAGGTGAGAGGCAATGGAAAACATCGCCCGAAAGAATGTCGCCGCAACCGGGTATCGAACCCGTGACCTCCTGGTCACGAGTCAGATACGCTACCAATTGAGCTACCCGGCCGGGCTGGGACAATAGATAATACCTTATTTATGCATATATAATATATCTATAGGTGCTACCTATTTACGAAAAAAACCGCAAGATAATTATAAACAAAAATTAAAGAGCATACTTTGGCCATAAAAAAGGATTTATAAGTAATTGACTAGACAATAATAATGTTAATGTCATGTTTCTTGCATTATTAAAACATATTTGGAATTCGTATTGCTGTTGTCTATTATTTGAACAGAAAATAATAAAGTAAAGACTTTCAGAAAATCAAGGAATACATTTATAATGAACGAGGTTAAAACATGAGGGCCAAAATGATCCTTAATCGATTACCTGCATTATGGCAAAGAAGCAAATAGATCAGCCCTTTTCTGATGCCACCTGGCGACTGCCTTTTTTTAACTAGTCAATATGACTGGAACAAATTATTAATGGGGTCACATTTCCCTATTAGAGACGGTTTCTGAGGCCTATGCAACAGACGATTTAGGAAAAGATTGTCGCCACAAGAACAATTGCTTCTTATGAGAAAGTTATCCTTTTGCCACAATGTTTGATAAATAGTTATACTTTGAATGAGTGAGTCAATAGCTCATGTATAGGAATTTGGGCTCTTTCATGTTGATACCACTTGTTTGCAGAAAACGACGTCGCTCCATTGACGTTACGCCAAGATGAAGTGTAATGGAAATGACGTCACGTCCTTCTTTGGCTACGATATAGTCTAAATTTAATTTCGGGCGTAGAAGGCTAATGCTGTCGGTTTTTTGACGCACGGAAAAACATATTTCTTGCAGATTTCCATTTATATTTAACTTTTCGTACAAATGTTAATTCCCACTTAACACAGCACTTAAATGATCTTAAATATCGATTTAAAAAAAATGATTAAAAAGACGACAATAATTTTTAATCCGTGTTTTTCTGCTCATTTTATACATACCCAAAATACCGATTTTAAAAAAATATATTAAAAAGCCGACAATAATTTTCAATCTGTGTTTTACGTCTGCTTTTTATACATATCCAAAATGGCGGACCCCATGGCTTTGACCAGTTTCATTTCAGAAAGCTTCATAGGTTATTGAAAAAATAAAAAAAATAAAAATCTCACCTGTTACCTATAAGCGAAAAAAACCATTTATGTTTTGTTTTTTCGTATTAACAAGGGTGGACACAGATTTCTGGGTCTCCTCGCTTCAACTTATTCGAACAAATATATGAATTTGAAGTACGGACTCAATCAATAATGCTTTTCTCTATCGAACTATACCAAAATAACGTGAATTTGTTCTCCCTACGTATGTTAATTCCTATGAAATATTCGCGAATTCGCCAAAAGGACATGCATAGATAGGGTAATATCTATTTTTAGAGGAGCAAGTCCCTGTGATCCGCCCATGAGTATTGTTGTATAATGCTTTAAGACGTTGCCAGTTACATCACGGAGTTTCCTGAGTAAGTTTCTAGTACTACAGGTTCATTTATTTTGACACCAGCGAGTCGGTCGTAGTTCTTGTCCCACAATCCTGAACGTGAAGGAGGCAACTCCATTATGAACATTTTAAAGTCTTTGGTTTGACCCGGTCGGGGATCGAACCCACGACCTCACGCATCCATGGCGTACGCTTTACCACTACAATTTACAACTGAAAACCAGAACGTTAGAACTCTGAATACATCCCACTTATACCTCCTGAATATTTAAATATTGGTATCGCGTGACTGATTCAGTCAGTTATTTGACAATGTATGGATACTAGCCGGTCCCCTTTTCGTATATATCACATCGTGCATCTCGATTTTGTTATAGATAAAAGTAGGAAAACTCGTTTTAAAATATGTTACAAAATCAACTTGTCTATTTCGATTCAATATCATCTCCTTTTACAACAATCTTATACTCTCTCGAAGTGACACATTAACTTTACACGTCGCATTTCTCTCTTTTCATAATGTTCCCATATCCTTTCCAGAAGCTTTATATGATAAATCATATCCATTTCTCATGTCTCCGATTCTTCTCTGTGCAGTTGGTAACGGCTGTCTCTATACTTTGTTGTACTAGAAACGCGCAAAACTAGGTACCTCTCGATTTGCTGCTCAATATTTGGAAATCCTCGATTAAATCTAGTTCTCCCAATAATGATGATCATGTCATTATAAAAATAAAAAAAATATCTGACCAAATTAATCTTCTTTTCTAAGAATTATAACTGAATCGGTATATTCCAATTGTCCAAATACGGTATACATATCAATGTTTGACATACTCTGCAATTTCAAATATGTTATCACTTTGATCAGCTATATTTTGATGGTTTATTTTTACCACTATTATTGGCGCCGTTAGTCTTAATATTTTCCGTCTAAGTGTTGCGAATGTCTTTTACTTTGAAAAAAAGCAGCACAGTTTTTAACAATTTAGCACATGAAATAATATTAACGAATATGTAAGTGTACACATTCCAAATATGGCCATGTCTAGCTTTAGGCAGCTTCAATTAAGAGATAGCATTGAACAAAAAGTAATAAAAGCGTACTGTTTCATCAAGTCGAAGCTTCATTTATTACCTCATCAATCATTGCAATGGCTACCATCGAATCATCAAATAATGCTGCTTTGGATTGATCTAACACCCCACCGCCAATCATTCTCTTAGTCTATTATAATGATCTCGTTTAACACATTTTGACAAAAACATCGTAAACTTACTAAGAATAAGACTCTTTAATAAGTCGGATTTTTCTATAAATATATAATATAGTATATCAAATATCGTAATTTCCTTTGCGCATTGTAACTTTGCAATTATATCTTGTTTTACTATTTATATTCTTTCATTATGTAACCAAATAATTGAATATATCTGGACAAGTAAAACCGTTTAGATTGATGAAAGAGGATCAAGAAAATTAGACCAATGTAATATATTTTACCTGAATATGTCAAATTGTTTTCAATTGGTACGAGTTGATGTAAAGCGGTAAAATGGGGAAGGTATACATAGTTAAATATGCAGTAGACTTCACTTTCCGCCCAGGGCTTAGGGGCTAGCATCACTCACTACTGGTGCATCGGTATCAGTATAATCAATACTGGTAGTACCGGTATTTCATCAAGGAATTCCGTGATGGTATAACTGATATGCTGTTGAAAGCGGCGTAAAACTGTATTAAACACCCTTACAAATAGATACGCAGTTTTCAGTTCATCTGACAGGGTGATCGTCCGTCGTGTTACGTTCGTTGTGTGTCGTTCGTCGTTTGCCGTCGGTGGGTCGTCGTGTGTCTTCGTGTGTCGTCCGTTTTGTGTCGTTCGTCGTGTGTCGTCGGTGGGTCGACCGTCGTCGTGTGTCTTCGTGTGTCGTCCGTTTCAACTTTTTTGTCGTTCGTCGTATGTCGTCCGTTTTAAAACTTTTGTGTCGTTCGTCGTATGTCGTCCGTTTTGTGTCGTTCGTCGTGTGTCGTCGGTAGGGCGTTGTCAATTGAAATCTCCTCTAAAACCACTGGAAGTAAATGGTGAAGTTAATAGATACATGTATATGAATCGATCAAAAATTAACAAGTGTGAGATAATGAAGTAACTAAATAATATAAAAAATATACACGTTAACTTAACTACATGTCCGATTATATTTCAAATACAGATTTAGGCCGACACTATGGTGGCATATTACTGCCGTAAGATAACCAGTTAATGTTTTGTACACTACTAACTGGTTATCTAGTTAGGGTTTGCGAATTTCACTTAATAAGTAACATACTAACTGGTTAACTAGATAAGATTCGTGTTACCACTTATTTGATATTCTCGAAACATAAGACTAAAAACAGGCATGAAAGTGCCCAGAACTGCCACCAGTTACCTTTTCATGCTGTAAAATAAGACTTATACGACCATTAACGTACAACTGAAATCCTATCTAGTTAACTACTTATTATGTCACATACTAACTGGTTAACTAGATAGGATTCGTGTTACCAGTTATAAATAAATAAGACTTATACGACCATTAACGTACAACAGAAATCCTATCTAGTTAACTACTTATTATGTCACATACTAACTGGTTAACTAGATAGGATTCGTGTTAACAGTTATAAATAGATACTGCGGAGGTCCTTTGTGTTTTTCCCTTGGACCGATAACTGTCCAAAGGAAAAATACAAAGGAACTCCGCAGTATATATTACTGAGTGGTTAACTAGATAGGATTCGTGTTACCAGTTATAAATAGATACTGCGGAGGTCCTTTGGATCGATAACTGTCCAAAGGAAAAATACAAAGGACCTCCGCAGTATCTATTACTAAGTGGTTAACTAGATAGGATTCGTGTTACCAGTTATAAATAGATACTGCGGAGGTCCTTTGTGTTTTTCCCTTGGATCGATAACTGTCCAAAGGAAAAATACAAAGGAACTCCGCAGTATCTATTACTAAGTGGTTAACTAGATAGGATTCGTGTTACCAGTTATAAATAGATACTGCGGAGGTCCTTTGTGTTTTTCCCTTGGATCGATAATTGTCCAAAGGAAAAATACAAAGGAACTCCGCAGTATCTATTTATAACTGGTAACACGAATGTTATCTAGTTAACTAGTTAGTATGTGACATAATAAGTGGTTAACTAGATAGGATTTCAGTTGTACGTTATTGATACTGCGGAGGTCCTTCGTATTTTTCCTAAATGAACTTGCAACTTCCATAGCGGAAAAATACAAAGGACCTCCGCAGTATTTATTTATAACTGGTAACACGAATGTTATCTAGTTAACCAGTTAGTATGTGACATAATAAGTGGTTAACTAGATAGGATTTCAGTTGTACGTTAGTGATACTGCGGAGGTCCTTCGTAGTTTTCCTAAATGAACTTGCAACTTCCATAGCGGAAAAATACAAAGGACCTCCGCAGTATTTATTTATAACTGGTAACACGAATGTTATCTAGTTAACCAGTTAGTATGTGACATAATAAGTGGTTAACTAGATAGGATTTCAGTTGTACGTTAATGGTCGTTTAAGTCTTATTTTACAGCAAGAAAAGGTAACTGGTGGCAGTTCTGGGCACTTTCATGCATGTTTTCGTCTTACGTTTCGAGAATATCAAATAAGTGGTAACACGAATCTTATCTAGTTAACTAGTTAGTATGTTACTTATTAAGTGAAATTTGCAAACCCTAACTAGATAACCAGTTAATATTTACAAAACACTAACTGGTTATCTTACGGCAGTAATATGCCACCATACGACACAGTCACATAAGCTGTAAACTTTAGTCAAAACAATCTCATTTAAACTTTAGTCAAAACTATCTCATTTAAACTTCAGTCAAACAATCTCATTTAAACTTTATTCAAAACAATCTCATTTAAACTTTAGTCGAAACAATCTTCCTCCTGGTGATCAAATTCTCATTTTTTTGTCAATTTTATAGTTGGGTTAGATTGCGAAGCAATTTAACCGGACTATTGCGGTCGAAATGTGTTCAGGGTATGTTAACTGTAGAGCACCCCAAAAAAATGCACTCACTGTAATTTTAATTTAATCACGCAGTAACTGTCGAAATCATGCATCTGGAAACACAAATAGTTATTGTGTAGGTTAAGTGTCCTGGTTAAGGTCAATTTGATATGATTTATTGAGTTTTACGCCGTTTTCAACATTATTTCAGTTATTTCACGGCGACAGTTCACTTATTCATGATCCCTGATTATTTCCTGATTTGAAGATTGTTATGCTTAAAAACCCAATATACATTTCTTTTAATTTAAAACAGTTTCTTTTTTATGTTATGCCGAGCCCCGTTAGCTCAGTCGGTAGCGACCAGGGCTGTCAATTTAGGGTTTGTGAATTCCAGCTGGGCCAACAGCCTTTCCGAAGTTTGACAAAGTCACTGTAACATGCGTCATTCATCTTATACCAATGGGGTAAAAGTCTGTGTGGAAAAACAGCCTGTTGCTTGGAAAAGAAAATGTCTTTTAACCCTAATCAATCAATCGTTTTTTAAAAAAAATGTCTTTTAACCCTAATCAATCAATCGTTTTTTAAAAAAAATGTCTTTTAACCCTAATCAATCAATCGTTTTTTATGTTGTTTACAGTAAGTGCGTAAATGAAACAAAATTAACATAATATTGACCCTTATCAATTTTTGTAACCCTGTACACACTGCTTTGCATGTTTTCTTTGTACATTTCAACATTTTTGCACTTATTTAATCTTTGGGGTTTTCATGTTAACCAGACTTTCAGTACTCTGAGTTACATGATACTGAGTACTTTGATTTTTAAAGCCCGTCTGCTTCAAGTGCGTCGACTATCGTTTATATGAAAGAAAGAAAGAACGACTTTTAGCTTGTTGTAATCTTGTCTGACTTAAAGCGACTGAACTCCAGATACCCAACTGTCGAAAAAAAAAATCCAATTTTATGAAAATAAGTGTTATTTTTGTATTTGGGGCATTAAAATATAACTGACATATTACATACCCCTATAATCGGTGAGATTTTCTTGTTTTCGATACTTTTTCCATCGCAAATTCTACCCTGTCAGTAACGGGGTAAGTTTATAAATAGCTTTCGATACTTTTAATCTCATTCATCACGTGACTTGAAAAGTCGTCACGTGAATTGAAAAGTCGTCACGTGAATTGAAGAGTCGTCACATGACCGATAGGACGCATGCGCATTAAATGAAACATTTTTGTACCATGGAGGTTTTATGCAAAATCACGAGGAGCTCATGCAATCACAAATACTGTCGTTCGACTCCGCCAAACGTGTAAATTGTGTATAACTGTACACGCCTGTCAGAGTGAACCGTTATATAGTTATATCACGTGATCGTTGCAAGGTGCCCGTCTGAAGGATTCCGTGGTATTTTTAAATAGGAAACCCCTTCATCGGGACAATTGAAAACGACTCAAGTTCACTTTATTGATACAAAACGATACATTTTCTATCCTGGTTTTACTTGGATAACATAAAGAATAACATTTAGGGCGAATTCTTTTTTGTTTTCTTTTTTCGTGCCATCTGGGTTTCAGTCGCTTTAACATGTTTATGCGATTAATATATCTGTACTACAGTTTAATATACACATACACTATAACCGTTTTTACGCGTAGGAGTGGTCAGGGGCGTAGCTCCCTTTAAGCACTGTAGGCACGTGCCTACACATTTTTTTCCAAAATGCCCCAAAATACAGCTGCGGCGATAGACATCTGCGTAATGTATCGACCAGATCAGCCTGCCCTGTCCGCGCATACTGATCCGGCAGACACATTCCGTCTTAGGGGGATAGATGTATAGAGTAGTGATTCCTGAAACAGAAAATCCACAGCAGGCGAAAAGTGTATATCCGGGTAGGCCTGCGCGGCATGCTTAGGCTGATGCGGCTCGATACTTTACGCAGAGTCCACAATGATGATTTTCTCACGAGACGGCCTACACATTGATTATTGCAAAGCTACGCCCCTGGTGTTGTTCAAACATAGTGTACCCATAAATATTTAGGATTTAGATTTAGGACGAACGTGAACAGATTTATAGGACGAACACATTCCAATCCCAAATGACGATGTTATTTTTCAGTAAGGTATCGTGGCGTGGTAGGCCTATTATATGTGACGTGGTAGGCATGATAAAACACTATCCACTGTTGGTTTAAAGTTTAACTTTAAACTATTTATTTTACAGTGATTGCGAAACAAGCTTCTAGCTTATGGAAACGTAGCAAGTTGTCCGCGAAGCGTTTCCTTGCATGGGCATGATTCTGACCCAAACCATTACTGTAGGGATGCTAAACCTTTACATTTATTTAGTTCCAAAATGGAATAGATATATTAATTTCTGTTGAGCGCGGTCCATAAAAATTGGAATAGATATACTTATTTATGTTTGGCGCGGTCCATCCAAAACTTAGATTGTAAATGAAACATTATGAGCTATAACATAATTGAAACCTGACATTTTGACATTTTCTCGAGAGATTTGACCCTTATGAAGCAGACGACTTCATAACACTTAGTTTTTATTTGTTTTTTTAAAAATAGTGCAGATTACTTGTTCATAATGACCAAATACTCTTCTCTTGCGTTTTCGATTCTGTTTCAAGATTCATTATTTCATCACTAAACTGTAGCCATGATTTATATAAGCAAATAATGTTATGTTGTAACACTAATTGAAGATACAATACATATTCCTACGATTTACGGACAAGTCTGCATAATTATTTAGGAATATGACATTCAACTTGGGAACAAGAAACATGGTCGAAACATGGACCAAATATTAACAGAGATAACAAAGGGTTACATAATTGGGACTGAGACAGGAAGTCAATCCCACATGGATACGAGGGGTGTTCAATTAGAACGCGAAATTATGGGGAATCTCGCATAACGTTGAATGTGAATAAACTTTTTTATTGGGATAAATATTTTTAAGTTATTTTGCATCGATATGCTATATTCTGATCTTCATATCATAAATGTTTCTATGCGTTTCCTTTATGTTTGAAAACATATAGGGAAATTCTCCGCGTATTTTCCAACACCCCTTCATGTCTGAGTCGCAATTAAAATAGCCTATCCTCTTCATTGTAAAACATGTCTGCATACAGGGTATGTATTTTAGGTATGCTCAGATTGACGCCTACACAATTTAACCTTAAAGCTAACCGAAATCATAATGAATTTACATGCGGGATATTGCAGGCTTTGATCAGTGATCTTTGGGCGCGTCTGAAATGTGTCAACTGAGCTTGCGAAGTCTGCGAGTGTAATTGTATAACTTACTCGTGGGGCATAATTCTATTTTTAGATCCATGCAACAGAGATAGCTAGTAGCTAGGTACAATTTTTCACTACTTCAGCCATATAAACATCGATTCGGTAGTTTATCTCTTATTGAAGTATAAATATTTATATCAGTAACAAGATCACCAATGATTCACATTTGAAAATATTTCTGATTCAAATGTTCAATATTACCAATTTGCAACGTCTAAAGTAAATTTTCCCCAAGACAGTTTTTCATCCGTTCCACTAACATAATTCGTTTTCTCTTTGATATTTATTTTCTGTTTTCATCTTCCTGTAGGATCTGTCTTCAACTTCCATGAATCGTTAAGAAGACTACTCAAATAAATAATAATAATAAGGTAATTAACCTTAATTTGTAAATAATTCTTGTTTCAACAACAGTACGCCGTGATTATATCAAGCGAGTATATGTCTTGTACTTTTCTAAGCCCGCGCTGCGCCTGTACTCGGATGCAACCATTGAAATAAAATATCAAATTCAAGCGCAGAAACCTGTCATTCCCTAAGTTGAAAGTGATTTGACAATCATGTATATGTGTAACGTGCCGGGCTAAAGACGCAGAAGATCCCTTCAGCGAAAAGTATACTCAACCCTGAAGGGGTCCACTTGCCTTATATATCTAACCCTAAGACCATCACTTCGAACCGGTGATGCTAATTTGTAGGTCTGTACCTACACTCTACAGGGTGATCTGCACCCACACCATACAGGGTGATCTCCACCTACACCATACAGGGTGATCTGTACCTACACTATACAGGGTAATCTGTCCTTGTCATACTACAGCCGTCCTTGCATGTCCTTGTAGTTCTTGTATTTTATTTTCTGCATCTACACTCTACAGGGTGATCTGCACCCACACCATACAGGGTGATCTCCACCTACACCATACAGGGTGATCTGTACCTACACTCTACAGGGTAATCTGTCCTTGTCATACTACAGCCGTCCTTGTTGTCCTTGAAGTCCTTGTATCGTTGTAGTCCTTGTGTAGTCCTTGTAGTCCATGTAGTCCTTGTAGCTCTTGTAGTCCTTGTAGTCCTTGTAGTATTTAGCAGGACCCATCCTATACTGTTAACAAGTTTGTAAATGTAAAAGAATTCCGCCGTGGCCGAGTGGTAAACGTCGGGGATTTATAACCGGGCTTCCAAGGTTCGATCCCCATGAAGGAGAGGCACATTTCCTAGCCAATTACTGGTGTATTTACACAGGGGTCATGAATAAGTAAACTGTCGCCGTGATATAAATGAAGTAATGCAAAACCTCAATAAAATAAATTGTAAGTATAAAACATTTACTCAATGTGTGGGCGTCATTTGTTAATTTTAAGAAGGCTTTCGACCTTGTGTATAGAAAAGGTATTTGGCAAGAACTACTTAATAAGGTTGCCTCGAGAAAGATAGTTAAAATGCTACGAGCAATGTATGAACGAGTACAGTCATGTGTTCGTTCTAACGGAAGTTATTCTGAATTTTTCAACAGTTATTCGGGCGTCAAGCAGGGCGAGCCGTTGTCGCCATTTTTGTTCATTTTATTTATAAATGACATGTACGAGAATCTTGTAGTACAAGAAAATGATTCATTTACCATAGATGAACTTAAAATATTTATCCTGTTATTTGCAGACGATACTGTATTGCTAGCTTATACCAGTGATGGATTACAGAGTTTATTGAACCAACTGAATAATTATTGTGTTAAATGGAGCAATACAGTTAATACCGATAAAACGGTTGTAATGGTTTTTAAAAAGGGACACCATCCGGAAAATGTTAGTCTTTATTATAGTAATGAAATTTCAAAGAATGTAACTAGATTTTCCTATTTGGGAGTAAACCTTTATAATAATGGTAGTTTTTATCAAACCTAGAGAACATTGTCTGACCAAGCACGAAAAGCGATGTTTTCCTTATACTCACTTTTTGATAAGGTTAATTTCTATATCAGGGATAGAATTAAGTTATTTGATAGCATGGTTAATCCCATTTTGAGCTATGGGTCAGAGGTATACGGATTTCACAAATCTCTTGACGTAGAAAAGGTTCACTTGAAATTTATGAAGAATATTATGGGCTTAAATCGCAATGTAACGAATGCTTGTATCTATAGTGAACTTGGGCGATTCCCTCTTGTTGTTACTAGAACAATTAGAATTATCAAATATTGGTATATGCTTGGCAAAACTCCGGATTCCCTGATATATAAACTTATGTATAATTGTAGTAACATTGGCTCAAACAATTGTAATACATGGTCTGCTAATGTGAAACAATTGTTATGTGACTTAGGATTTCAAATGTTATGGAACAATACTGCTGTAAATGATGGTCAGTCATATCGCCGCTATAACACAACGAATATATGATCAATATTTACAGCATTATCACAATGACATTGAAAGGTCTAGCAAACTTGATACATTTTCACTAATAATAAATGATATTGCATTGGAACTATATATGGTACATGTTTCGAACTTAAGATATAGACAGGCATTAAGTAAACTGAGATGTTCAATCCATTATTTAGAGATTGAAACCGGTCGACATAACAACACACCACGTACCAGTAGAATATGTAAAAAATGCACAATGAATATTTTGGAAAATGAATATCACTTTATTCTAGTTTGTCCCGATTATCGAGAATTAAGAAATAATATTCTGCCTAAATACTATTGTAAATGGCCAACTAGGCAAAAGTTTATACAGCTGCTTAAATGTCTATCTACAATAGTTATGAGCAAATTTGCTAAATTTACATACAAGTCTTTCATTTATCGCCAGAAAGAAAATGACGATTCTGTATAACATTCCTATTTATATTGTTAAAAAAAAAAATATATATATTTTTCTCATGTTATATAATATATATATTGTTGTTCGCCTGTAAGGACTATAAAACATTTGTAATGTTTTTCGTCAATAAAAACTTTTGACTTTGACTTGACATAAGAGGTAGCTACATTTTATTTCCCTTAGTTCCTGTGTTAACTAGGCCTATGAGTAGACCTATCGCTTGTGACTTCCGATGTGGCTCTAATTTGATTAAGATATGCTTAGCAAATTAGAAAATAATACAATTGCTTTGTCTTTTCCATTGTATAAGCTATCATTGTATATAGCCTTGAAACTCTTCATTGTTGATTTTACTATTCATTGATAGGTATTTGTTCGGTTCTGATTGGCAAGTCCATTTGGGATTTCCCCCGAAACAACAAATCGGAATCGTTTCGAATCATTCACAAAAATAATAAACTGTATTACTGAAAACTACATAAAACGTTATAATGTAGTGCCTTAATAGCAAACACATTCGCTGGTATCTTCCAAGAGATGTATAAAATTTTCATAAC
>JASEVX010000004.1:111585009-111627509 GCA_031761405.1 Serripes groenlandicus | reverse complement strand
ATCAATATAAACCATGTTTCTCCTTCAGAATGTTTATTAGAGCGGTTAGAAGAAATTGATGGAAAAGTAGAACAGATAAGAGAAGCTGTTTGTCCCATTAAGGATACACGTTCAGTTGCAACTAGTACGGCTGAAGACGTAACTGGAGAAATGAAACGAGCATCAACCAGCTCATCAAGTTCATCACTTACTAGCAATGGGACTGTATACGTACAACCAGTTTCAAAAGAAAACACTCATAATGATATGAACGCATGTGGGTACAACGACGCAGCAACTAGTACATCGTCTTTGGAATAATACTCCGTAGAACAACCTGCTCTCCGCTGTAAAGAGGTCCTCATGTTCGATTGAATTAACCCATTTAAACGCGACTTTAACCCTTTCCCAAATACACCAAATCTGCAGCAAGCGAATTAAAAAACATTAAAGGGGAGATAAGGAAAATATGTACAGACGAAATTATAAATTAAGAAAATAGTAGAAAATATTGTGGGAAATAAGAGATTTTCTAATTATGAGCAATCTTTCCTTTTATGATAGGAGATGGTTGAACATCTGTGTGTGACTTCTGTTAGGCACCAGTTTAACCTACACTCGTGAACAGTGTATACCAATATCAGTCTAAACAATCTAGCCGTCTAATCTTGGTCTACGTTCGCTACTCGTGTATCGATAATTTACTACTCCATAGAATAAGAACTGAAATATGATGACGATTCAAGTAGATTTCAGCGCGATAAAGTTAGTACGTATATGGCATAGGACCTCATTATGGTCAAAGGGGAGTAATTCGGATCGTGTTGCATCGCCATGACAATGTTTCCTCAGGAAGTTTCAGTTGAATATGAAAGATTATAGTTGTCTATCGGATAAGGCCAAAACAGGTTTTTCATATACTCTACTTTCACGCAAAGTCAAAATACCAAAACGATCAAATTAAACAGTTTTAATGCATCCTATACATATTTACAATGAGTTGTTATTCAATGCATTCTTGTGAAGAAATATATTACGCATACACCTTTTTAGGGACTATTTGGCTCAGATTATCGTGGCAGCGGACGTATATGGCATAATTTGACCATTTAGATGTATTGCTAAAATTAAAAGTCATTATAAGAACATACTGTATTTTCTGAATTAAAAGTAAAATTCAGTGCGGGATAAGGGAGACCATGTGTCTCATCCACTTGTTTGTCTAAGATTCAGTTTCATGACCGATGTGTCTCATCCACTGGTTTGTCTAAGATTCAGTTTCAAGAACCATGTGTCTCATCCAATAGTTTGTCTAAGATTCAGTTTCACGATTCATGTGTCTCATCCACGGGTTTGTCTAGAGTTCAGCTTCTCGAACCATGTGTCTCATCCACTTTCATGACTCATGTGTCTCATTCACTGGTTTGTCTAAGATTCAGTTTCACGAACTATGTGTTTAACCTCACTAGTTTGTCTAAGATTCAGTTTCACGAACCATGTGTCTCATCCATTGTCTTGTCTAGGATTCAGTTTCACGAACCATGTGTTTAACCTCACAAGTGTGTCTTAAGTCCAGCTTTTTGTTCCATGTGTCTCATCTCATTGGTGTGTCTTAAGTTACAGCTTTATGACCTATGTGTCTAACCTCACCAGATTGTCTAAAGTCAAGCTTCTTGTTCCATGTGTCTCATCTCATTGGTGTGTCTTAAGTTACAGCTTTATGACTTATGTGTCTAACCTCACCAGTTTGTCTAAAATCAAGCTTCTTGTTCCATGCGTCTCATCTCACTGGTTTGTCTTAAGTTACAGCTTTATGACCTATGTGTTTAACCTCACCTGTTTGTCTACAGTCAAGCTTCTTGTTCCATGTCTCTCATCTCATTGGTGTGTCTTAAGTTACAGCTTTATGACCTATGTGTTTAACCTCACCAGTTCGTCTAAAGTCAAGCTTCTTGTTACATGTGTCTCCTCTCACTGGTTTGTCTTAAGTTACAGCTTTATGACCTATGTGTTTAACCTCACAAGTTTGTCTAAAGTCAAGCTTCTTGTTCCATGTGTATCATCACATTGGTTATTCTAAAGTAACAGTTTTATGACCTATGTGTTTAATTAACCTCACTAGTTTGTCTTAAGTTACAGCTTTATGACCTATGTGTTTAACCTCACCAGTTTGTCTTAAGTCAAGCTTCTTGTTCCATGTGTCTCATCTCACTGGTTTGTCTTAAGTTACAGCTTTATGACCTATGTGTTTAACCTCACCAGTTTGTCTAAAGTCAAGCTTCTTGTTCCATGTGTACCATCTCATTAGTTTGTCTAAAGGTACAGCTTTATGACCTATGTGTTAAACCTCACTAGTTTGTCTAAAGTTACAGCTTTATGACCTATGAGTTTAACCTCACTAGTTGGTTTGTCTTAAGTTACAGCTTTATGACCTATGTGTCTAACCTCACCAGTTTGTCTAAAGTCAAGCTTCTTGTTCCATGTGTCTCATCTCATTGGTTTGTCTTAAGTAACAGCTTATTGACCTATGCGTTTAACCCCACTAGTTTGTCTAAAGTCAAGCTTCTTGTTCCATGTGTCTCATCTCATTGGTTTGTCTTAAGTAACAGCTTATTGACCTATGTGTTTAACCCCACTAGTTTGTCTAAAGTCAAGCTTATTGTTCCATGTGTCTCATCTCATTGGTTTGTCTTAAGTAACAGCTTATTGACCTATGTGTTTAACCCCACTAGTTTGTCTAAAGTCAAGCTTATTGTTCCATGTGTCTCATCTCATTGGTTTGTCTTAAGTAACAGCTTATTGACCTATGTGTTTAACCCCACTAGTTTGTCTAAAGTCAAGCTTATTGTTCCATGTGTCTCATCTCATTGGTTTGTCTTAAGTAACAGCTTATTGACCTATGTGTTTAACCCCACTAGTTTGTCTAAAGTCAAGCTTATTGTTCCATGTGTATCATCTCACTGGTTTGTCTTAATTTACAGTTTATGACGTATGTGTTTAACCTCACTAGTTTGTCTAAAACCTAGCTTCTTGTTCCATGTGTCTCATCTCACTGGTTTGTCTTAAATTACAGCTTTATGACCTATGTGTTTAACCTCACTAGTTTGCCTAAAGTTCAGCTTCTTTAACTGTGTATCTTATATCACCAGTATTGTCTTAAGTTCAGCCTCATGAACCATGTCTAGAATTTTGCCTACAGTTTCCCATGATTTGAAAATGGCTCAGTGAAGTCCAAACTACTGTCGAGAAAATGTCAAATTACTTTCCCAGTCGTGCGTGGTATTAGAAATATTATCATTTAGCCATCTACATGTTATGGTATTTAACACGTATACTGTAATGCTTTCCCACGAGCAGTTGCAACAAAAGCAGACGGCAAAAGAGAAATTGCTAATAATAACTTTTGTCCTCATGCATCAATATGTTCAACCGTATTAAATAATCAAACTTATTTATAGCGACTTTCCATATTTGGCTTGATGTTTTCAAAGTCGTCTGCTTTAGATTTGACGTTTGTGGGAAAGGCTATATAACATATTTGCTCGTTTTTGTACAGTTTTATATTTTACTAATGAACAATTCTAATTAAAATAAGTAATTATTATTCGTTTGGCCTTATATTTTCATCAACTTATCTGGACAGGACTTCATTTTACCTGTTTCTGGACAACACCGAGTCAGTTGTTTAGAAAGACTGTTAGTGCTATATTGTCATGTACTGAAGTCTGAAATACTGGTATGTAGAGTACTGGTATCTCGAGTACTGGTGTGTGAAGTACTATTGTCTCGAGTACTGGTGTTGGGTACTGGTGTGTCGAGTAATGATGTGTGAAGTACTGGTGTGTAGAGTACTGGTATCTCGAGTACTGGTGTATTGGGTACTGGTGTGTCGAGTTATGGTGTATGAAGTACTGGGGTGTAGAGTACAGGTATATCGAGTACTCGTGTGTCGAGTACTCGTGTTTGAGGTACTGGTGTGTCGAGTACTCGTGTTTGAGGTACTGGTGTGTCGAGTACTCGTGTTTGAGGTACTGGTGTGTCGAGTACTCGTGTTTGAGGTACTGGTGTGTCGAGTACTCGTGTTTGAGGTACTGGTGTGTCGAGTACTCGTGTTTGAGGTACTGGTGTGTCGAGTACTCGTGTTTGAGGTACTGGTGTGTCGAGTAATGGTGCGTAGATTAATGGTGTGTGTGTGTGTGTGTGATACTGGTATCTTGAGTACTTGTGTTTGGGGTACTGGTATGTGGAGTAATGGTGTGTGTTAATTACTGGTGTGTAGAGTACTGGTATCTTGAGTACTGCTGTTTGGGGTACTGGTGTGTTGAGTAATGGTGTGTAGAGTACTGGTATTTGGGGTACTGATGTGTGAAGTACTGGTGTGTCATGTACTGATGTGTGAAGTACTGGTATGTAGAATACTGGTATCTCGAGTACTGATGTTTTGGGTATTGGTGTGCTGAGTACTGTTGTCTCGAGTACTGGTGTGTTTAGTACTGTTGTCTTGAGTACTGGTGTGTCTAGTACTTGTGTGTGGAGTACTGGTGTGTGGAGTACTGGTGTGTGAAGCACTGTTATCTCGAGTACTGCTGTTTGAAGGTTAGGAAACACATGTGTATGATAACGGGATAAAATCCATGAAAATGGCGATTATCCTAATCAATCAATACTGGCCAATATAAACCTGACCCTGAACAGTGGAATATAATATTAGTAAATGAAAGCTGCTACAGAATGTGCTTTTATGGTGTTTTATGGCGCATTCAGCAGTATTTCAATGTAACCACGTTTTCTTGGACATTTACCACTAGTATTGTGTATCCTTTAATTGTTTATGTTTTCAGAGTCATCTGCTTCAGATTGGTTAAAATTAATTATGTGGGAAAGGGTCAACACAACATCATTTAAACTCCTATAGATGTACTATGTGATAGATCATTGCATTTCTTTATATGCATTACCATGATTTCAGTTGGTTCATGAACATTCAGGCCATTATCTGCCTTTCATCCAACATATATGAATAATAAAAATATGATCATTTCTAAGATACATCACACTTATACATGTTTCTTATAAAATAACTGAACTGATATCATTTTGCTCAGACTGCATTAGTTGGGGTAGCTTTACAGAACATAAGCAGGCCATAGTTATTTCTTGTATTTTTTCATTCTGATGACCAAAAGGTATAAGTGTTGCAACTTTGAAGAGAATCTGCCAAACAGGAACAAAATGTATGACTAATTAATGCAAAGCTGACAGACGGACAGACAGAGGAACAGACAACGAAGTAGTGGTCCCCAAGTGTCTCACTGTCTTACAGACAGTCCACATAAAACAGATCTTGCTATTAAACTGTAAAACAATGTGGCCGTTTTAGAATAACAAAATAAAAATTGAAAAGAATTTACCATGAGCAAATTGTGTTGTTCAGATGTGAAGAAATAATCTATACCTTAACTTAAACCATGATTATGTCAATGGTCATTTACCAATGACAATTAAGATATGCAACACTCTATATACTGTCTTGCGGCATGTTAACCTTTCATAGGTTTTTTAGTTCACTCGTTGTGTAATCATTTGTTGTTAATCAAATCACGTTTATTGAAGTTCCCGAGTTTTCTCTAATTTAGCCCCATTCTGCTTGACTTGGTACACCTGGACACAACCTCAAAACCTGTCCCCAAATATAACCAGATACGAAAATGCTCCAATAGTGCTACATAATAAGGGGAATTGATTAAATAAACTACCCTGTTGGGTGAACAGGTACTTTCGAGCATCATTGAGCTCAGTAGCTGCACATGTTATGTCATACACAAGAACAACAACACATTCTATGATTGACATTTCTTGTAGAACTGAAACTTAAGATGGGAGATTTAGAAAGTTTCCCAAGCAGTTTTAAAGAAATAGTTCAAGGAGGGCAGCAATTACTACTTTTTTTAAAGTCATTGGTATGACCTGGCCGGGGATCGAACCCGCTAACTCCCGCACCCGAGGCGGACGCTCTACAACTACACCATCGAGACGGTCGGGACGTTAGAACGACATCGAGTTTGAGGTGCTGTACAGATCAGTGTAGCGAGGACAGACTTAGATGGGAAATAGAGGCGGTGGGGTATATGGGGTCGCGTAGGTGGGCTAATGAAACATGTTCGTTAATATAGTTTTAAAAATAGGCGCTCATATTTGACAAAACAAGTTGATATTGGTCTGTGTTGGATGTGTCGTTATTGTTCCCTGTGTATGAAGAAAATATCAAATATTGTTTTAGTCACACTGGGATCTTGAATTTTATTAATTGATATTCAACCAAAGGCTCGAGGTGATCTATTCTGAGCACTCTCTGTCCGTCGTCCGTCGTCGTCCGTCGTCGTCCGCCGTCAGTCGTCGTCGTCGTCGCCGTAAACGTTTAGATTTAAACAACGTCTCCACTGGACCAACTTCAATCAAACTTCACTGGAATAATGATTTGGCGCAACTCTTTCAAATGTGTTCAAAGATTTGCATTATAATAAGAACGTTACTTGCCGCGGCATCAGACACTGCCAATCTTTCAAATTCTTCTTCTCTAAATCCGCATGTCGGGTTCCAATATAATTTTATAAAAATGTTCCATGGATCACCTTCTACAAAAACTGTTCAATCCATAATGATTGGAAAACATGGCTTGGAGGCAGCGACAGAAAAAGCGAATATTGCATTTTTTAAAATTATTTTTTATTAAAAAGTGCTTGTATAGTTTTAAGATAAATGTGTAGAAATGTACCTTTAGTAAGCCTCTACATACATGTTCCAAGCAATAATGCTTTGTTGAAAGACATAGCATACAGGTGGCATCAGAAAAGGGGTAAAATTAACTTTAAGCTTCAGATGACATCTTCTGCTTATCCACTGGACCAATTACAGCCAAATTTAATAGATATGTTACTTTGGGGTTCCACTTTCGAATTTGCTCAAATACATAAATTCTACAAAGAACTTATGTTGCTGCGGCATCAGAAAGGGAGAAAAATGCCATAAGTATATATTCTTTTTCTGTGAACCCGCTACAAAATTTTATCAAGCCATATCGGTTGGTTGAAAAACATGGCCACCAGACGGCATCAGAAAATGAGCAAAATGACAAAACTTTAAAAAAAAGTAAATCTTATTAAAGTTTTCGTTTGATTTCGAGATAGTTTAGCAGAAACTTTACATAATTTGTTCAAGCCATATTGATCGGTTAAAAAAGATAGCTGCCAGGCTGCATCAGGAAAGGGGTTAAAGCAACTTTTATATTCAAACGACATCTCCTCTTACACTAATGAAATAATATCAACCAAACTACAAAGAAATGTTCCTGTGGTGGTCCTCTTTGAAATTGGTCAAAGATTTAAATATATGATTACACATGTCTTCTACTGATAAGCTGTCTAATTTGCAGTTCGTTCCCACTCTTGATCAAATTTTCCCCTTTATAGGCAGTAGCATTTGAAACTATACTATAATTCTGATTGATTTAGGTCCATCTTGGACCTCTTGTTTTCTAAGTATTTGCAAAATAGGTTTTGGAAGTCAAATGAGCATTTAAGTGAATGAAATACGGTCCTCATTTAGAGCTCCGTTTTTCCTGCATTTTGCCATACCAAAATGGGAACAGTCGATACATCAAGTAGTAACTGAGCTATGTTGCGGTGTCACTAAACAGAGTCTGGTAGAGACCTGTAGGGTGTGGTAGTCTGGAGGTCAAATACCATCAAATATCTTTTATTCGTTCATTTCAATATAAACACACAAAAGACAGTGATATAATGGAATATTTTACCTCCAGACTCTACCTGTTTGTGTTTGAGGTACTCGGCATGGTGTACCATATGTACTTGCATGCAAAACCTTTACCAAGGTGTGACGCCAACGCCGACGCGAGGATGAGTAAAATAGCTCTCATATTCTCAGAATAGACAAGCTAAAAACGAATATAAGACTTGTAAGCTAGTTTAAGTGCGAATACACTGTGGTTTATTATTCAAAATACTGACAGTACAGAACTCATCGGAAGAGTGATATTAAAATGAGATAATTTCTGGCATGTGTCAACGGTGTTGTATGTCGTTAAGAAAATTCCTTATGTAGCAGTAGGTCAAATAAAAGTGTTTTCTTTAAAAACATGATATGATCTATAGGAGTACCTGCTATCTGACTTTCCAAGAAAAATATTATATACCAATGCCAATGGAAAAATGGTTTATTGCAAAAAGGCAAAAACACTGTGGTTTCAATTTATTATTAAAGAATGATATTAAACAGGATCATGTCAGAAGGTATACCAACAGACAAGCTGCTACGAGTTAAACCAACAACATACTTTGTGAATGTAAAAGGAGAGAGATATAACAAATGTAAAAGGAGAGAGATATAACAAATGTAAAAGGAGAGATATATATCAAGTGTAAAGGGAGAGAGTATATTTGTTTGTTTGTTTGGAGTTTAACGCCGCTTTCAACAGCTTTGGTCATATCACGGCGGTCAGTGCACCTACCCATGTTTTCCTGGCTTTCTTACACCAGTACTTACACAACATTCTTTCGAAGCCACTGACTACTTTCTCACATATATCAGAGGTGAGAGGCGATGGTAAAATCGCCCGATAGAATGTCGCCGCAACCGGGTATCGAACCCGTGACCTCCAGATCACGAGTCAGATACGCTACCAATTGAGCTACCCGGCCGGGCGGAGAGAGTATAACAAATGCAAAACAGTTTCCATTTGATTTGAGAAAATCTATGTTGAACGATTTAAATTAAGACTACGAGATACCTATTTTTTTTTACCAATCATGACCCATATTCCAACTTAACTTAGATATCATTAAAGTTAATATTCTGAACAAATATCAACTTGTTAAATTTAAAGATGTTAATTCCATACTGTTAACAGATATGACCAATATTCAACTTAGGATAAATATCACCTAGAAAATCATTTTGACAAAGTTTCAACATGGTCAAATTAAACCTGATGCTTCCAGAGTGTTAACAAGATTACCCTTCAATATGGCCTTGTGATCTAGTTTTTGACTAGAGTGTTAACAGGATTGAACAAGGCTTGAAGCTTCTGAAGTCAAAAATGTAATCCCTAGACATGGTTAATCAACATTCAAAATGGTCAAGTTAAAAATGTGACTTCCAAAGCAAATTTAACCAAGTGGCTCAGTTTAAGGTTTTTACCAAAATGATCTATATTCTAACTTAGCCTAGATATCATTGCTGAAAAATAGCCAAAATAGTTGTTCATGAATATCACACTATATATAAATTCCAAGGGCCATAATTCTGTGAAAATTATTAAGCCAGAATATGGTGAAAATATGCACATCTCTCTGTTAAGTGAGCTTTCCATTAAGTATCTTTATATTCAGACTGGTTGTTGCTGAGAAATAGCCTGGACACAAATTCACCTATGTCATGTTATATAAAAGTGCAATAATAAAATTATGATAAAATATATGTTAGTGTAGCTTCCCATAAAGTTGAGAAATAGCCCGAATAATATTTTTTCCTATGTCCTTTTATATAACAAGAGGGCTATGATGGCCCTATGTCGCTCACCTGAATTATGTTTTGTTTGTTTGGAGTTTAACGCCGCTTTCAACAGCTTTGGTCATATCACGGCGGTCAGTGCACCTACCCATGTTTTCCTGGCTTTCCCACACCAGTACTTACACAACATTCTTTCGAAGCCACTGACTACTTTCTCACATAGATCAGAGGTGAGAGGCAATGGAAAACATCGCCCGAAAGAATGTCGCCGCAACCGGGTATCGAACCCGTGACCTCCAGATCACGAGTCAGATACGCTACCAATTGAGCTACCCGGCCGGGCCCTGAATTATGTAATATGATTTCTAAAAAAAAAAAACCACATCAAGACAAACATTCTGATAAAGATTCAAAATGCAACCTCCAGTGTTAACAAGTTTTTTTTTCATTTGGCCTAGGACCTATTTTGTTTTACCTGACATGACACATATTCTTACATGGCCTAGATATCATTAAGACAAACATTCTGACAAAATTTGAAGAGGCTGAAGCAAAAAATGCGGCTTCTATAGTGTTATCAGGAATTTCCTACAATTAGGCCTAGTGACCTAACAGAAGTTGCAACATGCTCAAGTTAAAAATGCAGCATCCAGAGTGTTAACAAGACTTTCCTTCAATTTGACCTAGTGACCTACTTTTTGACCCGACATAACCCTTATTCAAACATGGTCTACATATGTTCAAGATAAATAATCTGATAGAGTTGCAACATGATCAAATTAAAAATGCGGCCTCCAGAGTGTTAACAAGATTTTCCTTCAATTTGACCTAGTGACTTAGATTTTGACCTCATATGGCCCAGTTTCAAACTTGTCCAAGATTTGATGGAGATGAATGTTATGATGATAGTTCATGAAGATCGGATGCAAAATGTAGCCTGTAGAGTGTTAACAAGGCAATTGTTGATGACACACGCCAGACGATAGACCCCGGTCGGATGCCCGACGAAATGGGATCACAATAGCTCACTTTGAGCAGTTCATGCACAGGTGAGCTAAAAAGGGCAATAACTGTGTGAAAAATCATCTAACTGGAACATTTTGATTTTGTGCTCACTCCTTATAGTGAACTTCAAGTCATTGGTTGCTGAGAAATAGCCGGGACAAAGGCAGGACTGACGGACAGATGAAGTGGCAACTATATGCTCCCTCCCCACAAAACGGGGGGGGGGGGGGGGGGGGGGGGGGGGATATTAAACCTCTATAGCACTTAATTATGCATAAAAAAAACCAACACATAGGACAAAAGTGAACATGAATAATAAAACGTTTACAAAGTACACATTGTGCATTTGAATAACAATGTAAAGAATACACCATGGGGTTTTCATTATATTAAAATGAGAAAAAAATATATAAAAAATAAACTTTACATTTTAATTGAGATTCTTTGTTAACTTGCATTAACACTGTTTACATGGTTAATGGAATGTAATTAAAAGGATATTTCCCATCCGAATGTTTATCACATGTATCTCATAAACCCTTTCCAACATACAATAAATCTGCAGCAGACGACTATGAAAATATATATTCAAAAATTATTGAGAACTTCAGTAAATAAAAATATAATAATTTAATATAGTTGAAAAAATGTGCTTAATGGAGAAATTGTTCATTATGAGCAATTTCTCCTTTTGCCACAATGTTTTAAAAATTCATCTGTTCAAAAGTTCAAAAGATTTACACTTTCCACTTTAAAGTTGCATTTTGATACATCTGCAGCAAGACAACTTTTGAAAACAATATTGCAAAAGTAGGAAGTACGAGTACATGTACCTATAATGAGCAATTTTCCGTTTTATCATTATCATTTCAACTCTATCTAATTAATATGCTCTCATAGAGTTATCATACTTTTGCATAGTCCTCTGATGTGAAGATTTGTTGTTTGAGTCAGAGGATCTAGCTATATATTATATACACAAAACTGTGATTCGAGCCATTGATTGCAGGCGCAACCTGTAAATACATGTATAAGAATAGAAATATCTCACATGGGCAGATGAAAGTGAGTATTGGTTGACAAAAAGAGACTGTGTTTAAACCCTTTACCACATATAGACACGTTCTGACGCCTCAGCAGCAAACGCCTTTTGAAAATATTCCGTCAAATGGAGAAATTGCGCATGATGAGCAATTTCTACATTTGCCAGAATGTTTTAATATTCTATTTAATAATTATACTTTCTTTAAAAGAATATTTTCATATTTTTGCGGGTATGTTGTCTGCTGCAGACTTGTTGTATGTGGGAAAGGTTTAAAGCCATTTTTCCTTTACCAAAACAGACTTTAAAAAAAATGGACAAATTGTTGCAAACACATAAAATTTCCCTATTATTTCTTGAAATGATAAACCCTTTCCCTTATAAATATGATTGTTTATGATTATTCCGTAGGCTTTTACTTAACAAGAAGGGACATTTGCATCGCCTGGTAGTTAGTCAGTAAGTGCGAGCCAGATACACAGACAAACAGATAACGGAGAAGGGACCTCTATGTTTAACACGGGAGGAGACACACAGACTAACATATAACAGAGAAGGAACCTCTATGTTTAACGAGGGAGGAGACACAAAAACATAGTGGAAAAGATCAAATTGGTCTTAATGTACAATGTCTCCTTTTCTCACAATGCTTTCAAATGTATTACATTTAATTGGTCTAAATGAACAATGTCTTCTTTTCTCACAATTATTTCAAATGTATTACATTTAATTGTTCTAAATAAACAATGTCTGATTTTCTAACAATGTTTTCAAGTCCCTATTAAAATTTAACTTAGACTATTTGTTACCATTTTCAGATCTTTCCCATATGTTTTCAAAGCCGACAATTTTTAATTTCAAAACCATATTATAACAATTATAGCTGCCCATTTTTCAGTCCATCCAACTTAAACACCCACGCCCAAATAGATGGAATTTTGTTGAACGGAATAGGGTGTATTATAACATCCATGCCCCCTCCACTCCTGGGTTTCCAGCTGAAGTGTTCGTCCTTCAATCCAAGAAGAGTAACTTTTGTAGAACCATTGCTGGGTATGGGTGAACCAAGGGAGAGAACCCCAGAGGTTGGCCATTTCAAGACTATAGCATATACAACAACTTTCGGCTGGACTTTCATTGTATACCTAGAAAGAAACATAAATTAACGTGTGATGTGTAAACTTAAATGACTCTTTCAGTCATAAAGCTACTTCAAAAAACAAATGACCAAGAAACTTAATCCTTTCCCACATACAACACATCTGAAGTAGACGACTTTGAAAACATCTTTTCAAAAATGTGAAAAATCTCCATTAATGACAGTTTAATAATTAAATAGAGTTGAAAACATTGTGGCAAATTGAGAAATTGCTCATCATGTGCAATTTCCACTTTGCCACAATGTTTTCAAAAGATGTCTGCTGCAGATGTGTCAAAATACGTCTACAGTTGGGATAGGGCAGAGACATATAAACACTCTGGATAGGGTTAAATAAATTAACCCTTTCCTACTTGCATAGACAAACCTATCAAACTATTTGTTGGATAAATAGCCTAAACAATTTTGATGGAAAGATAAACAATTCTCACAAATCAAAACACGAAGCACCTTACATCCAAAAGACACAAGTTTGATATTCCTTTGGGTCAAGTTCAATAAAGTATGCAGAAAATTGCATCCTGTAATTCTCAGAGTATGTCAACCTCTGAGTTATCCAACAACCCTGCATGCACATGTGTCTGGAATATGGATATATGACTCTTTCCCACATATAACAAATTGGCAGTAGATGACTTTGGTAACATGTGGACAAAAATATAGATTCCCTATAAATGAGGATATATTTAAAGAAAAGAAATGAAAACATTGTGGCAAAAGTAGAAATTTCTCATTTTTGAGCAATTTTTTCTTTGTTCACAATGCTTTCAAAAGTTGTCTGCTGCAGAGAAGTCAGACAGCGTCTGCATAAGGACAAGGGTTAATGTAGCATTCTTGCTTCAGACTCTCCATAACAAAGTCTATATCCTTTACCCTCATGGTAAGAACTATTATGATCCTGCATTTAATATTTAATTTAAATATTGTAACAAAATTAGAAACGGTTTTATCCAAGCTATTCGACCTTTTCCTACATGATTTCCCTAAAGTTCTGTTCACAGAAACAGTTTTATCTACTCTATTTGACCTCTTCCTACATGATTTTCCAAAATTATGTTCAACAATTTTATCTGAACAATGAGGGGGTAGCTTTCTAATCTCAAAGTGGTATATTTTCCCTGTGTATTTCAGAGTAGAATTTTCCATTTAAAAATGCATTTTTAAAAACTCTACAGGAGTTTGGATTGATTGATTGGGGTTTAGAACAGTTTTCAAAAAATGTTCAGTCATATCACTGCAGCCAGTTCACTTACTCAAATTTTACCTAGTTTTCTGACACTAGTACTCCACACAACATACTTTTCAAGCAACTAGCTGCTTTTCTCACATAGACTGTTAGCTAATTGGTGAAAGATGAATGACGCATGTCACAGTGACTTTCGCCAAACGTTAGAAAGAATGTTGGCCGAGCTCGGATTTGAACTCACAACCCCTGGATAGTAAAGGGTTGTGTTTGACTGTTTCATTCAAATAAAAGAGGTCATATCAAATGGACTGAAAGTTCTACTTGCTGCTTACCACACATTTGGATTGAAGGTGTCATTTTGATGAAGCCATGGATGAGATTCGTAAATGGCCTCTCCATTCACTTGAAGCCAGCCGCCGAGTTGGCGTAACCTTTCCTCAAATATGGGGATAATCCTGCCATCCTTAGTTGGCCCTACGTTCAGCAGTAAATTCCCACCACAGCTACAATATACATTGAATAATTTATTCTAGAAAACTACTTGCTTAACCCTTTCCAAGAAACAACAAATATACAGAAGACAAATTTGAAAACTTTTAACCAAATATATAGAAATGATCTTGTCCTGAATGATTATTCATGGAATAAAGGTGAACACAAAAAATGAAGAAAGGAGAAATTGCTCATTGTGAGCATTTTTTTTATTTTCCCATGAAAATAAATCAGTAAAAATGTATGAAATATAATATTTAACCCTTTCCCTCATATGACTATTTCGCAGCAGACGACTTTGAACATTTTTTGTCAAAAAATAGAAAATCTTTATAATTGAATGGATAACCTATGACTAAAAGTGGAAAACATTGTGGCAGAAGGAGAAATTGCTTGTTTTGAGCAATTTCTTCTTTTGTCACTATGTTTTCAAAAAGCTGTCTGCTGTAGAGGTGTCAGAAAGCGTCTATATGAGGAAAAGGGTTAAAAAAGGGCAAAATAGTAATTATTTTTGAAACATGATAAGTTATTTATCGTCAATTGAAACTTATACATCCTTGGGAGCCTCGCGTAATCTCCAGTCATGTGGGGTATTCTCGGCCTTGATAATCTATTTATAGAAACTTAAGCTGGATGGAGATGGCCGGTTAGCCTTTAGTAAACACATAGAACCTTTCTGGTATTCAAGTCAAATAATATGCGCATGTTCCATTTCTTAGTGTTTTCTCATATTGATCGCCGTTTATCTTTTTTAAAGATATTTCTTGTTTAAAATCTGTTCAATTATTTTACATTCATTAACACATTCACCCATATAGATGCTTTCTGACACCTCTGCAGCAGACAACTTTTTCTACTTTTTTCAGTAATTATTTTTTGTCAAGATGTTTTCAAAGTCGTCTGCTGCAGACTTGTTGTATGCGGGACATATGCAGGTGTATTTCGACACATCTGCTGCCGTAGACTTTTAAAAACATTATGGCAATGAGAGTAATTGATGATAATGACCAAGTACTCTTTTTGCCATATTTAAATATGATTAAATCTATTAAATAAGTATACATTCATTCTTATAGATTTAAATGTTTTTAAAGTTGTTGTCTGCTGCAGATTATTTGTATGTATAAAGGGTTAACTGCATGAGGCTCAAATATCCATATGAAGAAATGAACATTATACAATCAGCACTTAAACTTTCACACTTGCAGACACATCTGCAGCAGATAACTTTTTAAAAACATCTTATCAAATAACAAAATTTCAGCTTTTTTAACAATTTTGTTAAATGTATATAAAAATAAAACTCTCATTCAATTTTCATAGAGTTTGTCCATTCATGTTAATTAATTGTTTGGTGTTTTACGCCACTTTCAACAATTTTTCAGTTATATCAAGGCGTTTCCTGGGTAAATTACCAGTACCTCTGGTCAGTTGAACCCAACACCAGCTAGTCAGTTGTAATGCTAACCCGCAACCCTAAGCGTTTTTTAAAGTCATTGGTATGACCCGACCAGGGAATATTTTTATGTCAAGATGTTTACGAAACTATCTGCTACAGATATGTTGTATGTGGTAAAGTGTTAACAAACACAAAACTATCTGCTACAGATATGTTGTATGTGGTAAAGTGTTAACGAACACAAAACTATCTGATACAGATATATTGTATGTGGTAAAGTGTTAACGAACACAAAACTATCTACTACAGATGTGTTGTATGTGGTAAAGTGTTAACAAACACAAAACTATCTACTACAGATGTGTTGTATGTGGTAAAGTGTTAACAAACACAAAACTATCTGCTACAGATGTGTTGTATGTGGTAAAGTGTTAACAAACACAAAACTATCTGCTACAGATGTGTTGTATGTGGTAAAGTGTTAACGAACACAAAACTATCTACTACAGATGTGTTGTATGTGGTAAAGTGTTAACGAACACAAAACTATCTGCTACAGATATGTTGTATGTGGTAAAGTGTTAACGAACACAAAACTATCTGCTACAGATGTGTTGTATGTGGTAAAGTGTTAACGAACACAAAACTATCTGCTACAGATGTGTTGTATGTGGTAAAGTGTTAACGAACACAAAACTATCTGCTACAGATATGTTGTATGTGGTTAAGTGTTAACGGAAACAAAACAATCTGCTACAGATATGTTGTATGTGGTAAAGTGTTAACGGAAACAAAACAATCTGCTACAGATATGTTGTATGTGGTTAAGTGTCAACGGAAACAAAACAATCTGCTACAGATATGTTGTATGTGGTAAAGTGTCAACGAACACAAAACTATCTACTACAGATATGTTGTATGTGGTGAAGTGTTAACGAACACAAAACTATCTGCTACAGATATGTTGTATGTGGTAAAGTGTTAACGAACACAAAACTATCTGCTACAGATATGTTGTAAAGTGTTAATGAACACAAAACTATCTGCTACAGATATGTTGTATGTAGTAAAGTGTTAATGGAAACAAAACTATCTGCTACAGATATGTTGTATGTGGTAAAGTGTTAACGAACACAAAACTATCTACTACAGATATGTTGTATGCGGTAAAGTGTTAACGAACACAAAACTATCTACTACAGATATGTTGTATTCGGTAAAGTGTTAACAAACACAAAACTATCTACTACAGATATGTTGTATGTAGTAAAGTGTTAATGAACACAAAACTATCTACTACAGATATGTTGTATGTAGTAAAGTGTTAATGGAAACAAAACTATCTACTACAGATATGTTGTATGTAGTAAAGTGTTAATGGAAACAAAACTATCTACTACAGATATGTTGTATGTAGTAAAGTGTTAATGAACACAAAACTATCTGCTACAGATATGTTGTATGTGGTAAAGTGTTAACAAACACAAAACTATCTACTACAGATATGTTGTATGTGGTAAAGTGTTAATGAACACAAAACTATCTACTACAGATATGTTGTATGTAGTAAAGTGTTAATGGAAACAAAACTATCTACTACAGATATGTTGTATGTAGTAAAGTGTTAATGAACACAAAACTATCTGCTACAGATATGTTGTATGTGGTGAAGTGTTAATGAACACAAAACAATCTCCTACAGATATGTTGTATGTGGTAAAGTGTTAATGAACACAAAACAATCTGCTACAGATATGTTGTATGTGGTAAAGTGTTAATGAACACAAAACTATCTGCTACAGATATGTTGTATGTAGTAAAGTGTTAATGAACACAAAACTATCTGCTACAGATATGTTGTATGTGGTAAAGTGTTAATGAACACAAAACTATCTGCTACAGATATGTTGTATGTGGTAAAGTGTTAACAAACACAAAACTATCTGCTACAGATATGTTGTATATGGTGAAGTGTTAATGAACACAAAACAATCTGCTACAGATATGTTGTATGTGGTAAAGTGTTAATGAACACAAAACAATCTGCTACAGATATGTTGTATGTGGTAAAGTGTTAACGAACACAAAACTATCTGCTACATATATGTTGTATGTGGTAAAGTGTTAACAAACACAAAACTATCTGCTACAGATATGTTGTATGTGGTAAAGTGTTAATGAACACAAAACAATCTGCTACAGATGTGTTGTATGTGGTTAAGTGTTAACGGAAACAAAATGGGATGTGGGCATTTTGAAACATCTGCAGCAGATGAAATTTGAAAACATTTGCCATAAAGTTTCCAACTTTTTTCAGTAATCATACCTACAATTATAGAGATTTTCCATATTTTTGTGTTGACATTTTCAAACTCGTCTGCTACATATTTACTGTATGTGGTAAAGTGTTAAGGACAAAAAACAAGAAGGCCATGATGGCCCTATATCGCTCACCTGAGTAAGCGTTTTAGGGTCCTAATTTAATTGCTCTACAAAAATAAGAAAGAAGGTCAAAAGGTCATGGTGAAGGTCATCCAAAGACAATGATGATATTTGATTGTAAAAGATTACATAAAGGTCACGGTCAAATGTTTATAAATCAATGGTTTTCAAACGGAACCGAACTCTCATGTATATCTAGCTACTGTAAAAGTTTGGTAAACATCGGATAATAAATGATGACTTTAACTTGTTCACAAGGTCAATTATAGCAATTTTGCTAATTTTAAAGGGCCATAATCCCGTCATGCATGAAAGGATCTGGCTGGTTAAAAAAGCTCTCATGGATATCTAGATACTGAATAAGTTTGTAAAACATCGGATAATAAATGATGACTTTAACTTGTTCACAAGGTCAATTATAGTAATTTTGCCAATTTTAAAGGGCCATAATCCTCTGCTAATCCTCCCCAAGCTCTCATGGATATCTAGTAACTATATAAGTTTGGTAAACATTGGATAAAAAATGACTTTATCGTGTTCACAAGAAATTGTGGACAGACGACAGAGGATGGACGAAGGGCGATCACAAAAGCTCACCTTGTCACCTTGTCACTACGTGACAGGTGATCTAAAAAGGGATGTGAGACTAAAATGTATACACTTTTCGATTTTGCATATGGAGAGCCACAGCGACACATATTCCCCGTTTGCTTGTGCCTCTTACCTTATTGTTGTGGCCAACTCTGTGAGTAATTCCTCCATAGATAAAATATCAGTGAGTTTGGACTTTCTATTGTATCCCCAGGAACTTTTGTCCACTGTCATACAGTTCTCAAACTTGTGTTTTTGTTTATGACCTGGAAATATGCATTACAAGAAGTTTTCATTTCTCTAAATCAAACCATAAGTTAGGCATGTACAGTAGTTGACTTTTGAAAACATGTTGGGAAGAGAAGGAGAAGTTCGTAATTAGACATTTCATGTTTTTCTTACTTTTTTCAACTTTATCTTTACTATTTCCCACTCGCCCTTGCATTTTGACGCATCTGCAGCAAACACACTTTCATCACAATGTTTTCAACTCTATTCAGTGATAAATTTCCATTCTTACAAATAACAAACAATAAAGAGCAGGACTAGATTGCACATATATCCAGACTCTATATTGTTCCTTAATGTCATTTAATTATTTCCCACTTGTAGACACATTTTGACGCATCTGCAGCAAACACACTTTCATCACAATGTTTTCAACTCTATTCAGTGACAAATTTCCATTCTTACAAATAACAAACAATAAAGTGAATGACTAGATTGCACCTATATCCAGACTATGTCTATATTGTTCCTTAATGTCATTTAAAGTCATGTACAGTTGAATAAACCAATTTTAATAGTCATGTTAAGCAAGGTTAAAGTTAAGTTCTGATGACAGATAACTTACCTGGATTGTAATGGTCATTGCAATTCCAGAACCCTCCATGTTTACAGCGTGCATTTTTACCCCACCTATCGTTCACAACTACTGTGTCTTTAACTGGACTGAAATATCGGACCTAAAGGTCAGTTATGAACCACCAAAGATGGAAAAACCATGTTTGCAATGCTAGGGTTAGTAAATTGTGTGTAACTTTTTCCACATGCAGTTATGTAAAGATGTAAAAACCATGTTTACAATGCTAGGATAAGTATATTGTGTGTAAGTGTTTCCACATGCAGACGCATTCTGACGAATCTGCAGCAGACAAATTTGAAAACTTTGCGGTCAAAATGAGAAATTACTCATAATAAGCAATTTCCCGTTATGCTACAAGATTTCAACATTATTCAATAACTATACACTCATTTATAGATATTTAATATATTTCTGTGTAGATGTTTTGAAAGTGGCCTGCTGCAAATTAATTGTTTGTGGCAAATGGTTGAAATTAACAATATACCTGATATTCTCGGAAATGAGAAATATGAAAAATTAATCCTCTTCCATCAACGTTTTAAAAGTTTGTCTGCTGTGAGGGCATGAAAAGTGGCATGCATTACTGAGACAATATTTTACTAACTATAATTGTTGAAAAACTCTTCAAGTATCCTATTGGGGTCTTATTTCATATACTTAACAAGTTTAAATGTAGAATCTTAACCCTTTCCCACATACAACAAACCTGCATCAACAACTTGAAATGAAAACATTGAGACAAATGAAGATACATCTCAGTTCAATGCATCTACTACATCTACAAGAAAAAAACAGTGTGAGAAGGGAAAAATTGCTCTTCATGAGTAATGTCTCCTTTTCCTAAAATGTTTTCAATAGTCACCTGACCTGCATAGGCACCAAGTTAACAGTTTCAGGGACAGTGTTAACCCTTTCCCACTTATTGATGCATCTGCAGCAGACGACTCTTGAAATCATTGTGGCAAAAGGAGAAAATGCAATTTCTCCATTTGCAACAATGATTTCAACTCGATTTTATGATTGTACTTTCATTTAGAGAGATTTTTCATATTTTGCCTATATGTATTTCAAGTCGTCTGCTGCAAAATTATTGTATGTGGGAAAGGGTTAAATCTACTCAAGGGATTATCAGCAATTAAACCAGTTTAATTATATAACCACATACAACAAATCTGCAGCAGATGAACTTGTGCACGCTTTTGAAAACATCTTTCCAAAATTTGGTAAATATTTATAAATAGTAGTTAAATTATTGAATAAAAGTTTAAAGCAATCTGGCTAAAGTAGAATTTCTCATGATGAACCACTTCTCCTTTAGTCACAATGCCGAGCCTCGGTAGCTCAGTTAGTAGCCAAGGATTGTGAGTTGAAACCCCAACTCAGCCAACATTCTTTCCGACGTATGATAAAAGTCAATGTGACAAGTGTCAATCGTCTTCCACCAGTGAGCTAACAGTCTATGTGGAAAAGCAGCCAGTTGATTGGAAAGAATGTTGTGTGGAGTACTGGTGTGAGAAAACCAGGATACACATGGGTAGCTGAACTGGTCCCCGTGATATGACTGAAAAATTGTTGAAAATGGCATTAAACCCAAATCAATCAATTAGTCACAATTATTTTAAAAGTTGTTGCTGCCGACGGGTGAAAATGGGTCTATATATGCAAAAGAGTTATTTTTTTAAACAAAAACACTATTTATAATATCTAGCATAAACATATCCCATACCTGTCATTATAGAGCCATGCTAGAAAGTCAGTAGCTCCCCAATATGTATCGTTTACCATCCAATCTCCGTCTGACCATACCACATCTGGCTTATACTTCTCTACTAACTCATACAGCTCTGGCATTGTCTTGAACTGAATTATAATTGGAAGTAAGGCAATCATTTCTCCACCACTGTTCAAGGGTATAACAGTTCAGTAAGGCAATCATTTCTCCACCACTGTTCAAGGGTATAACAGTTCCCAAACAAACCAGGGAATCACTCAATAGATGTTAACATTTAACTCTTTCCCACATGCAACAAATCTGCAGCAGAGGACTTTGAAAACATACCCGAAAAAAAAATGGAAACTGCCTTTAAATGAAAGTACAATTATTGAATAGATTTGAAAACATGTTGACAAAATATGCATTTAATCTTCCTAATGAAAAAATACAGATTGCTGCCAGTTAACATTATACCAGGTTGTTATATATGATCATGAAATGAATTTTCAATCTTATCAAAATGTTTGTACGTAAATATTGTTTGAATGTTTTGTATGTTTTCTTGTTTCTTTTGCCGTATTTGTTCATTGTTAAAATTGATATTGGAAAAAGGCGTGTAAAGGATGATTTTGCCGTATAAAATTGAATTGACTTGATTGATTTGAGTTAATACATCTGGGTATAGTCAAGACTCAGATGAATGTGTGCAGAGACTTCCCAGTCGCACCAGAGTCTTCACATTCTGCATATATGTTATATTGGTCTATTTATCTATTTATAGGGGTTTTGCAAGTAACTGGCTGCTTTTCCACATAGACTGTTAGCCATTGATGGATTTATTTATTGGAGCGTTACGCCGCTTTCAACATTATTTCAGTTATATCACGGCAACAGTTCACATATTCATGATCCCTAGGTAAACAAACCAGTACTAGGCTAGAAAATGTGCCTTGCCCAAGGGTACTCCACCATGACCATAGTGCCGCGACTGGGGATCGAACCCGGGAGACCCGCGGCGGATTCCTTCCCTTTGAAGGAAGTAAAATGACGTGTGTCGCATTGACTTTTGTCAAAAGTCAGAAAGAATGTTGGCCAAGATTGGTCATTAACTAACAACCCCTGGATTGACAGCCTGCACTAATGACTGAGCTACCGGAGCTTTGCAGCTCAATTATACCCTATGTTGTGGGTACTTAATATATTTGTTTCAATGAGACGATTATATTTAGTACCCACAACAAAGGGTTTGAGATGCAAACAATTATTTTACAACTTGAAAAATGCTGATTATCTGAGGCTTTCCATTCTCTTCAATACCTTTAATTACATACCTTTACAAAATTGTTAGTTTTATAATTGTTTGCTTGATCTTGCAGGAATAGCGGGTTATAAAACTCAAACAGGGAATGGTACACACCAAACTTAACATCCGTGTAATTCCTCACTGCTTGTGCCAACTCCCCTGAAAGTTACATCAAAAGGACAAAAAAAATACATATGTATATATATTCATTTTTTTCATGTTTAAAATAGCAACAAGTTTTCAAAAATCCAAATACATTTTATTGACCCTTTCCCACATACAACAAATTTGCAGTAGACAACATTGAAAACATACCCGAAAAAAAATTGGATACTCCCTTTAAATAAAAGTACAATAATTGAATAGAGTTGAAAACATGGTGACAAAAGGAGAAATTGCTAGTTTTGAGCAATTTCTTCTTTTGTCACCATGTTATCAAAAAGCTATCTGCTACGGAGGCGTCAGAAAGCATATATATGAGGGAAAGTGTTAAACTGAAAGATGAGATAAATATAACGATCACTAAAGGGTACATGTAACTATATGATATATTCATTCATGTTGTCCCTCTATTTTCAATTTAATTCTGAACAATGACTTTGGAACAAAGAACAGAAACTCTGACTGTATTAACTTTCTAAAGATCATTGATATATCCTGGGTTGTTTCCCTTACTAGATTAAGACATTTTAATGGATGGAATTATTGTGAGTTAGATTGATTGGAGTTTAGCTCCACTTTAACCAGTTATACCATTGTGTGGAGCTCTAGATTAGGGGCGTTTTGCATGTTCTAAACTACTTATTTGACCCTCAAACCCTATGTTGTGGGTACTCAAAAGAATCGTCTCAGTGAGACGATACTTTTGAGTACACACAACATATGGTTCGCTTTAATAATAAGAGAGAAATTGTGGCAAAAAAAAGGTATTAAATCTTGCACAATTTGAAATAGGAACATTCATGTGAAGTTTAGTAGATATTGGTCCAATGGTTTAGGGGGAGATGTCATTTGAAGCTAAAAGTTCATTTACCTCCTTTTACCACTTTTCTGATGCCACATAGCATATCACTTTTAACCAAATTAATTATGTAAAGGGTCAGTAAAGGAACATTTTTGCTAAATGATCTTGAAATCTAACAAGAACTTTAATAAGAATGGAGTTATAAAGTGTTGTCATTTAGCCCCTTTTCTGATGCTGCCTTGCTGCCCTGTTTTTAAACAAAATCAATATGGCTTGACCAGTTTTTGTAGAGGGTCACTCAAAGAACATTTCTACCAAATTATCTTGGAATCAGACAAGAAGATTATGGAGAAAAAGGATTTTAAATTTGGGTATTTTTCTCACTTTCCAATGCCGCAGCAACCAAAGTTCTAAACAGAATGTTAGTTTTTGAACAATTTCAAAAGAGGATCAACATAGGAACATTCCTGTGAAGTTAAGTTGAAGTTAGTCCAGTGAAATGGTAGGTGTTGTCCTTTGTAGCTAAAAGTTCAATGAACCCCTTTTATGATGACGCCTGGTTGCTATGATTTTGTAACCAATCATTATGACTTGAACAAATTAAGTAAAGGATAACTGAAGTAAGATTCCAATTCAATTTTCTTAAAATCAGACAAGATATTTCATAAAAATGGAACTTTCAAATTTTGTCATTTTGCCCCTTTTCTGATGCCGCCTGACTGCCTTGTTTTTCAACCAATCAGTATAGCTTAAACAATCTGTGCAGAGGGTCACCCATGGAACATTTAAACCAAATTATATTCGAATCTGACAAGCATATTCAGAGGACAAGATCTTTAAAGTTTGGACATTTTGACCCCTTACTGATGCTGCAGCAACCAAAGTTCTCAAAGGAATTCAAATCTTTGAACAATTTTGAAAGATGACCACCAAAGGAACATTCCTGTGAAGTTTGGTTGAAATTGGTCCTGCGGTTTAGGAGGAGATGATGTTTAAATCTAAAAGTTAACGACGGACGACAGACAGAGTGATCAGAATAGACCAACTTGAGCCTTCGGCTCCGGTGATCTAAAAAAGGAAAACCATAAAACAGAACACTAGATTAGGGGAATTTTTCATGTACTAAAAGTCTTTATTAACCCCTTAACCCTATATTTTGAGTACTCAAAAGAATAGTCTCATAGAGTTTCATTTGATAATAAGAAATATCTTGTGGGGAAAAGAGCTGTCTCTTATCTAGATCTCTGAGAATACTTTAATTGATCTTACCCACAAGATCCCTCCTTGGTCCCACATCCATTGAGTTCCATGAGAATGAGTATTTAGATGGCCAGTTTGTAAATCCTTCATGATGCTTGCTTGTCAAAACAACATACCTAAAGTAACAATTCTGAATACACTGTATACCCTCGTCTCCGAAGTTTGTGAGCCTTCAATTTCTACGCTGCCTAGGACTTAATGAATCTTTAGACATTAGAAAATCATTCATCAAAGTCACCCGAGAAAAGAGTGCGAAGGATCGCGCCATGAACTTGGCATAATCTCAAAGTTAGAATGCTATGATAAATGAAACAATGATAATGACTTACATAACAAATGTTATGGCTCTATCTTATAGATGTTCATTGAAACACATTTACTTAACAAGTTCAATTGATTGACTAGGGTTTAACTCTGTTTTCAACAGTTTTCCAGTCATATCACAGCAGTCAGTTCACCTACCCATGTGCTCATCACTACTCCACATAAGTCTTTCTAAGCAATTCGCTGCTTTCCCACATACTGTTAGCTTATTGGCGGAAGACGAATGAAGCTTGTAGAATTGATTTTGGAAACTGTCAGAAAGAAATTTGGCAGAGCTTAGGTCTGAGCTATCAGGGCTCTGATTTAATTAGTTAAAAAGGAAAGACTTTCACCGATGCTGTTTCATTCATCTAAGTCACCATGTATCAGATTTATTTATGAACTCTTTTCTGATAGAGATTATTATTCCTTTACACAAACAGATTTTCTTAAAAGGATAAATAAATATTTCATGTTTTTCCAACATATCTGTAGCAGATAAATTTGAATCCAACCTGTTAAAAATAAGGCAAATCTCAATAATTGAAAGTAAAATTTTGTATTCAATTTGAATTTATTATGGCAAAAAGAGAAATTACTTATAATGATGATTATGAGCAATTTCTCCTTTTACCACAATGATTTCAAACATTGTCTGTTGAAGAAAAAACAATATGCCTCTGCAAGTGGGTAATGCCTTTATGATGTAATGTTTACTATTTCTGCTATTTATAACTTCAAACAAAATTTAGTTCAATATAGAGTAAGACCAATATCAATCTTCTCATTTGTGCAGTCTAATGTTGGTCTTCATCATTGACTGTGCCACTTTGCACACAACTTTTAAAGTTCAAGGACTGTGTTTAACCCTTATCCACATACAGCAAATTTGCAGCAGACGACTTTGAAAATGTCCACTCAAAATTCTGTAAAATCTCAATAATTGTAGGTATAATTACTGATAAAAGGTGAAAACATAGTGGCAAAAGGAGAAATTGCTTGTTTTGAGCAATTTCTCCTTTTGTCACAATGTTTTCAAAGGTCGTCAAAATGTGTCTATATGTGGAAAAGGGTTAAATTATTAGGATAAGGGTTAAAGGCCACTGAATTTTAAAAACAGCCTATCAAACCTTAGCCTAGTAAAATGTACTTTTACTGGTATCTTTTTTACCACATACAACAAATATACAGAAGTCGACTTAGTAAAAATAATAAATATCTCTATAGACGAAAATAAGATTATTGAAAAGGGACGAGACTATTGTGACTAATGAGAAATAATTCCTCTTTCATAGACATTTCTTCTTTTGCCACAATGTTTTCTTATGTCGTCTCCAGCAGATGCGTCAAAAGGCGTATGTATGGGAGAATATACAGGTGTGATATTAGGAACTCAAATCCTAACTTCCGGGTTGAAAGGCATAAATGTACCTACTTAGCTCCTGCTGCTTTGAATAATTCCGCCCAGAATTCGGGATCGAACATCTCCGACGTAAACTGTGGTGCAAAGTCAGCATAAGTGAAATCCGGTTTAAAGTTGTCTTTCATGAAGTTGACAGTATCTTTGTCTTTGGACGATTTCCATCTGTACCAAAACCACTCGGATCCATAACTTGGCACAGAAAACACGCCCCAGTGAAGGAAAATACCGATTTTACCGGCGTCGTACCATTTGGGTAACGGGCGAGAATCTATGGAAGCCCAGTTAGGCTCATATTTATCGAGTGACAAGCCTTGGTAAAAGCACTGACACAGGAAAAGATAAACTGTGAACAAAGCGTAACTACCGACCATTTTGAAACGTGTATTCTATCACGTGACAATACGTGACCCAGATCCTCGCGTCATGTCAATATGCTGTGCATGTACCGCAAAACGTGACTTGGAAATTCAAAGATAACTACTTTTACAGATTGTATCACGGTATACTAACTTTCTCATGCCGCAATTACTTTTTATGTCTTTTCATGCCACAATAATATAGGTACAAGCAGAGACCTAAATAGAAATGTGTATATATGTCTCTGGTTCAAGGGGTGTATTGTACACCATCTACGCTTCGAACAGTTGTGTGCACGTGCCAAATACTTTAAGCACTCGCATATTTCTTTAGCGGCCTATGCCGTTCTTTTTCATTTCCCTCGCTGTATCAAGACACTTGTCGATTCTATAGAATTAGTAAGATGCTTCACATAACATTTATTTCATTGCTTTATCAAGCTTGATATTTGCAATGTTATTACAATTGAATGGTTTTGGGTTTAACGGCGTTTTCAACATTTGTTCAGTCTTACCAGTTCACCATCGCATTCTCACACCAGTACCCCACGGAACAGTCTACCAGTTCACCATCGCATTCTCACACCAGTACCCCACGGAACAGTCTACCAGTTCACCATCGCATTCTCACACCAGTACCCCACGGAACAGTCTACCAGTTCACCATCGCATTCTCACACCAGTACCCCACGGAACAGTCTCTCCAAGCAATGGGCTGCTTTCCCCCATATATTGTTGGCCCACAGTTGGAAGACGAATGACGCTTGTCGCATTGACTCTTGTCAAACGTCAGAAAGAATGTTAGTCGAGCCGGTGTTCAAACTCACAACTTCTTGATTGAGCACTCGCGCCGTTACCGTCTGAGCTTCCGCGGCTCGGCAATTTGGTTAATTGTGACATTGTTTATCTTACAATGGATGCTATTCATTTTTCGTACATGTTTTTTTTTGTAAATGTGCAACTCAGGCTGAACTTCCAACATACAAATAAACGATTTAAACTGAATAACCCTCTCTGGCTATTATACATTATTCACTAATATATCATAGAATGTTTCTTTTCTTTTTTTCTTAAGCAGTATACCTTTGGACTTTAGCAATAATGCACTGGTAAGTATGGTCTTTTTCCCACATGTGTTATAATAACGTTTAGGTTGGTCGCAGAGCAACGCTCAGCTAGGCCTAAGGTGAAGTCGGACTGGTATGTATAGTTGTACTATCTTCATATACGAGCAGCATAGAACGAAGCGAGTCTACGGTGATGTTGGACTGGTATGTATATTGGTACTGTCTTCATATACGAGCAGCATAGGCTGAAGCGAGCCTACAGTGATGTCGGACTGGTATGTATATTATTACTGTCTTCATATACGAGCAGCATAGGCTGAAGCGAGCCTACGGTGATGTCGGACTGGTATGTATATTGGTACTGTCTTCATATACGAGCAGCATAGGCTGAAGCGAGCCTACGGTGATGTCGGACTGGTATGTATATTGGTACTGTCTTCATATACGAGCAGCAAAGACTGAAGCGAGCCTACGGTGATGTCGGACTGGTATGTATATTGGTACTGTCTTCCTATACGAGCAGCATAGGCTGGAGCGAGCCTACAGTGATGTCGGACTGGTATGTATATTGGTACTGTCTTCATATACGAGCAGCATATGCTGAAGCGATCCTACAGTGATGTCGGACTGGCATGTATAGTGGTACTGTCTTCGTATACGAGCAGCATAGAACGAAGCGATCCTACGGCGATGTCGGACTGGTATGTATATTGGTACTGTCTTCATATACGAGCAGCATAGACTGAAGCGAGCCTACAGTGATGTCGGACTGGCATGTATAGTGGTACTGTCTTCATATACGAGCAGCAAAGACTGAAGCGAGCCTACAGTGATGTCGGACTGGTATGTATATTTGTACTGTCTTCATATACGAGCAGCAAAGACTGAAGCGAGCCTACGGTAATGTCGGAATGGTATGTATAGTGGTAATGTCTTCATATACGAGCAGCAAAGACTGAAGCGAGCCTACGGTGTTGTCGGACTGGTATGTATAGTGGTAATGTCTTCATATACGAGCAGCATAGACTAAAGCGAGCCTACGGTGATGTCGGACTGGCATGTATAGTGGTACTGTCTTCACATACGAAAAGCATAGACTGAAGCGAGCCTACGGTAAGGTCGGACTGGCATGTATAGTGGTACTGTCTTCATATACGAGCAGCACAGACTGAAGCAAGCCTACGGTGATGTCGGACTGGTATGTATATTAGTACTGTCTTCATGTGTAAGTATTATAGACTGAAGCGAGCCTATGGTGATGTATAACTGGCATGTGTAGTGGTACTGTCGTCATATGCGAGCATCATAGACTGAAATGAGCCTACGGTGATGTCGGACTGGCATGTATAGTGGTACTGTCTTCATATACGAGCAGCTTAGATTGAAGCGAGCCTACGGTAAGGTCGGACTGGCATGTATAGTGGTACTGTCTTCATATGCGAGCAGCATAGACTGAAGCGAGCCTTACATTGATGTCGGACTGGTATGTACAGTGGTACTACTGTCTTCATATGCGAGAAGCTTATACTGAAGCGAGCCTTACGGGAATGTCGGACTGGCATGTATAGTGGTACTGTCTTCATATACGAGCAGCACATAGTAAAGCGAGCCTACGATGGTGTCTGCCTGGCATGTATAGTTGTACTGTATTCATATACGAGCAGCGCGTATGCGCGAAGCACTGAAAAGAGCCTTACAGTGATGTCGGACTTACAAAAACATGCACTGTCTTCATATACGAGAAGCAGAGCCTACGGTGAAGTCGGACTGGCAAAAAAAACTTATGACAAAAAAAAAACTACAAATGTGAATTCATTTGACTTCATGCTTTCATACTGTAATGATGTTACGATTATGCATTTGCTTTGTTTAGCACGGTTAGAAAGTTCAAGTTATACCCTTCAAATTGCAAATACCATAAAATATACAAAAACGGTAAAGGTACAGTTTTGTAACAAATCATAAAGAATTACGCCTGAACAAAGATTAATTGAAACGTCTCCTTTTGGGTCAAGTTGTTTGCCCCAGAAGCGGCAGTCGTCTGTGTCAGGGTAGCCTGGCACAAGGCTCTATGTTTATTATTATATGCTGCATTTCAACTGGTGTCTGAAACATATGGTCAAGTCCTAAGGACGATAATCAGAGTAATGCATATTTTGTCTATTAGAGTTCTCCCCAATTGTAACATTGAAAAATAACCATAAGGACTGTTGCCAGTCTAGTGTCAGGGAAAAGTGTTTGAAATTGAGAAATTCTACTTTTTATGCTCATTTTGATATTGTGTTTTACCATAACAAATTGATGAAGTATAATATTAATGATATAGATAATATTGTAAAACTCTTTATGTTTCGTTCATCCTCGTGTATATTTATATATATATGAACAAAATGTGACGTGACATTAAAAGATGAATTTCTAAGCATATCTAATACAAAAACAAGAGGAAACAGTCTTAAACTATAAAACAAACAATCGAGAACAGACCTGAGAAAAAATACATTTAGTATTAGGGTAGTCGACCGATGTACTTCGTTACCAAACATAGTTGTAACGGCACCTAGTATCAATGCCTTCAAAAGCCAAATCCAAGGCACATTTTCTAGCCTAGTACTGGTTTGTTTACCCAGGGATCATGAATAATTAAATTTAATTGCGCGCTAAATGACCTTAGCTGTCGATGCGCCATAAAACAATATACATTCATTCATTCAGTATCTTTACATTAAATAACATAGCCACAATAAGGTCTGTTGCAAAGTATCTCGTTGAGGCATTTCATGTTAGAAAGCATTTTTTGGAAAAATAAGGATACATTCAATGACATGTAAAGTTGTTTGCCCGACATACATTACCACTTATCAATTTGGTTCTACCACTCACATATTCAACTACTCATCCACCAACCCATTCATTTTACCACCCACCAAAAACAATCTAACAATCCCCCTCACTCCACACACTTATTCACTCAAAACACTCAAACACCCATACATTCATTCACACAAACACTCAATAAGCCACACACATACATTCACTCACTCATGCTCTCGATCTCCAACACATTCATTAACTACAAGAGTCAATCAACCACACACTCGTTCATTCGCCGTTTTATATTGCCTGAATTATATCATTAAACAATGTATAGATTACTTGTTTGTTTATAATCATATAACTATTTCAATACTTTAAGAATATATCTCAAAAATTGTTTCTGTAATATATCTCAATAATTGTTTCTGTAATATATCTCAATAATTGTTTCTATAATATATCTCAATAATTGTTTCTGTAAAATATCTCATTCCAATTGTGTCATTCATAGTGTATTATTTGTAAATATTAATGTATATGGGCCAGAGGCCTAAATACTTGAATAAAGAAATTGAATTCATTCAAAAGCAAATCAACAAACATTGGAACAACCACCCGTTCATATTCAATCCACGATTAACACAAATACTACGAAAAGAGATGGGCCATTAGAAGGCGAAGGCGTAAGCCTTCCAGCGGTCTCGGTCCGACGGAACAGTGCGTTACAGTAAGTTTAAGTATGTAGTTAATATATGAATATACCTATTCGTATGTAGAAACTATGTAAAGTTTACGTAACTAAATAAAGAATATCTATCTTATGCAATCTTTAAATATGATCTAAATCCTTTTAAAATCTAAATGTATCCACTAATCGTATGATGTTTTAGTTAACGCTAATATATTTGCTCGAATAAGGCCGCACCCTACAAAAGATACGTCCGGGTAAATGTGTCAACTTGACTATCTGAACTGGTGCTACTATGATTGATTGATTGGGGTTTAACGCTCTTTTTAACAATTTCTTAGTCATATCATCGCGGCCAATTCACCTATTCATTTGTTTCCTGGTTTTCTCACACCAGTACTCCACACAACAATCTTCCCAAGCAACTGGCTGCTTTTCCACATAGACTTAGCCCATTGGTGGAAGACGAATGACGTATGTCGCAATGACTTTTGTCAAACGTCGGAAAGAAAGTTGGCCGAGCCGGGATTCGAACTCACAACCCCTGGATTGACAGTTAATTTTACCGACTGGGCTACCGGGACTCGGCTGGTGCTATTATGAAGAATTCGAAATGTAGCACAGATTCTCACTATCGGGACAACAAACTAGTTCAGCGTGACTAAGAATGCTGCCTTTAAACCACTGGCACTAGAACCATACACTTTAGAAATGGCTATACGTTCCTTTCCAATTCATAGACGCATTCTGACCAATTTACAGCAGACGACATTTGGAAACATTGTGGAAAAAGGAACAATTGCTCAAAATGAGCAAATTGTACTTTTGTCCTAATGTTTTCAACCCTTTTCAATAATTTTCATTCATTTTTTCTCTTCTGCCACAGATTTGTTGTATGTGGGAAAGGGTTGTATTAAAGTTGGTTCAGTTTGAAAGTCCGATATAACTACTAGCTAAGTTACACATGTTGACCTAGTCTCACTTTGCCAACTTGTTTTCATCCCCAAAGTCTTACTTACCTAAATAAACAAATGGCAAATTGAGACGACACCATGTTACGATGATGCAATAATACTCATTCGCTCGACACGACACGGCTTAACAAATCCATTACACAACATGTCTGTTCTACACTCCTACAAATGCAGGCTTCCTGAAGAAAAAGAGTAAATAAACAGTTTTCAAGCAAAACAGGTGTAAATTACGTGTGACATGACAATATGTCCTTAGCAATTTCTCCTATTCCAATAATTGTATTTTAGATATATAGGTCGTTTGTCTCCAAGGAAACAGTTGATTTATGAAATCTGAATTTCCCACTTTATCATGTTTAAGGAATCATTACTCATATACCTCTGTCCCCCCTGAGACGGAATGTGTCGGCCCGGATTAGCCTGCGCAGTCCTAATCTGGGTCGATATATTACGCAGAGTCCATAATGTTGGTTTTCATGTTGAACGGCTCATATGTTTATGGAAAAGTAGCCAGTTATCTGTTGGGATGAGAAGTGGTGGTCGAAAGCCAGTGTCTACATGGATGTGTGAAGTGATGGGCATTATGTGACTCTCAAACCACTGTTTCAGCGCCAAATTTCCTTAAGTAAACTCTTCCATTTTCAAAATCGGACGACGTCAATAAGAGTTTTTGAATAGTTTGATAACTGAAAGGCAAACTAATGCTGATTACTTGGGAGACAGCTCGTTACGAACTGACTCACCTTAATAAATTGTTTAAAAAACCAAATGGAGTGGAAATACCCATTTCTGCGTGACGCGGTCCAAGAAACCTTGACTTTTTACATCACCCGTTTTGACTCTTCTTCGACATACGACTTTAAATCATTGGAATCTGGAAAAATTAAATCTTCCTAAATGTACTCTTCCCGCATTTTCTATTCTAAATTGTTTTATTTTCTTTTAGATTAAATATTCATTTACTTTCATGATGAGCTGTTTTCAACTAGGGAACATTCTGAAACATAAAATATTTTCTACGATTTGGGAAAAGGGTTACATAATTGGGACTTCCACAGTGGTTAGCCACGCAGAAAGTCACATGTTCCCCTCAATCATAATAGTTGAAGACGCGTCATGGCAAAACATGTCTGCATATAATTTACATTTTCATTAGCATAAGTATGCTTAGATAAGCGCCCAACTTTTATTGAAAGGTCTTTAAACAATGTACTTTGTACCGAATGCACAACGATTTTACATACGGATATCGGACCTTTTGATCCACGAGCGCGTCTGAAATGTCTTAGCTTACCGAGCGAAGTCTGCGAGCGTAAGCATATAACCAGAGACATATGTGTATATGTCTCTGATATAACTTACTCGTTAGTCTCAATATATCGACGTTACATATTGCAACGTAACAGTCAAAATAGAAAAGCGCATTCCTAGTACAGAAACCTTGACTGTACTACGATGCGAACAGTCAAAATATAAAATCACATTATCTGGACTATTTACTCGTGGGATATACGAGTAATTCTATTTTTAGATCCACGAAACAGACAGTTTCCATTCATAAAACTAGGGATAGGCTTAGGTTTTAGTTACTCTAAAGCTAGGGATACTCCATTCATAATTACGGATAGTTGGAAAAGATTATTCTCAGGTAAGCTTTACATTATTTCATTCTTAAAATCAATATGATTGAACAGAAAGTGAATTTCGATAGCAAATCAATAGATCAATAACAATTTCTATTCCAAATGTTGTCCACCCGTATTCACGAGTGCTTTCCAATACTTGGTTATTTCATTATACCAGTGTTGGTGAGATATGGCATTCACGTTAGCATCGGCGTTTATCAAAACTCGCTCTGCTTTAATAACTAGATAGCACAGCTCAATGCTCTAAACAGAGTTATAGCTGCGACGTTACCTTAACGGTTACATTTACAATGGAATACATGACATTCCGGAATTCATTGACCCGCCCTTGAGATTGTTGTATGATATGATGCTTTACGCCGTTGTCAGTTACATCACGGCGTTTCCTGGATAAGTTGCTACAGGTCCATTTATCCTGACACCAGCGAATCAGTCGTAGTACTACATGTCCATTTATCCTGACACCAGCGAATCAGTCGTAGTACTACAGGTCCATTTATCCTGACACCAGCGAATCAGTCGTAGTACTACAGGTCCATTTATCCTGACACCAGCAAATCAGTCGTAGTACTACAGGTCCATTTATCCTGACACCAGCGAATCAGTCGTAGTACTACAGGTCCATTTATCCTGACACCAGCGAATCAGTCGTAGTACTACAGGTCCATTTATCCTGACACCGGCTTGTCGGTCGTAGTACTACAGGTCCATTTATCCTGACACCAGCGAATCAGTCGTAGTACTACATGTCCATTTATCCTGACACCGGCGAGTTAGTCGTAGTACTACAGGTCCATGTATCCTGACACCAGCGAATCAGTCGTAGTACTACATATCCATTTATCCTGACACCAGCGAATCAGTCGTAGTACTACAGGTCCATTTATCCTGACACCGGCTTGTCGGTCGTAGTACTACAGGTCCATTTATCCTGACACCAGCGAGTCAGTCGTAGTACTACAGGTCCATTTATCCTGACACCGGCTTGTCGGTCGTAGTACTACAGGTCCATTCATCCTGACACCAGCGAATCAGTCGTAGTACTACAGGTCCATTCATCCTGACACCAGCGAATCAGTCGTAGTACTACAGGTCCATTTATCCTGACACCAGCGAATCAGTCGTAGTGCTACAGGTCCATTTATCCTGACACCGGCGAATCAGCCGTAGTACTACAGGTCCATTTATCCGGACACCAGCGAATCAGTCGTAGTACTACAGGTCCATTTATCCTGACACCAGCGAATCAGTCGTAGTACTACAGGTCCATTTATCCTGACACCAGCGAATCAGTCGTAGTACTACAGGTCCATTTATCCTGACACCAGCGAATCAGTCGTAGTACTACATGTCCATTTATCCTGACACCGGCGAATCAGTCGTAGTACTACATGTCCATTTATCCTGACACCGGCGAATCAGTCGTAGTTCTACAGGTCCATTTATCCTGACACCGGCGAATCAGTCGTAGTACTACAGGTCCATTTATCCTGACACCAGCGAATCAGTCGTAGTACTACAGGTCCATTTATCCTGACACCGGCGAATCAGTCATAGTACTACAGGTCCATTTATCCTGACACCGGCGAATCAGTCGTAGTATTACAGGTCCATTTATCCTGACACCAGCGAATCAGTCGTAGTACTACAGGTCCATTTATCCTGACACCGGCTTGTCGGTCGTAGTACCACAGGTCCATTTATCCTGACACCAGCGAATCAGTCGTAGTACTACATGTCCATTTATCCTGACACCGGCGAATCAGTCGTAGTACTACATGTCCATTTATCCTGACACCGGCGAATCAGTCGTAGTACTACATGTCCATTTATCCTGACACCAGCGAATCAGTCGTAGTACTACATGTCCATTTATCCTGACACCGGCGAGTTAGTCGTAGTACTACAGGTCCATTTATCCTGACACCAGCGAATCAGTCGTAGTACTACATATCCATTTATCCTGACACCAGCGAATCAGTCGTAGTACTACAGGTCCATTTATCCTGACACCAGCGAATCAGTCGTAGTACTACAGGTCCATTTATCCTGACACCGGCTTGTCGGTCGTAGTACTACAGGTCCATTTATCCTAACACCAGCGAATCAGTCGTAGTACTACATGTCCATTTATCCTGACACCAGCGAATCAGTCGTAGTAATACAGGTCCATTTATCCTGACACCGGCGAATCAGTCGTAGTAATACAGGTCCATTTATCCTGACACCAGCGAATTAGTCGTAGTGTTACAGGTCCATTTATCCTGACACCAGCGAATCAGTCGTAGTGCTACAGGTCCATTTATCCTGACACCAGCGAATCAGTCGTAGTACTACAGGTCCATTTATCCTGACACCGGCGAATCAGTCGTAGTACTTCATGTCCATTTATCCTGACACCAGCGAATCAGTTGTAGTACTACAGGTCCATTCATCCTGACACCAGCGAATCAGTCGTAGTACTACAGGTCCATTTATCCTGACACCAGCATATCAGTCGTAGTACTACATGTCCATTTATCCTGACACCGGCGAATCAGTCGTAGTACTACATGTCCATTTATCCTGACACCGGCGAATCAGTCATAGTACTACATGTCCATTTATCCTGACACCAGCGAATCAGTCGTAGTACTACATGTCCATTTATCCTGACACCAGCGAATCAGTCGTAGTGCTACAGGTCCATTTATCCTGACACCGGCTTGTCGGTCGTAGTATTATAGGTTCATTTATCCTGACACCAGCGAATCAGTCGTAGTAATACAGGTCCATTTATCCTGACACCGGCTTGTCGGTCGTAATACTACAGGTCCATTTATCCTGACACCAGCGAATCAGTCGTAGTACTACATGTCCATTTAACCTGACACCGGCGAGTCAGTCGTAGTAATACAGGTCCATTTATCCTGACACCAGCGAATCAGTCGTAGTACTACATATCCATTCATCCTGACACCAGCGAATCAGTCGTAGTAATACAGGTCCATTCATCCTGACACCGGCTAGTCAGTCGTAGTACTACAGGTCCATTTATCCTGACAACGTCTAGTCAGTCGTACTACTACAGGTCCATTTATCCGGACACCGGCTTGTTGGTCGTAGTACTACAGGTCTATTTATCCTGACACCAGCGAGTCAGTCATCGTAGTACTACAGGTCCATTTATCCTAATACCGGCGTGTCGGTCGTAGTACTACAGGTCCATTTGTCCTGACACCGGCTTGTCGGTCGTAATACTACAGGTCCATTTATCCTGACATCAGCGAGTCAGTCGTAGTACTACAGGTCCATTTATCCTGACACCGGCTAGTCAGTCGTAGTACTACATGTCCATTTATCCTGACAACGTCTAGTCAGTCGTACTACTACAGGGCCATTTATCCGGACACCGGCTTGTCGGTCGTAGTACTACAGGTCCATTTATCCTGACACCAGCGAGTCAGTCGTCGTAGTACTACAGGTCCATTTATCCTAATACCGGCGTGTCGGTCGTAGTACTACAGGTCCATTTATCCTGACACCAGCGAGTCAGTCATCGTAGTACTACAGGTCCATTTATCCTAATACCGGCGTGTCGGTCGTAGTACTACAGGTCCATTTGTCCTGACACCGGCTTGTCGGTCGTAATACTACAGGTCCATTTATCCTGACATCAGCGAGTCAGTCGTAGTACTACAGGTCCATTTAACCTGACACCAGCGAGTCAGTCGTAGTACTACATGTCCATTTAACCTGACACCGGCGAGTCAGTCGTAGTACTACAGGTTCATTTATCCTGACACCGGCTCTATCAGATTCCTTCAAGCCAAGTTGATTGGTGGAAAAACATGACCGCCAGGAGCGGGGCTATTTTGCCTTATATGGCTGCCAAAGGGTGGGGCTATTTTGCCTTATATGGCTGTTTCGATATTTAATTGTTGCCTAATGGCCGTGGAGCGATACTGGCCGTTTTGTGCCTCTTGTTCGTAACCCTGTACACTCTACTTTCCATATTTTCTTTGTACTTTCAATATATTTGAATTTATTTTATCTTTCAAGTGTTCATGTGAGCCAGACTTTCAGTACTCTGAGTTATATGATACTTGGTACTTTGATTTTCAAAAACCGTCTGCTTTAAGTGCGTCGACTATGATTTGTATGAGGGAAAGGGATTTAAGAACGACTTTTAGCTTGTTGTAATCCTGTCTCAATTGTTTATGCTATCGATATCCGTCGTATTACATACAATATAACCTTTTTACGCGTAGGCGTGTTGTTCAAACATAGTGTACCCATGAAAAGATAACATCTAAATGACGAAACGGAGAGCAGATTTATTCGTCTCCAAAATAGCGATGATATTTCACAGTATTTTCCCGCGAACAAGTGTCGTGGCGTTTTAGGCATATTATATGTGAAGTGGTAGGCATGATAAAACACTACCCACTGTTGGTTTAAAGTTTAACTTTAAACTGTTTATTTTACATTGATTGCGAAACAAGCTTTCAGCTTGCGGAAATGTAGCAAGTTGTCCTCCAGGGTCTTCGTGGATATGTGATTGATTGATTGAGTGGGGTTTAACGCCGTTTTTAACAATTTCTCAGTTATATCACGGCGGCCAGTTAACCTACTCATGCATTTCCTGGTTTTCTCACACCAGTACTCCACACAACAATCTTCCCAAGCAACTGGCTGCTTTTCCACATAGACTTAGCCCATTGGTGGAAGACGAATGACGCATGTCGCGTTGACTTTTGTCAATCATCGGAAAGAAAGTTGGCCGAGCCGGGATTCGAACTCTCAACCCCTGGATTGACAGCCCGCGTCGTTACCGACTGAGCTACCGGGGCTCGGCCCGTGGATATGTGAAGTGATGGGCATGATTTGGGCTCAAACCATTGTTGTAAGGATGCTAAACCTCTACATTTATATAGTTCCAAAATGGAATAGATATACTAATTTCTGTTCGGCGCGGTCCATGCAAAATGAAATACCAAAAACACACTACAGATATACTTATTTCTGTTCGGCACGCACCATCCAAAACTTAGATTGTTAAAGAAACATTATAAGCTATAACATAAATAAAACCTGGTATTTTTTACATTTTCTCGAGAGATTTGACGCTTATGGAGCAGACGACTTTGTAAAACTTTTTTTTTTTTAAGTGCAGATTAATCTTCTCTTGTGTTTTTGATTCTGTTTCGAGATTCATTATTTTCATCACTGAACTGTAACTCATGAATGGTAGACATGATTTATATAAGCAAATATGTTGTGATAACACTATTTGAAGATACAATACATATTCCTATGATTTATTGACAAGTCTGCATAATTATTTAAGGATATGTCGATCAACTTGGGATCAAGAAACATGGTCGAATGTAAACAGTGAGAACAAAGGGTTACATAATTGGGACTGAGACAGGAAGTCAATCCCACAAAGATACGAGGGGTGTTCAATAAGAACGCGAAATAATGGGGAATCTCGCACAACGTTGAATGTGAATTAACTTTTATTGTGATAAATATTTTTGTACTAAAAAAAGGTCTGCCAAACGGTTATATGACATCATAATTTGATTTGCCGGCATGAACATCACGTCAATGTTTTGTTCTATATTGATTGCGTATTTAATAACCACATCGTGATGATAAAATGTATTGACAATTTGGGACGATTTTCGTTGACTGACGATGCCTAATACTTTAATACTTAAACACATCATGTCTACGTGATGTTGCATCGATATGCTATATTCTGATCTTCATATCGTAAATGTTTCAAAGCGTTTCTCGTCGAGTCCCGGTAGCTCAGTCGGTAACGACGCTGGCTGTCAATCCAGGGGTTGTGAGTTCGAATCCGGCTACGCCAACTTTCTTTCCGACGTTTGACAAAAGTCATTGCGACATGCGTCATTCGTCTTTCACCAATGGGCTAAGTCTATGTGGAAAAGCAGCCAGTTGCTTGGGAAGATTGTTGTGTGGAGTACTGTTGTGAGAAATCTAGGAAATACATGAGTAGGTGAACTGGCCGCCGTGATATGACTGAGAAATTGTTAAAAACGGCGTTAAACCCCAATCAATTACTTCAAAGCGTTTCGTTTATGTTTGGAAACAATGAGAGCAAATTTCCGCGTATTTTCGAACACCCCTTCTTGTCGTAGTAGCACATGATCCTCCCAATTTAAATAGCTGAGCCTCCTCATTGTAAAACAGGTCGTCATACAGGGTTTGTTATTTCAATGTATAAATATGCTCAGAATAACGCCTAACCAATTTTCCTTTAAGCTATCCGAGTTCACAATGAATTTACATGCGGGATATCGCAGACTTTGATCAGCGATCTGTGGGCGCGTCTGAAATGTGTTAACTGAGCTTGCGAAGTTGGCGAGTGTAGTCGTATAACTTTCTCGTGGGGCATAATTCTATTTTAAGATCCATGCAACAGAGATATTTCATTCATGAATCTAACAATATACTTCCACAGTGTACACAATTACGGATATTATCAGGTACAACTTTTCACTATTTCAGCCATATAAACATCGGGATTGATGAGGAAGTTTACCTCTTATTGAAGTATAACTATTTATATCATTAAATAGATCACCAATAATGTACATTTAACCATGTGTCTGATTTAAATGTTCAATATTACAAATTTGCCTTGTACACATCCGTTCCAATTACAGATTTTTTTTCTTTTCTTGTTTGATCTTTCAGTGGGATATATCTTTAACTTCCATGAATCGTATAGAAGGACTAATCCAATAAATGAATTACCTTAATTTATAAATAATTCTTGTTTTAACATCAGAATAACATGATTATATCAAGCCAGTATACTGATTGCATTTTTCTAAGCCCGCACTGCGCCTGTACTCGGATGCGAACATTATTAACATTGATAATTAAATATCAAATTCGAGTGCAGAAACCTGTCTTTCCCTAAAGTGGAAGAGATTTGACAATCATGTATATGAAAAGTAAAGGGTGCCGTTTGAAACAGGTGAAAAGTTACAAGAACTCGAAGTGTTTAAATATAATGTGTCTGGACTGAAATGTTTTAAGCTCACCTGAGTATAAAGTGTTCGAGGTGAGATGTTGGAAAACACGATATGTCCGACATTTTCGTCAACATTTGCTCTTAACCCTTTCCCTCATAAAGACGCTTTCTGACGCCTCTGCAGCAGACAGCTTTTTTAAAACATAGTGACAAAAGAAGTAATTGCTCAAAACGAGCAAATTCTTGTTTTGCCATAATGTTTTCCACTTTAAGTCATATGTTATCCATTCAATTATAGAGATATTTTATTTTTTGACACAATATGTTCAAAGACGTCTGCTGCAGAATTGTTGTATGAGGGAAAGGGTTAAACCACTGCCACAGGAAAGTTTATCTAGTGATCCTCCTTAAAAATAGTTCAAATGATTTAATCAAATTCACACTTCTGGTTGTTGTGTTATCACTAAGGGGTGGAAATGCTATTTCTTTTTAAAAAAATTCTCCCCTGAAACTGCTTGTCCCAAGATTGCGATAATACCGCAAATCTGTGAAAAAAATCTTCTGCTCTTAAAGTCCTTGTCAATTTTCAAGATAGGCTTTCGGAAATTTTCTTTGGGTAACCATATACTAAATTTCTTAAAGCCATATTGATTGGTTTAAGACATGGTATCTGGTTTCATCAGAAAATGGCTAAATGTTAAAACTTTATTTGATTGTCTGATATCAAGATTAATTTGCAGAAATATTCCGTATCTGACACTACACTAATTCGTTCAGGCCATATGGATTATTAAAAAAAAACGGCTATCATGCGGCACCAGAAAGGGGGTAAAATAACAACATTAAAAAAAAAAATTCACTTAAAGTCTTTGTTTGATTCCAACATAAGTTTGGCATAAATGTTTCCATGATGACACTGCAAAATCTGTTAAAGCCATTTGGTTTTGATGTAAACAAAAATAGCTGTGGCGAGGTCAGAAAAGGAGTAAAATTACAAAACATGTTTAGTGTTTGTCTGATTTCAAAATAGTTTGGCAGAAATGTTTATGAAGGAGATATATATTGTATCTTAATTTTATTATCTTTGATTTATAGTATTTGGTAACTATTTAACTGTTTATGAAGTTAACATGTTTGTAACATGATGTAAAAGAATTCCGTCGTGGCCGAGTGGTAAGCGTCGGGGATTTGGAACCGGACGTCAAAGGTTCGATCGGACAAGGCACGTTTCTTAGCCTATTACTGGTTTGTTTACCCAGGGATCATGAATAAGTAAAATGATATAAATAAAGTAATGTAAAAC
>JASEVX010000004.1:111190405-111584809 GCA_031761405.1 Serripes groenlandicus | reverse complement strand
CAAGTTGGAATCTTAATGTAGTAACACACGAAACTTAAATCAGAATTTAAAAGTTGGAATCTTTCTGTAGATGCACGCGAATCTTAAATCAGAAACCCGGCCGGGTAGCTCAATAGGTAGCGTATCTGACTCGTGATCTGGAGGTCACGGGTTCGATACCCGGTTGCGGCGACATTCTTTCGGGCGATGTTTTCCATTGCCTCTCACCTCTGATCTATGTGAGAAAGTAGTCAGTGGCTTCGAAAGAATGTTGTATAAGTACTGGTGTGGGAAAGCCAGGAAAACATGGGTAGGTGCACTGACCGCCGTGATATGATCAAAGCTGTTGAAAGCGGCGTTAAACTCCAAACAAACAAACAAACAAACAAATTAAATCAGAATGTATAAGTTGGAATATTAATGTAGTTACACGCAAAACCTAAAATCAGAATTTATATGTTGGAATCTTAATGTAGTAACACGCGAAACTTAAATCATAATGTATAAGTTGGAATCTTAATGTAGTTACACGCGAAACTTAAATCATAATGTATAAGTTCGAATCCTAATGTAGCTAAACTTGAAACTAAAATCAGAAAGTAGAAGTCTATATATGGAAAAGGGTTAAGTCAGCTGGATAAGGGTTAAAGGCCATTGAATTTCAGAAACAGCCTAACAAACCTTAGTCTAGTTAAGTGTACAGTCATGATATTCCTATCTTCTTTCTCGCATACAACAAATGTATTGCAGTCGACATACGAACGATAATGAATATCTCTATAAAGGAAAATATGATTATTAAATAGAGTTGGAACTATTGTGACAAAATGAGAAATTCCTAATCGAAAGTACTTCTTTTACCCCAATGTTTTTCTTATGTCGTCTGCAGCAGATCCGTCAAAATGCGTATGTATATATGGGATAATATACAGGTGTGATATCAGGAACTCAAATCCTAACTTCCGGGTTGAAAAGCTATTTTTAGATCCATGAAACAGATTTTCCATCCTATTCTATTCTATTATATTCATAAAGCTACTAATAAACATCACAGTGTACATTCATTAATTACGGATATTCTCAGGTACACGTTTTCACTAATTCAGCCATATAAAGCATCGTGATTGATGAGTTAGTTTATCTCTTATTAAAGTATAAATATTTTATCAGTAAATAGATCACCAATAATTCACATTTGACCATGTTTCTGATTCAAATGTTCAATATTTTTATATTTTTTTCATCTTCCTGTAGGATCTATCTTCAACTTCCATGAATCGTTCAGAAGGACTACTCAAATAAATTAATCTATTTGTAAATAATTATTGCTTCAACAACAGAACACCATATTTATATCAAGCCAGTATATGTCTTGTTCTTTTCTAAGCCCGCGCAGTGCCTGTGCTCGGATGCGACCATTGAAATAAAATATAACATTCGAGCACAGAAACCTGTGTCTTTTCCTAAAGTGGAAGTGATTAGACAATCAGTTGTATGATACGTAAAAGGGTGCTGTTTGAAACAGGTGAAAAGTTTCAAGTAGTGAAGCTTTTTATGTCAAAACGTTGAACTCGAAGTGTTTAAATATAATTTGTCTAGACTGAACTGTTTTCAGCTCACCTGAGAACAAAGTGTTCGAGGCGAGCGGATGGTAAACACCCTATGTCCGGCGTTTTCGTCCACAATTTTTCTAAACATTATTCGCTCTTAAACCACTGGGTCAATAGCAGCCGAACTTCACAGGAAAGTTTATCTAGTGATCCTCCTTAAAAAAAGTTCAAATAATTTAATTAAATTCACACTTCTGGTTGTTGTGTCATCACTAAGGGGGGAAATGCGAAATTCTTAAATGACTTTTCCCCTAAAACTGCTCGTCCCTACATTGGGATAGTACCAAATCTGTGAAAAAATTCTTCTGCTCTGAAATTACTTGTCAATTTTTGGTTAAAGACATGGTATCTGGTTTCATCAGAAAATGGCTAAAATGTTAAACTTTAAAATGCAACTGCTCTGAAAATGTGTGTCTGATATATCAAGATTAATTAGCAAAAATTAGACGATACTCTACTAATTCATTCAGGCCATATGAATTGGTAAACAAATATGGCTGCCTATGCGGCACCAGAAAGGGGGTAAAATGACAAAACTTAAACATTTATATGCTCTGAAAATGCCTGTCTGATATCAAGATTGATTAGCAGAAATATTCCTTAGGTGACCCTCTTATAATTCACTCAGACCATATGGCTTGGTATAAAAGCATGGCTGCCATGCAGTAACAGAAAGGGGATAACATTACAAAACTCGAACATTTATCTGCTCTGAAAATGCTTGTCTGATATTAAGATTAATATGCAGAAATGTTTCTTATGTGACCCTACACTAATTCTTTCAGACTATATGGATTGGTAAAGAAACATGGCTGCCATGCGGCACCAGAAAGGGGGTAAAATTACAACATTTAAAAAAGAAACCTTCTCTTAAAGTCTTTGTTGGATTCCAACAGATGTTTCACAGAAATGTTTTCAAGATGACACTGCTTCTCTAATTTCAAAATAGTTTGGCAGAAATTATAATGAAGATTCATTTTACATAGGACAGTGTTAAGTTGCATTGGTCAGTATAAGTAAGCCTCCTATTGTCTTAAATAACTCATTTTCGGTGAGCGATCCAGGGCCTCATTGCCCTCTTTTTTGAACTACAAATAGGCCATATTGCCGTTAACAAAAGTTGAATCTAAAGAAGAGTGTACTATCTGCAACTCCATGTGACAATAAAGTTTCAGATAAAGTTCCGTTTAGTTTCCGTTAGTAACTACTTAGCCCTGACACGAACACGGAACTGGCGGACTCGAGCACGGACATGCGCATAAACAAATGCGGCATCATTCCTTTGAAAATTCAATTCTTCTCTGCATCTATTCGTTATTTTTCAATCAAGCATCCAAGGAATGCATTTTCGGTGACAGTCTTTCAATTTTATTCAAACAAGTCAATTTCATTAACGACTGTCTGTTCTTATAAAGGAATCAACGGTTTATCAAAGTTATTACTTTCATAATCATTTATCAAGAATGTTTAAATCACTTCCTCAATATTTTGTGAAAAAGACGTTTACCTTTTTTGCAGTTCTGTTTGTGACATCTGCCTTTACATGGTGAGACTAAGGAATCACTCCTCTATGGAGGAGAATATCCGCGAAAACTCTATTGATCTAAATGACATTTTTATTTATGAACATTACATGCTCATTTGTCTTCTTTCTTACATCGTTCATGCATGTGACATCTCATGTGTCATTCTTACGAGTGCATGCTGTATGATGCTAATTTCATCTCTCTTTCTTCCACTTGTATGCGCATACCGTATTCGTGTTAATGCCATTCTTGTTCTTCCCCTCCATACTTCTCCGACTCCTCGCCAACTGTCCAGCCACGCTTTCAAATTTATTTAAAGATGGGCTTCTGATTTTATTTCGTCTTGTTGTAGGACAATTCATATAATTATTTATTCAGGTAAATAATAAGGCATTAACTATTAACAGTTTAGTTAAAAACAAACATAAACGTAGAAGTATACATGTATACAAAATAAATTGAAAATCTAAAAATGGGGGTAAATGGAACGAGAACGAGTCGACATAAGTACATACATACAAATGTGTCATTTGTGTTCTTGTCTGAATGCGGTTTCATGGACGTGTATTTCAAGTTGTTACCGTACACTCACGATAAACGGACCGGTATTAACTCAAAGTTATCGACGTGTTCGAGTTGTATCCAATGGTATGCTCAACCCTTTCCCACATATAGACGCTTTCTAACGCCGCTGTAGACGACTTCTTAAAAACATTGTGGCAAAACAAGAAATTGCTTGTGATGAGCAATTACATCTTTTGTCACAACGTATTCAACTCTATTTAACAATTAAACTCTAATTTATGGAGATTTTTTGTCAATATGTTTTCAAAGTCGTCTGCTGCATAATTGTTGTATGTTAATTAAATTAATTTATGTATTTCAGCTTCAAGGTGCACTTAAACTTATTTATTATGAAAATCAACTGAGAAATAAAATCATATCATGAAAACACCTGGTCTGCAATCAGATCTGTTGCTACTCTGTTTTCGACAAACAGATCCATTTCACGATGTAATCGAACTATCCCATGTTCGAGATATCGTGAGACCACAGTATTTAGATAAATTAATACCAATAAGGTACCTTAATTTCTCATCTCATTCAAGGCGGAATCCGGTTATCCATTTTCATATAGCCCACACAAACTTATACATCATGTTAAGAGAAAAAGATCATATATTTATTAATTAAGGTAGATAATATGACATATAAATTTTAAACTGTTAGATTCAAAGTTTTTATTTATTATGTCAAAAAGCAGACACAAGTAGGCCTATAAAACAACATTCATTCAAAATATAAAAAGGGGGTAAAGGGAACGAGACAGAATCGACGTTAAAACATACCTACGGATGTGAGTTACATGTTAATTGTCTTGATGAGGTTTTAATAGCAGACTTTAGTGGACTCGCGATATATTAACTGAAATAATGTAAAACCCCAATACAACGCATTGTAAGATATGCTTAGAAATATAGAAAACAAATATGATAGAAAGATAGAAAACAAATATGATAGAAAGATAGAAAACAAATATGATGGCTTTGTTTTGTCCGTTTTATAGTTTACTATTCATTTATAGGTGTTTGTTCGGTTCTGATTGGCTAGTCAAAATTGTTATTTTCCAATAAGAACAAAGTAGCTATATACATATACATGTACATGTAAATATGAGAAGAGGTAACAAAACGGAACTGCAATACATTGTATACAGTCAGTCAAAGTAATCAGATGAGCGATACAGGATCATCACGACCCTCTTTCTTATTTACGGTACATGCTTTAAAAGGATAAATAATTACACCGTCAATAAACCATATCATATTTTGAGTAGCCTACGACGTAGAGGGCGATTGATTGGGAACTGAATAAAGCGTACACCATGTAAATTGAACATATAGTTTGCGAGGAAAGTATTTTCAAAATTATTTACTGTATAAAAATATGTGGCCATTCTCAACTGATTTGTTATAACAATATGGCTTATTTTAATCCGATGCAAGCTCGATAAAGAAGTAGTTAGGTGATATTTCTAAACAAGAAAGCTTATTTCTGAGAGGTAATATTTTCGAAGCCGATGCATATTAGGCATAAATAGTCTCGATAACGACGAGAATCACGAATGGATTTCAACAATAATCGTGACTTGAATAAAATTATCACCAAACGAATGGTTTTCTAGATTGTTTATATATATAATCGGTTCCATAGTATCTCAAGTGTAAATCCTATACATGCCAATGTGGTGGTAACATTATGGGAAAGCGTACGGGTCAGGGAACTCATAACATCAAACCTCTGTCATTTAAATTTGTAATATTATTCTATTGGCGAAATGAGATGTGCTGAGCCTCGGTAGCTCAGTCGGTAGCGACGCGGGCTGTCAATTCAGGGATTATTCGTTCGAAGCTTAGCTCGATGAACATTCTTTCCTACGTTTGGCAAATGTCGGAGCGATATGCGTTAACCGCTGTAGTATACGGGACGGTTTGTGTGTAAACAAAGATGATGTAATCGGTGGCCATCTTGGTTGATCTAGTTACTATTTATAGTAACTCATTTGCATATAAGGAAAATTGGTATACAATCGGCCATATTGGTTTTAAAATGACATCAGGGTTATTTTTATAATCTATTTTTAGAAATGAATTGAATCGAAGTCCATTTTGGATGACTTAGTTTGAACAATAATGAATCATTGTGAAAGAATACAGCGGTGACGTGTATACTCGATCTGAGATCTACTCTCGAAAACTAAGGGTCATTTCCTTTCAATCTCAGAAAGACTAGACTCATATATATCGGTAAACTAATAAACTCACTTCCTCTCTCCGCCGTGTCCTACGCTCAAATGTCAGTTTGCAATTGATCGTCTGTTTTCAGTGTGGTATTTTACAATCACATAACTGTACATGCTCAATCCAATGACCAGATTGTTTTATTTAACATTTCACAACATTTTATCAGTCATACCTTACTCGCTAAGCTAGGCTTAGCTACATTTCTAACCCGGATTTGTCATGTACAAACCGGATATATATCAATAACAGATCTGATTGTATTGTATCCTGCATAAGGAAATCCATATCCTGTATCTGCTAAATCAATACAAATTGGTGAGATACATGTATATACTGGTCATTTATCTTTAATATCTATCTTAGTTTAAAGGCTTCTAGTGTCCCACCGGATTTCCTGTTGAACTTCTTATCAGCATCCTGTTGACTATTGACATAAAATCGACTCGTTAGCTTACAATAGCAATGACATATTACACTGACAAATCACTAGCGATTACTACAAATAACGGACCGATCAAAATCGATGACGTACGTTACTAAAATTAGACAGCCATGTTTTGAAAACGAGGCTCTGTTTAGAGTTTTTAAGAGCGCGTTCGAGTCACCTAGATCATATGCCGAGCGCGAGGGTAAACAACGTCAGAAATCATCATCACATAGATCATTCTGACTTCAGACTTCTAACTATCAACATGGAAAATATATCAGCAGTAGCTTTTGAGACAATGGTGAATTCTTTCACCAATGAAGGCGAATTAATGAATTTTGCGGCAACATGGGGGATACAGGATTCCCCGGTGTTGAGGTTTCGTTTGTATCAGTTAAGAAACCACCAAGAGGAGATAGAAGAATCTACCCGTGTTTTAATATTTGATTATCACCACGTATGCAGACAGGGGGTGGAGACAAGCCACAACCGGGTCCCTCTCATAGACCCGACCAGTCCCAAGGACTCCAGTATACAATTAGAAAAAAGTCGGAGAAAACTTATGCAAAGAATTCAGTGGTGAATCGTACATATCAAGTGAAGATCAATACAGGGGACAAAGAATACAAGACGTTAGACAAGGACTCCATCACGTGTTCGAAGAAGTATCGGATCACGCCCGGGGCGATATGGCCGGAAACGATTTAGGTCGAATCGTCAATCAACACGCGGGGCTTCATGACGCCATTGTTGTTCCACTTCAGGCATGGAATCAGATAAACGCAGACAGAGTCATTGCCATCATCGAAAAAGTACTCAACAGTAATCAAGACTTATCAATTGACGAGAATTTTGACATTTCATTAGGATCCATTGATTTACCAAAAGATAGTGACGGTCCTCGTCGGCGCATTACAAAACTCAAAGGAAAAAACAACTCACTTTAGCTTAAAACTTCTGTCCTGACCATCGAAAAAGAAGACATGCTATATATGCGAGGGCAATAGGTCAGCTGGGCAAAGTTAAAAAGATGTACTCCCGAAGAATGGAAAGAAAAAGAGGAAAGAAAAGCAATCTCGAGTTGGTTCTAGAACACAAAAAGGTATCACTTATATCAATTCTCAAATCATAGACTTGTTGGTAGATAATCAGAACAAGAATAAGAATAAGAATTTAGCTAAAATTTCGCATTTTAACAGCGGTTTAAAGACACAACGTCCACCACCACAAACCACCTCCACTACCACCACCACCACCACTACAACAATATAAAGAGCCAGTTGGGAGCTCCCGGAGCACATTTGGGAGCACATTGAGTTCTTTGGGGGCGCCCGGAGCTCTTTGGGAGCGCCCGGAGCACATTTGGGAGCGCCCGGAGCACATTTGGGAGAACAATGCACAATGTACACTAAGTGCACTCATCCTTAGCTTAGCGCACGAAAATGGTATGGGTGATAACATGTTGTGAAATGTTCAGGATTTAAATCCTGTTTTGATACGAATATAAATATACATGTTTCAACATGTTGACTGGCGATATCCTGATACAGGATATGATGAAATCAGATCCCTTATTGATGGAAATCCGGGTTATAAATGTAAATCGTCCTTAGCTTAGCGAGCAATGAATGGCTGCTAAAATCTTGTGAAATGTTAAATAACTTTAATAGAGTGGGAACGTACAGACGAAACCTGGCAGAGCACAACAAATGGTCAAAAGATTGTGTCTTCTTGAAAATGACGGGTTATGAAGGTAACTTGATGTCATAGATATTTCATTTTCAAACGACAGCCACCACATCCGAGTCTCATCTACCAGTCTTAAATAACAATCCAGGAACCAACTGAGGAGGGTTTTACTTTCCGACTAAACCTGCATCATCTGGAAGTGGGCAAACATCGTGGTCAATACTCATAGATTCCCTTCTGCATGTATTTGTAAAACGATTCTAAATATGTATGTTAGTATAGTAGTAGTGACAATTGGCCTAATCGACCATTTAATGCAACAATATAGATATTATACGTTACGCCAAGAGGCCAAGGAAGCAGCGGACAGACTGACGATATCCTGATACAGGATATAATAAAATCAGATTCGTTATTGATGGAAATCCGGTTTGTACATGAAAAACCGGGTTAGAATTATAGATCCTCCTTAGCTTAGCGAGTAAGCGCCCGGAGCACATTTGGGAGCACAGTGCACAATGTACACTAAGTGCACTCATCCTTAGCTTAGCGCACGAAAATGGTATAGGTGATAACATGTTGTGAAATGTTCAGGATTTAAACCCTGTTTAAATACGGATATAAATATTCATGTTTCAACATGTTGACTGACGATATCCTGATACAGGATATGATAAAATCAGATCCGTTATTCATGGAAATCTGGTTTGTATATGACAAATCCGTGTAATAAATGTAGATCCTCCAAGGTATGGCTGATAAAATGTTGTGAAATGTTAAATAAAATAATCTGATTGGTCATTGGATTGAGCATGCGCAGTTATGTGATTGTGAAATACCACACTAAAAAAAAGATGATCACGTGAAAACTGACATTTGAGCGTAGGACACGGCGGAGACAGGAAGTGAGTTTCTCGATATAAATGAGTCTAGTCTTTCTGAGATTGAAAGGAAGTGACCCTTAGTTTCCGCGAGTAGATATACGTCACCGCTGTATACTTTTACAATGATTCATTATTTTTCAAACTAGGTCATCCAAAATGGCCTTCGACTAAATTATTTTCTAAAAAAAGATTCTAAAAATAACCCTGATGTCATTTTAAAACTAATATGGCTGATCGTATACCATTTTTCCTTATATGCAAATGAGTTTCTATAAATATTAACTAGATCATCCAAGATGACCCCCGATTGCAGCATTTTTGTTTACACACAAACCGTCCTGTATACTACTTTCTTCTGTCACCAATTGGCTAACAATTTACGTGGAAAGGCGTCCATTTGCCTGCAAATTGTGATATTAGTGTAAGAAAGTCAGAAATTGAACATGAATAGGTGAACTGGCCACATTTATATAACTAATTAATTGTTTAAAAGGCGTTATTTTCATGGTACATTCATCCTGCAATTAAGGATATTTATTGCAACTTAATTTTTCGCAATACCTGTATATTACTGTTCACAATGATGTTCCTTATATCTTGTATTTTTTTATTTTACGGGGAGAGTCGTTATTAAGTTTGTTCGACCCTTTTACTTGATATGTATGCTCTGATGCTGGCATATTATGTGACTTATTTGGCAATAAATTATGTTTAAACTTAACCCGAATAAATCATTTTCAGCGAAATGTATCACGTTCACATTTGATCCAGCGTAGACATGTACAATTGAATAATTCGAAAACGAATAAGATGGCCGAAAATCCTCCTACTCCGGACAACATGGGCCCTAAAACTGCAACACCTGTAGCACTTGTGAGAAAGCGAAGATCAAAAAGCATGGGAAGTTTTCCAACGTTATATGAACTGCCTGAAGACCAATCAACACATGTTGAAGCCTTGTCAATAGTTCCAAAAGAAGATGGAAAAATCAGTTTGCTGCATGCAAAAAGGATGTCGAAAAGCGGTATGTAATTTTACGAGATACGGTATTGATGATGTAAGCGACATTCATAAATATTACTTGAACTCCTTGAAGATATATCACGACAATGCATTAATTAATTTGAACTTACTAATTGTTAAACATTATCTACACTGCAATATTTATATACACATGTGTGCAATTGTTAATTACCTATTCCGCATTTCGAAGAAAGTAAGGATACAATAAGATTATTGGCATATAGTGTCGATTCGGGCGATATACAATTTCGTGAACACTTTTACGAAATAAAAATCCCATGTGACATCTTTTCACAAGAAGCGAATGCAACTTACGGATTGTCAAACAATATGAAACACCATTGTATTATATACACTCCAATTTCAGAAATGATTTGAAAATGTATTTTGCGCGTGTCGTCATTCAGTTCCGTTTTATACTAGGATAAGACCATACGTATACCCTGTCTCTTCCAAACGGGAGTATACGATGGGTGATCCAAACTAAATAGGACGTTATTATAGTGTTTATAATAGTTGTTATATATTTATGAAATGCATACCTTATGTATATTTAATTATGCTGTACTATATGGTTACTAATATTTCGAATATGTTTTGAATTTTTGTAGTGATATGCCTTTGTCATAGAAACGGGACAAATCGATAATTTTAACAGTTTTAAAATATCTTAAATAGTTAGGTGATACTGTTCATGTTTTTACCATGAAAATAGTATAACTCAATAGCAATGTATTAAACCTAATTTACTCAATGAAGTGGGAATGAGAGACTTTTTTGTTTTATCGGGGTATATATCGTTTTCAACATATTCATTATATGTCAATCATTTATTCAAATATTCGCCAGTATATTAGTTCACTAAAGCTAACATCTGTGTATTTTTTAAACACACTCATACATGACACACACATACATACAAACACGTACATACACACCCAAATTCCCCACACAATCACCCATCCCAACCACACACTCGCACACACAAACAAACTAAAACACATAAATATTACTCTATAAACATAACAAAACGCATGTTTTTTTTCACAGAATTACAAATAAATGCAAGGTGCAATTATGAATTAGACCAGAGTAGGAGTCTTAATGTGACGGGAATGACAGACAGCACAGTTATATTTGAAGCTCCGCGTTGTACACAGTCAACTGATGCTCTAGGTGAGTACCTATATATTAATCAGTTTTATTAAGTGTATTTGTTAATTATTTTATTAATTTTAACGAAGGATTAGCGTTTAAAAATCTCACAGCTCATGATAATACTACCAATATTGAAATACTCTTTGTCCAAGTTTATATCGACGTACTAAATCTTCGTCATTTAAACATTAGCAGCAAACCATACCATAAGACAAACATTCGGCGTATCAGATAAACGGGAAACAGTTGGTTTGATATGCTTATTATATTATTTCTTTAATATTCCAGCATGTATGTCTGCCCAATCCAGCAACTACTATGAGAGGAAAAATATTATAGGTACCGTATGGTCAATTTTATTGTTTATAGAACCAAGTTTTGAGGAATTATACTTGAATTTAGCAGTAATGTATGCTAGTTTTATCGGGTATGACACGCTGTCTTAGGACCCGTGAAGAGTTAAATGTACCAATTTTCACGTAACAATTTTGACAAATAATATTGAAATTTTATTCTAATCTGAAAGCATTCATTCTTATGAGAACTTTCGTGTGACCTATACTTATTATTTGTTAACAAATTATTTCTTGACAAATGGGAACCGAACACCCTCTTGTGGTTCATGTTTTTACGATCAGAAAGGCAAGTTTGAGTAATCATAATATACAATATTTCGAGCAGAATCCAAAATATCAATATTTAAAACTGTTTGGAAAGATAGAAACTGAATTCGATTGAATTCGTACAATGCAGAAAAAGAAGTCTCTACGTAAAAGTATTTCGGTAAATTTATATGATTTAATATGAAATTTGCTAAAATTGCAATGACATCGTGGTCAATCTTTTATCTGACATCGTAATTTCGATTACTTGATTTAAAATTAATATGATAACGTGTCTTTCAATAACGAATCGATGTCTTATTTTAATGTGATGACTTTAAAGACTATGTATATTTTTACCCCGAAGAAACTCGACGAATCAAAATTTGTTTTCCTTTATATTTAGATTCAACTTCTGAAACGTTAGAGGCATACCGGCAAGACGACAACATATGCAATAATGGACTAGATCATTTAGTGTTGGAACGATTTCGTAGTGCTAAAAGTAAACTGGATGATACAGGTTTGCTTATAATAAAATGCGCAGAAAAGGATGGTTCAAGTGATCTTGTTAAATGTCTTTTGCTTGCATATAAAGAAACTACGCAATGCATTGTAGGTAATATATCTGAATACACAATATGCATCACGGGCGGGCATGGGCCCTATTTTATTGTGGTTGACGATGCCTTTGGGGCAACGGAATTTGAGGGTCAACAGGTAAATAGTTGGCTAACTAATATCGAAAGACATTCAACACAAAGAACTAATGGTTCGTTAAAGCTTATCTTTGTTCTTAAACACAAAAATGTTCCCTATTGCCAAGCGTTCCTAAAACGCTATGAGAAGTGCGTTATTGACCTGTCTGATTTGAAAAATCAACTTACAAATGATGAAAAGCAATACCTATTGAAAAGATGCATAAATCGTAAGAACTCTCAACGAAAGAGAAAACAGATTGTTTTAAGCAAACAAACAGTAGAATGTATTGGGAAAACTGCTGTGTCATCAGGGTTTTTCGGAATGGTGGAACTATTCCTATCAAAGAAGTCGAATACAGACCAAGGAAAAACGTTCTTTGACAAGCCATCTGCCAAATTTTACTCACACATTTGTGGACTGAGAGAATCCAACGACGAGTCCCAACAGACAATATACTTATCACTTGCAGCTGTATGTCTTTTTAACGGTTTGCTATCAACCGATGACATTGCAGTAATGTCTAGATGGTCATATTACGACTTGACAAATGTCAAGAGGAATGCAAAAAGCTCTTTGGAACTGCTTAACTGTTCACGTAATACAAAGAGAGGAAATAAAAATGCCCATCATCCACACATTCAGATTTTGCCTTACAAATGTTTGGTTGATTTAGCATCTAATATGAACATCAAGTCAAATATTGGCATGCATATTAATGATGGCATGAAACATCTCCTTGGTACTTTTGTACAGAAAAAAGGCAACTACTACACGTTTTCAAACCAGTCGATTGAAACTGCAGTTTCCGTTTCCATTGGACAGCATTTCCCGGACGTTGTAATAAAACATTCAAAAAAATCATTTTTCCAAGAGTACGTTGGCACCGACATGTCTTTTGAAGTTCTCGAGACTAGATGCATTCGAATAGATCTGAGGAATAGGGATCTCTGTATGATAGCATTTGAAAGATTGCGACAGGCACTAAGAGAACGAGACTGCCAGTCCTTTGTCAGTCATCCTTTAATAAAAGATGCAAGGTTTCTGAGTATTGTATCCGAAAACTGGGACACCTTGTACGATAAGATAATCGGTTTTTTTATCAAGAGGAAACCATTCTTGGAGACCATTGTGAGCACGCAAGACATTGAGACTGGACAGAACTCTCTTATTTTGTCTCTTAATCACCCTTTCTATGAGCATTCATCAATACCAGAGTGTCACTCCCTAGGGGATTGGGTTCTCAAACATCGGGATTGGAAAGACATACGAAAAGAGAATAGGGAATTAGCTGTCACAGAGCAAACAATAATGTTGCGTTGTTGTTCAGAAAATTTGGAAGACGTATACATGTCTTTGGTGGAGTCAGTTTGCATAAGCACAATTGCCAAACACTGTTTAGATGGGGCCATAAGGTCAGGAAGTCTAAACATAGTCAAAGACGTGCTTACTGCTTCGAAACTGAGTACAGAAGAGTATGCTCTGGCTCTAGAAGAAGCGACGTCTTGTTACTCAAACGACAAACAAACTCAGAGACTGGAAATTCTGTTAGAACTTGGAAAGTATTCAGACAAGACGCTTTTACTAACGTCAATTGGAAAGACTGGAAATTACAATATGCTAACAGTTGTAATTACAATATTTGAAATAGATATCAATGAAATCATCACAGCTCATGGTCCTTTATTGTTTCTGATTACGTTACATAATCATTGGACTCTTTTTGAGGTGGCCATTGATCATTTCTCCGCCGACCTAAATCTTATTTTCAAAGGGTATATGTGTGTGCACTTGGCAGCCGAGTGTAGCAGACTCAGGATATTAAAAATCCTATTTAAGGAAAATGCACATCTTATACACGAGAAGGACGAACTCGGAAGAACTCCCATACACCTTGCATCTATGAGAGGGCATAAACGCTGTGTCTTATTTCTTCTCCAAAATAGTGCAGCTATTAATGCAACTGACATGTCTGGCCAGACGGCACTCCATAAAGCAGCATGCTTAACTGGAACTGAAGTGACGCACTTACTCATCGCAAATGGCGCTGATATATACATTAAAGATAAGGATAGCCTAACTGCGATTGACGTTGCCAGACGTCATCGAAATGACGAAAATGTTAGGAAAATGATAGGAGCACCCAGGATTAAGAATGAACCACATCAGTTAGACCACAATGTCTTGGCTGCACTATTCAACTAATGATATCACGTGAAAGCTATATCTCATGATATCATAAATTCAACAGCTGATGCCATAAGTACATGTACTTACCCCTTTAAAGCTTTCTCTTGTATGCCTAGCATCTCTCGGTTTATGACTCAACTATTCATCAAATCAATGATAGTATTTTATGAGCCTGAAACAAAATTAATTTGAAATTAGAAAGACATTTTAAATACCGAATGATCTGATTAATAACCCATGCCTCCCCGTGGTCATGTTGTGTGTTGTTATAATTACAGTGGACTCGCGATATCTTGAGGTAGATTTGTTCTCGAGGAATCGCTCGAGTTCTGCTGAATTCATTTGTACATGTTATCTGTATTAAAATGTTTATAATGATGGCAAATCAGTATAAAAGGCATATCCAGAAAACCCGTAGTAGTAGTTCTGGTTGATCGTCTGGGAAATCAGAACTGCTGCTACGCTGTTTTCTATAGACAGATACGTTCTCGAATTTAGTTCCAGTTAAGGATGTACTAAACTGGATGTATGTATGATAAAAAAAAACACACACACAAATGGTATGTTGCTGGGCTTCATTTAATGTTAGATTCATTTATGAAAGCCTTATGATATGTATTTTGTTGTTGTTATTTCAGCACTTACCAATAACCAATATTTGAAAGATGATTTGCTATTTATTTGTTTACTTGTGGTTTGAATCAGAAAAATGAGTTTATTTTATCCAGATCTTTAGAAGTTAATATGATATGTTGTACCCCCAAAATAGACGTTATTTTGCTATAATGAGAACCCATAGTTGTCAGGTGTAAGAACAGACAGGTTCAAAACATTAAAATAAAAGAAAAACATATTTATAATATTTAACTTTTCCTAAAACTTCTTCAGATCATGGAGATAACTATCATTCATCAATATTTGAAAAGAAAAGTATATGTCGCTGATCAAGATTTTGAGTTTTTCTTGTTCGACTTACCTACCTTGTTTAATATTGATTATATACCTGTACCCTGTTGGACGAAAGGGTACTTTCGAGCATCATTGAGCTCAGTCGCTGTACAGATTCTGTCATACACAAGAACAACAACACGTTTTATTATTTACGGTGGCACAGAGGTGACATATGTATGTTTTTATTTTTATTTTACTAAGTCGTGCGCGTGGGTTACTAAGTCGTGCGCACGAGATACTATGTCGTGCGCACGAGTTACTAAGTCGTGCGCACGAGATAATATGTCGTGCGCACGAGATAATATGTCGGGCGCACTAGATACTATGTCGTGCGCACGAGTTACTAAGTCGTGCGCACGAGATAATTAAGTCGTGCGCACGATATACTATGTCGTTCGCACGAGATACTATGTTGTGCGCACGAGATACTAAGTCGTGCGCACGAGATGCTTAAGTCGTGCGCACGAGATACTATGTCGTGCGCACGAGATACTATGTCGTGCGCACGAGATAATCAAGACGTGCGCACGACATAATTAGCCAATCAGAATACACTTTACATACATGAATGTTGTTTGAAAATGGCTGATAGCAGAAACGATTTTATTCTATTATATTTTAATGCAGGGTTAACATATGAAAAAAATCGGTTTCTTTTAGGCAATCAGCATGATATACACTTATTCTCAAACAATATTCATGTATGTAAAGTGGATTCTGTTTGGCTAATTATGTCGTGCGCACGTCTTGATTATCTCGTGCGCACGACATAGTATCTCGTGCGCACGACTTAAGCATCTCGTGCGCACGACTTAGTATCTCGTGCGTACAACATAGTATCTCGTGCGAACGACATAGTATATCGTGCGCATGACTAAGTATGTCGTGCGCACGACTTAGTAAAATAAAAATAAAAACATACACATGTCACCTCTGTGTCACCGTAATTATTGGCATTTCTTGTAGGACTGAAACTTAAGATGGGTTATGTAGAAAGTTTCCCAAGCAGTTTTAAAGACATATGTCAAGGAGTGCAGCAATTACTACTTTTTTTTAAAAGTTATTGTTATGAACCGACCGGGGATCGAACCCGCAACCTAGGCGGACGCTCTTACACTACTCCATCGAGACGGTCGGGGCGTAAGAAGGACATTGAGTGTGAGGTACTGTTCATATCAGTGTAATGAGGACAGACTGAGAATCCAAATAGAGGCGGTGGGTCTATCCTGCGGATACTATAGTGGAAGATAGGGTAGAAGGGATGGGAGCCGAAAAGGAAGTGGTGAGTCTATCCTGCGGATACCATAGTGGAAGATAGGGTAGAACGAATGAGAGTCAAAATAGAGGACGATAGGGTAGTACGAATGAGTCAAAATAGAGGCGGTGGGTCTATTCTGTGGATACTACAGTGGAAGATAGGGTAGAACGAATGGAGTCGCTTAAAGATCATAGTAACGTGTGGCTAATGGAACATGTTCGTTAATATATTGGTAAAAAGAGGCGCGCATAATTGACAATTCAAGTTGATATTGTTGTGTGTTTGATGTGTCGGCATTGTTCCCTGTGTAATAAAAACATATCAAATATAATTTCAGCCACACGGGGATCTTGACCTTTAAACATTGATACACAACAAAGTACAAGAGACATACGTTAAATCAAAAGGACGATTGTTTTAAGTATTCACAACATGATTTCGGAAATCAATAAGGATTTAAGGGAATGAAATACGGTCGTCATTTAGAGCTCGATAAAATGCTTCTTTAGAGTTGGGGGAAGTTCAGGGTTCCAGGTATGTTCTGGCGATACAGTATATTGGACTTTAGAACCACCGAATCGGTGCGGACTGCACGGAATGTTCACTGATCGGGTGAGATACATGGACCACTTAATGTGAAACATGACTTACGAGGATGTGTGTATTAACCATATCCAACATACACAAAATCTACAGCAAACTGATTCTAAACTATCTAAGCACATATACATGGATGAACAATTTCTTTAAGATTGGGAGAGTGTAATGCCCTCAAAAAAAAATCAAATGTTGTTTTACGTGCTATATTCTTAATCCACAACTAACAAGAGACCATAATATGATTTCTAAGAAGATTCCAACAAAGGGTTTGGAAAAAGACCTAATTGTTGTTATCTCCCCCTTGTTTCACAATTTCAGTACGAAATGTCTGGGGGGAGGGTCGTCTGTGCAGAGGCTTCAGAGCGTATGTATGTCGGAAAGGGGGGGGGGGGGGGGGGGGGGGTTAAAGTATATTAAAATCGTTCATATATGGTCGTCTCGTTGTTTCTAAAAATCTGAGCAAACTGTTTAACAGCAATTCGCATCAGGCAAACTGCCAACGATCGGTTCACGATTAGAGAATGCGAAACCTGACTTTCTAACCATATTCAACATACAAACAATCTACAGCAGACTGATCTTAAACTATCTAAGCACATATATGAACAATTTCTTGAGGGTAGAGGGAGTGTAATGCCCAAACAAAATTCGAATGTTGTTTTACTTCCTATATTCTTAATCCACAACTAACAAGAGTCCATGATATGAAGTTAAAGAAGTTTCCAACAACGGGTTTGGAATAAAAAACTAATTATGGTGATCTCCCCCTTGTTTCACAATTTCAGTACGAAATGTCTTGAGGTTTACTTCCAAAAGTCGTCTGTGCAGAGGCTTCAGACCGTATGTATGGTGGAACGTGGGGTTAAAGTATATTAAAATCGTTCTTATATGATCGTCTCATTGTTTCTAAATTTGAGCAAATTGTTTGAAAGCAATTCGCATCAGGCAAACTGCCAACGGTTCGATTAGAAAAGCTTTACACAACAACTGTTATCCTTTCATAGTTAATTTCAGCTGTAAACATTAGTTCCAATTGTGCATGTATTTCGTCTTCAAATATCTCCTTTGCGCTCATGGTTTCGGGGGCAGCATAACGACTGATGCATCAGTGTCGGAATAAATACTGCCGATAGTACTGGTAACATACCCAGGAAACGCCTTGATATAACTAATACTGTAGGAGTAAACACCAATCAAACATACAAAACAAATCTCTCAATGGCGCATACGTCTCATATTAAGTCATGGGAAAAATTGAAATAACAGTTTATGATGGAATGAAGCCAGTTGCTTGGAAGTACTACTTTTTGGACTACTTGCGTGAGATAACCAGGAACACATGAGTAGATGAACTGGCCAACGTGATATGACTGAAACATTGTTGACAACGGCGTTAAACCACAATCCATTATACCAAGCTTAAGCGAAGAATGGGTAGTGTTATGGACACTCTTAACCGTTTGTTCAACACAGAACATGTTTTATGCATTATGCAGGAAGCAGACATTTAAAAACAATCAATTTCGACGTTTCTATAAGTGTTTTAACTTATTATCAAATGTCATACGTCTAATTTGTAGTCTGTTAAACAATTTCTGCGGATGGTTTCTAAACAGACTGCTTTGAAAATATAATGTACGGTAAATGAGAAATCAATTCCAGCCCCTATAGCGGTCATGTCATTGGACGAATTAGCATGATATGGAGGAATCAGTACTTTATTTTTCTTAGTAGTAGTATTTTGTTAGTGTGTGATTGTGATTTCGCCGCTCTCACCAAATTTTCAATTATATAACGGCGTTTCCTGGATACTTTACCAGTACAAGTGGTCCTTGTATCCTCTCCCCAGTGCGTCAGTCGTAATGCTAACCCCACATACCTGAGCGCCAAGGACATAACGCCATTACTAACCTTTTTTAAGTCTCTGGTATGACCCGCCGGGAATCACACCCGCGACCTCCCGCACCCGAGGCAGACGCTCTAACACTGCACCATCGTGGCGGTCTTAGTCATTGTAAGGAAGCTTTCTATTAAATTCCACTACATTTTGGTACTGTAGTTACAGAAAAGATATCGTTTTGATTAAAACAAAACACACAGACGCAAACATGGACAAAACGTTCACGTACGTGGGCAATTACCAACGACAAAAGTTCGATTGGCTTTTAGGCCATAGGGCTAAACTTAAAGTATGTTGCTGTATATCAAACAATAACGAAATTTGGTAAAATATTCCCATTTTATTCATTAACCCTAAGGATATACAGAAACAAATTTAACAGACAGGGCGCTCGACTATTCCACGGCTTAACCGGAATTTTCAATTCAAATAATAAAGGGCCATTATTTGCATTATATGTCATGATTGGGAAGGGTTGTATGAAGTTTCAATGCAATGCATCAATTAGCTACTGAGATATGGACTCGTAATGTAGTTGCACGCAAAACTTTAACCAAAATGTCCAAGTCATAAAAGGGCCATTCTTGTATTATATGCAGAAAATAGATATCCACCTTGATTTTAATTTCGGTATGATGGTTGAGAAGGGTTGTATAAAGTTACATACATACATACTCGTTTTATTTCTCTAATCTAAATACAAGATACAAGAGATATAAATTTACAAATTCACAATATATCAATTATTAAGTCACGTGTGAGAGAGAGAGAGAGAGAGAGAGAGAGAGAGAGAGAGAGAGAGAGAGAGAGAGAGAGAGAGAGAGAGAGAGAGAGAGAGAGAGAGATATTCTAGGGGAGGTTTGAGGGAAATGGGTGCATGGAGTTTCCAAGTTTCTGAGCCAAAAGTTTTATTTTGTGAATAGTCTAGTAGATTTTAGTTTTATTGGAGTAAGAGAGAGTCCAATAGTAGAAATAGACTATAGTTTACATGGAATTCCGAGTAAGACAAACACAATGCGTAACATTTCCCTCATATGGACTTTGTTAAACTTTTACTAAGTGTTTTCAGATGTGGAAAAACAATAATGATTGTTATTTTAAGGAAAAGTAGTAACATTGTGTTCAGTGATGCGATCAGGCATAATAAGCCATCGCACCAATTTTCACAATGTTCTCTTTGTATACTAATACAAGTCTCTAATGACAGAATCAGGGAAAGGTTATTTTACAATCGCAACATTTTGGGAAGTCAAACATAATGCATAACTCAATATGTGTAAACAATAGGGGTAAAACCCGTTCCGTCATGTGATGTTTTAGGAATTGTGTTGATTTTAGTGTGTTAGAAATGGATTTAAATGCTAACTTGCAAGTTATGATGTGATATAATCTGTAGAGAGTGCCATTAAGTAATCGTTTTCAGTTTTAATTCTATATATAATAGTGAGGATAAAACGGTTTAGTTATTTACCAGTGTCAAGTGTACATTTGGATAGTGCTGTGTTACTGACAGGAAAATGAGTAAGTTATAATTGCTTATTTATATTTTATAAACATATTTGTTGCTGCTTATGTAACAGAATGCCATTCAAAAGTACTGTGTGTATAAATACTTTATCTAGTTTCATTTGGTGCTTGCCAATTGTTTTTGAAAAAGTTACTGATTAGTAAAATATATGTACTTAATTTGTGTAATTGTTTCACAGATCTTACATTCATAATTTGTTTAAATTTTAACACATTAGGTTTGGTATAGTAATATGGTTTTAAATTGAGTTTGCGTTGGCAGTGAAAATAAGGGCAGATTAACAGGTAGTGCATTTCATCACCAGTGTCATTAAGGTTGCAGAGTTTACATTTCCTTGCCTCAACATGTATATTATTCCATCTCCCTGTTTCAATTGGTAAGTAATGATTTGATGTTCTGAATTTTACTAAGGTTAAATAGTCCTTTTTCGGAATTTGTGTAAAATAGTGTTCCAAATTTATATTTTCCTTGAACATACCATAGATTTTACCCTTAGAAGAAATTTCAAGATTGCTATGCCATTGTTGTTGGTATTGGTCAATCAGGATTTTATTCACCAAAGATTTTGTGTTATTATGTAAATATGTATTTTGGTTTAGCCAAATATCCTGTCGACCTATTTCAGTTAGAATGCTTTTAATTTCAGTGATCCATTTTGATTTAAAGTTTTGTGTGTTAAGAAGAATTTTGTAGATTTTGTGTGCTATTTTACTTTCTTTTCCAGTAATAAGTCTGATCCAATAGCCTATCATTCTTGTTTTAATACTAATTTCTAGTGGGTATCTCCCGGTTTCTGCATATACCATGTAATTAGGTGTACTGGCTTTCAGATGTAAATACTTTTTAATAAAAGTACAAAGTATTCTTTCTAGCAATTTTTTATCTTCATAACCCCAAATCTCTGAATTATACAGCAGTATTGGAGATATAGTATTGTCAAACAGTTTAAAGATCAGGTCAGGTGGCAAGTTTAGGTTATTGATTCTTTTGTAAAAATAAAACAGAGCTTTCTTGGCTTGCTCTGCTAAATGTTTTCTATTTACTAGGAAATTTCCAGAGTTGGTGAAGTAAGTGCCAAGGTATTTATATGATTTCACAATTTCAATTTGGCTATTGTTGATATGGAATGTGTGCCTAGATTTACTCCTGCTCCCGAAAATCATTACCTTTGTTTTTTCTAAATTAATATGTAATTTCCATGTTTTACAATAATTGTCGAAACTATTTAGACATAATTGCAATTTTTGGGGTTGATCAGCTATCAAAACTGTATCGTCTGCATAGAGTAAGACAAGTATTTTTAAAATGATGTTCAAGTCAGGGTTTTCAAACTTAAGTCCTTCGTTTCCCTGTTTGTTTAAAAAATCTTCAAGATCATTCAGGAATAGGGAGAAGAGGATCGGCGATAAGTTTTCGCCCTGGCGGACCCCGCAGTTACAGGAGAAAAAGTCAGACATGTCATTTTCAGATGAGATACAAGACTTTATATCTTTGTACATATTTCTAATTAATAGGAGGAATTTACCATTTATGTTAGTTTCTAGTAACTTAGACCATAATCCTATTCGCCAGACAGAGTCAAATGCTTTGGAGAAGTCAATAAAGCAGCAATATAATTTTTGTTTATGAAATTTAAAAAGTTCAATTAATGAGTTAATTGTAAATACATGGTCAGTAGTTGAGTAACCTGATCTGAATCCAGCTTGATTCTCTGACAACATATTATTTCTGTCTAAAAAGGTGCTTAGTCTTGTATTTAGTACAGAAGTGAATAATTTACTAACACAGCTTAGTAGTGTGATGGGGCGATAACACTCAGGGTTTGTTCTATCCCCTTTGTTTTTATAAATAGGTATTATGGTTCCTAAAGACCATTGTGAAGGGAAAGCCCCATGATTTAGTATAATGTTGAATAGTGACACATAAACAGGTAAAAGCTTCTCTTGAGAGCATTTTATGTATTCATTTATAACTCCATCTATTCCTGGGGCTTTATTATTCTGTAAGTTTTTTATACATTTGGATATTTCTTCTGGAGTAAATGGAGAATTCAGCATATTATCCACATTTAGATTAATTTGGCTTAATATAGATTGATCATCATGTTCATGAGATAAATCATTATTTACTTCCCTGAAATGTTTGTATAATGATTCAAGGCAATGCATCAATGAATTAACGAGATATGGACCTTTAATGTAGTTGCAAGCAAATCTTAAACGGAATATTTAATATTTAAGTATACCAATAAATGCAGAATAGAGTTATCTTATTTGATTTATGTACATATGTGTGATGGATGGGAACTGAGCTATGGTGCGGTGTCACTAAACAGAGTTTTTCTTTAACAAATTGATGTGATCTATAGGAGTACCCACTATCTGACTTTCCAAGAAAAATATTATATACCAATGCCAATGGAAAAATGGTTTATTGTAAAAAGGCAAAAGCACTATGGTTTCAATTTATTATTAAAGAATGATATTAAACAAGATCCATGTCAGAAGGTATACCAATAGACAAACTGCTACGAGTTAAACCAACAACATACTTTGTGAACGTAAAAGGAGAGAGATATAACAAATGTAAAAGGAGAGAGATATAACAAATGTAAAAGGAGATAGATATAACAAATGTAAAAGGAGAGATATATATCAAGTGTAAAGGGAGAGAGTATAACAAATGCAAAACAGTTTCCATTTGATTTGAGAAAATCTATGTTGAACGATTTAAATTAAGACTACGAGAGACCTAGTTTTTTACCAGACATGACCCATATTCCAACTTAACTTAGATATCATAAAAGTTAATATTCTGAATAAATATCAACTTGCTCAATTTAAAAATGTTAATTCCATATTGTTAACAGATAGGACCAATATTCAACTTAGGATAAATATCACCTAGAAAATCATTTTGACAAAGTTTCAACATGGTCAAATTAAAATTGCAGCTTCCAGAGTGTTACCAAGATAACCCTTCAATTTTGGAATAGTGACCTAGTTTTTGACCAGAGTGTTAACAAGATTACCCTTCAATTTAGCCTAGTGACCTAGTTTTTGACCAGAGTGTTAACAAGATAACCCTTCAATTTGGCCTAGTGACCTAGCTTTCGACCAGTGTTAACAAGATTGAACAAGGTTTGAAGCTTCTGAAGTCAAAAATGTAATCCCTAGACATGGTTAATCAACATTCAAAATGGTCCAGTTAAAAATGTGGCTTCCAGAGCAAATTTAACCAAGTGGCTCAGTTTAAGGTTTTTACCCAAATAATCTATATTCTAACTTAGCCTCGATATCATTCCTGAGAAATAGCCAAAATAGCTGTTCATGAATACACTATATAGAAATTCAAAGGGCCATAATTCTGTGAAAAATGATTAAGCCAGAACATGGTGAAAATATGCACATCTCCTCTGTTAAGTGAAGCTTCCCATTAAGTATCATTTTATTCAGAATAGTTGTTGATGAGAAGTACCCTTGACACAAATTCTCCTATGTCATATTATATAAAAGGGAAATAACTCTGTGAAAATTCATTAAAACCGCAACATTATGATAATATATAGTTATGTTAGTGTAGCTTCCCATAAAGTTGAGAAATAGCCCGAATAATATTTATTTCTATGTCATTTTATATAACAAGAGGGCCATGATGGCCCTATATCGCTCACCTGAATTATGCAATGTGTTCAAATGCAAAACACATCAAGACAAACATTCTGATAAAGATTCAAAATGCAACCCCCAGTGTTAACAAGGTGTTTTCTTCATTTGGCCTAGTGACCTATTTTGTTTTGCCTGACATGACCCATATTCCAACATGGCCTAGATATCATTAAGACAAACATTCTGACAAAATTTAAAGAGGCTGAAGCAAAAGATGTGGCTTCTAGTGTTAACAGGATTTTCCTACAATTTGGCAGTGACCTAGTTTTTGAACAGACATGACCCATATAAGAACTTGGTCTACATATCATCGAGACAAACATTCTGATAAAGTTGCAACATGCTCAAGTTAAAAATGAAGCATCCAGAGTGTTAACAAGACTTTCCTTCAATTTGATCTAGTGACCTACTTTTTGACCCGACATAACCCATATTTAAACTTGGCCTACATATTTTCAAGACAAATAATCTGATAGTCTTGAAATAATCTGATAAAGTTGCAACATGATCAAATTAAAAATGCGGCCTCCAGAGTGTTAACAAGATCTTCCTTCAATTTGACCGAGTGACTTAGTTTTTGACCTCATATGGCCCAGTTTCAAACTTGTCCAAGATTTGAAGGAGATGAATGTTATCATAATAGTTCATGAAGATCGGTTGTAAAATGTAGCCTGTAAAGTGTTAACAAGGCAATTAATGATGATACACGCCAGACGACCCCTGATGGACGCCGGACAAAATGGGATCACAATAGCTCACCTTAAGCACTTTGTGCACAGGTTAGATAAGAAGGGCAATAACTGTGTGAAAAATCATCTAACTGAAACATGTTGATTCTTTGCTCATGTCCTCCTGTTAGTGAACTTCCAAGTGAGTTTCATTGAATTCAATTTATTGGTTGCCGAGTAATAGCCGGAACAAGGGCGGGACTGACGGACAGATGAAGTGTGGCGACTATATGCTCCCTCCCCAAAAAATGGGGGGGGGGGGGGGGGGGGGGGGGAGAGAGCATATTTAACCTTTATGGCACTTAATTATTCATAAAAAACCCAACACATAGGTCAAAAGTGAACATGAATAATAAATTGTTTACAAAGTACACATTGTGCATTCGAATAACAATGTACAAAATACACTATGGGGGTATCATTATATTAAAATGTGAAAAAGAAAATATAAAAATAAACTTTACATTTCAATTGAGATTCTTTGTTAACTTGCATAACCACTGTTAACGTGGTTAATGGAATGTAATTAAAAGGATAGTTTATTACATGTATCTCATAAACCCTTTCCAACATACAACAAATCTGCAACAGACGACTATGAAAATATATATTGAAAAATTTGTGAGAACTTCTGTAAATGAAAATATAATAATTTAATATAGTTGAAAAAATGTGCTAAATGGAAAAATTGTTCATCATGAGCAATTTCTCCTTTTGTCACAATGTTTTAAAAGTTCATCTGTTCAAAAGTTCAAAAGATTTCCACTTTCTACTATACAGTTGCATTTTGATACATCTGCAGCAAGACAACTCTTGAAAACAATATTGCAAAAGGAGGAAGTACCTACAATGAGCAATTTTCCGTGTTATCAGTATCATTTCAACTCTATCCAATATATATGCTCTCATAGAGTTATCATATTTTTGCATAGTCGTCTGATGTGAAGATTTGTTGTTTGAGTCAGAGGATCAAGCTATATATTATATACACGAAACTGTGACTCGAGCCATTGATTGCAGACGCAACCTGTAAATACATGTATAAGAATAGAAATATCTCACATGGGCAGATGAAAGTGAGTATTTGTTGACAAAAAGAGACTGTGTTTAAACCTTTACCTCATAAAGACACGTTCTGACGCCTCAGCAGCAAACGCCTTTTGAAAATATTCTGTCAAATGGAGAAATTGCGCATGATGAGCAATTTCTCCATTTGCCAGAATGTTTTAAATTCTATTTAATAATTATACTTTCTTTAAAAGAATATTTTCATATTTTTGCGGGTATGTTGTCTGCTGCAGATTTGTTGTATGTGGGAAAGGTTTAAAGCCATTTTTCTTTTACCAAAACAGACTTTAAAACAAAATGGACAAATTGTTGCAAACACATAAAATTTCCCTATTATTTCTTGAAATGATAAACCCTTTCCCTTATAAATATGATTGTTTATGATTATTCCGTAGGCTTTTGCTTAACAAGAAGGGACATTGGCATCGCCTGGTAGTTAGTCAGTAAGTGCGAGCGAGATACACAGACAAACAGATAACGGAGAAAGGACCTCTATATTTAACAAGGGAGGAGACACACAGACTAACATATAACAGAGAAGGAACCTCTTTGTTTAACGAGGGAGGAGACACAAAAACATTGTGGAAAAGATCAAATTGGTCTTAATGTACAATGTCGCATTTTCTCACAATGCTTTCAAATGTATTACATTTAATTGGTCTAAATGAACAATGTCTTCTTTTCTCACAATTATTTCAAATGTATTACATTTAATTGTTCTAAATAAACAATGTCTGATTTTCAAACAATGTTTTCAAGTCCCTATTAAAATTTAACTTAGACTATTTGTTACCATTTTCAGATCTTTCCCATATGTTTTCAAAGCCGACAATTTTAAATTTCAAAACCATATTATAACAATTATAGCTGCCCATTTTTCAGTCCTTCCAACTTAAACACCCACGCCCAAATAGATGGAATTTTGTTGAACGGAATAGGGTGTATTATAACATCCATGCCCCCTCCACTCCTGGGTTTCCAGCTGAAGTGTTCGTCCTTCAATCCAAGAAGAGTAACTTTTGTAGAACCATTGCTTGGTATGGGTGAACCAAGGGAGAGAACTCCAGAGGTTGGCCATTTCAAGACTATAGCATATACAACAACTTTCGGCTGGACTTTCATTGTATACCTAGAAAGAAACATAAATTAACGTGTGATGTGTAAACTTAAATGACTCTTTCAGTCATAAAGCTACTTCAAAAAACAAATGACCAAGAGACTTAATCCTTTCCCACATACAACAAATCTGAAGTAGACGACTTTGAAAACATCTTTTCAAAAATGTGAAAAATCTCCATTAATGACAGTTTAATAATTAAATAGAGTTGAAAACATTGTGGCAAATGGAGAAATTGCTCATCATGTGCAATTTCCACCTTGCCACAATGTTTTCAAAAGATGTCTGCTGCAGATGTGTCAAAATACGTCTACAGTTGGGATATGGCAGAGACATATAAACACTCTGGATAGGGTTAAATAAATTAACCCTTTCCTACTTGCATAGACAAACCTATCAAACTATTTGTTGGATAAATAGCCTAAACAATTTTGATGGAAAGATAAACAATTCTCACAAATCAAAACACGAAGCACCTTACATCCAAAAGACACAAGTTTGATATTCCTTTGGGTCAAGTTCATTTTGATGAGGATAAAGTATGCAGAAAATTGCATCCTGTAATTCTCAGAGTATGTCAACCTCTGAGTTATCCAACAACCCTGCATGCACACATGTCTGGAATATGGATATATGACTCTTTCCCACATATAACAAATTGGCAGTAGATGACTTTGGTAACATGTGGACAAAAATATAGATTCCCTATAAATGAGGGTATATTTAAAGAAAAGAAATGAAAACATTGTGGCAAAAGGAGAAATTTCTTGTTTTGAGCAATTTTTTCTTTGTTCACAATGCTTTCAAAAGTTGTCTGCTGCAGAGAAGTCAGAAAGTGTCTGCATGAGGGCAAGGGTTAATGTAGCATTCTTGCTTCAGACTCTCCATAACAAAGTATATATCCTTTACCTTCATGGTAAGAACTATTATGATCCTGCATTTAATATTTAATTTAAATATTGTAACAAAATTAGAAATGCATATGAGGGCAAGGGTTAATGTAGCATACTTGCTTCAGACTCTCTATAACAAAGTATATATCCTTTACCCTCATGGTAAGAACTATTATGATCCTGCATTTAATATTTAATTTAAATATTGTAACAAAATAAGAAACAGTTTTATCCAAGCTATTCAACCTTTTCCTACATGCTTTCCCTAAAGTTCTGTTCACAGAAACAGTTTTATCTACACTATTTGACCTCTTCCTACATGATTTTCCCAAATTATGTTCACCAATTTTATCTGAACAATGAGGGGGTAGCTTTCTAATCTCAAAGTGGTATATTATCCCTGTGTATTTCAGAGTAGAATTTTTCATTTAAAAATGCATTTTTAAAAACTCTACAGGAGTTTGGATTGATTGATTGGGGTTTAGAACAGTTTTCAAAAAATGTTCAGTCATATCACTGCAGCCAGTTCACCTACTCAAATTTTACCTAGTTTTCTGACACTAGTACTCCACACAACATACTTTTCAAGCAACTAGCTGCTTTTCTCACATAGACTGTTAGCTAATTGGTGAAAGATGAATGATGCATGTCACAGTGACTTTTGCCAAACGTCGGAAAGAATGTTGGCCGAGCTCGGATTTGAACTCACAACCCCTGGATAGTAAAGGGATGTGTTTCATTCAAATAAAAGAGGTCATATCAAATGAACTGAAAGTTCTACTTGCTGCTTACCACACATTTGGATTGAAGGTGTCATTTTGATGAAGCCATGGATGAGATTCGTAAATGGCCTCTCCATTCACTTGAAGCCAGCCGCCGAGTTGGCGTAACCTTTCCTCAAATATGGGGATAATCCTGCCATCCTGAGTTGGTCCTACGTTCAGCAGTAAATTCCCACCACAGCTACAATATACAGAATTTATTCTAGAAAACTACTTGCTTAACCCTTTCCAAGAAATAACAAATATACAGAAGAGAAATTTGAAAACATCTAACCAAATACATAGAAATTATCTTGTCCTGAATGAATAATCATGGAATAAAGGTGAAAAAAACAACTTTAAAGAAAGGAGAAATTGCTCATTATGAGCATTTGTTTCTTTTCCCCTTTCTTGTTATCTGTTGCAGAAGCCTCTAAATGTGTTTTTATGTGGGAAGGGGTTAACAATTCATGAGTTATTACAAATAACTATTTCACTTCATTTCATGATAGAAAATGTACTGACAGTGACTCAGACTGTTAACCCTTTCTCTCATATAGACACTTTCTGACGCCTCTGCAGCAGACGACTTTTGAAAACATAGTGACAAAAGAAGAAATTGTTCAAAATGAGCAATTTCTCCTTTTGTCACAATGTTTTCCACTTTTAGTCATAGGTTGGTTATCCATTCAATTATAGAGATTTTCTTTTTTTTTGACAAAGTATGTTCAAAGTCGTCTGCTGCAGAATTGTCGTATGAGAAATGGTTAAAGTATGTTAAAGTATGTTGCTTCTCTTGAGCTATATATTTTTTTTTTTAGTATTGTTCTTTTGTCATCTACTTTGAGTAAATGTAAAATCTTAAAACTTAAACTAATCAATCTGATAAAGATTGAAAGCATTGTAAAACAAGAAGATATAGCTTTTTGCAAAAGTCTCTTTCTTGTACAATATTTTCCACACTGTACCTAACAAACTTTCATTAGTTTAAATTTGTTATATCATTTTTCATGTTTTCAATTAAAAAAGTCATCATCCTACAGTATGTCAATTTTAAAAAACATTTACAACGTTAACACATGTAGACGCATTGAAAACAAGAGCACCACGTACGGCACAGACGCTCGACTGATAGCGAGAAAACAGAAACAAAAATGAGATAAACAAAAAACATTAACCAACGACCACGCCGCCACCGCCACCGCCGACGACGACCACGCCAGGGTCATGACAATAGCTCTCGAGCTAAAAATGTAATTTTTTAAAATCTGTTCAATTATTATACATTCATTAACACATGCATCCATATAGACGCTTTCTGACACATCTGCAGCAGACAACTTTTAAAAACATTGTGACCAAAGGAAAAATTGCTCATATTGAGCAATTTCTCCTTCAGCCACGATGTTTTCAACTTTTTTCAGTAATTATTCCTTCATTAATAGAGATGTTCTGAGTTTTTGTCAAGATGTTTTCAAAGTCGTCTGCTGCAGACTTGTTGTATGTGAGAAAGAGTTGAAACAGATTTTCCATATTTTAGCAAAGATGATTTATCATATTTTGAGAAAGAGTTAAACCACAACTGTGCATAATGTAGATCAAGATCAGCCAGTGAACTTAAGCAGTCTAATTTTGATACACAATGTTTCCTTCTTATTCAATATCATTAGCAAAGAAGAAATCCTTTAATTGGATAAATCCTATCCCACATACAGACACTTTCTGACGCCTCTGCAGCAGACAACTTTTGAAATCATTAAGGCAAAAGGAGAAAATGCACATAATGCACAATTTCTCCATTTGCCACAATGTTTCCAACTTTGTTCAGTAATTAAACCTTCATTTATACAGATTTTTGCCTACTTGTTTTCTAAGTTGTATACTTCAGATTTGTTCTATGTGGGAAAGTGTTAATTCATTCTGCAGGCAGAGAAGACTTTGACACATCTATGCATACAACTCAATGATAACATCACGTTTTGCCCTTTCCCATATGCAGGTGTATTTCGATACATCTGCTGCCGTAGACTTTTGAAAACATTATGGCAATGAGAGTAATTGATGATAATGACCAAGTACTCTTTTTGCCATATTTAAATATGGTCAAATCTATTCAATAAGTATACATTCATTCTTATAGATTTGAATACTTGCCTAAATATTTTTAAAGTTGTTGTCTGCTGCTGATTATTTGTATATAAAAAGGGTTAACTGCATGAGGCTTATATATCCATAAGAAGAAATGGACATTATACAATCAGCACTTAACCGTTCACACTTCCTGATGCATTATGATGCATCTGCAGATGATAACTTTCCAAAATCATCTTACCAAATATCAAAATTTCAGCTTTTGTAACAATGTTTTCAAATGTATTTAAAAATAAAACTCTCATTCAATATTCATAGAGTTTTCCCATTTAAGTTGATTAATTGTTTGGTTTTTTTCGCCGCTTTCAACAATGTTTCAGTCATATCATGACATTTCCTGGGTAAATTACCAGTACTTCTGGTCAGTTTAACCTGACACTAGCCAGTCAGTCATAATGCTAACCCGCAACCCTAAGCGTTTTTTAAAGACATATATTGGTATGACCAGACCGGGGAATATATTTATGTCAAGATGTTTACGAAACTATCTGCTACAGATATGTTGTATGTGGTAAAGTGTTAACAAACACAAAACTATCTGCTACAGATATGTTGTATGTTGTAAAGAGTTAACAAACACAAAACTATCTACTACAGATATGTTGTATGTGGTAAAGTGTTAACGAACACAAAACTATCTGCTACAGATATGTTGTATGAGGTAAAGTGTTAACGAACACAAAACTATCTGTTACAGATGTGTTGTATGTGGTAAGGTGTTAATGAACACAAAACTATCTGCTACAGATGTGTTGTATGTGGTAAAGTGTTAATGAACACAAAACTATCTGCTACAGATATGTTGTATGTGGTAAGGTGTTAATGAACACAAAACTATCTGCTACAGATGTGTTGTATGTGGTAAAGAGTTAATGAACACAAAACTATCTGCTACAGATATGTTGTATGTGGTAAAGTGTTAATGAACACAAAACTATCTGCTACAGATATGTTGTATGAGGTAAAGTGTTAACGAACACAAAACTATCTGCTACAGATGTGTTGTATGTGGTAAAGTGTTAACAAACACAAAACTATCTGATACAGATATGGTGTATGTGGTAAAGTGTTAATGAACACAAAACTATCTGCTACAGATGTGTTGTATGTGGTAAAGTGTTAATGAACACAAAACTATCTGTTACAGATGTGTTGTATGTGGTAAAGTGTTAACAAACACAAAACTATCTGCTACAGATATGTGGTATGTGGTAAAGTGTTAATGAACACAAAAATATCTGCTACAGATATGTTGTATGTGGTAAAGTGTTAACAAACACAAAACTATCTGATACAGATATGTTGTATGTGATAAAGTGTTAATGAACACAAAACTATCTGCTACAGATATGTTGTATGTTGTAAAGTGTTAATGAACACAAAACTATCTGCTACAGATATGATGTATGTGGTAAAGTGTTAACGAACACAAAACTATCTGATACAGATGTGTTGTATGTGGTAAAGTGTTAATGAACACAAAACTATCTGCTACAGATATGTTGTATGCGGTAAAGTGTTAATGAACACAAAACTATCTGCTACAGATATGTTGTATGCGGTAAAGTGTTAATGAACACAAAACTATCTGCTACAGATATGATGTATGCGGTAAAGTGTTAACGAACACAAAACTATCTGCTACAGATATGTTGTATGTGGTAAAGTGTTAACGAACATAAAACTATCTGCTACAGATATGATGTATGTGGTAAAGTGTTAACGAACACAAAACTATCTGATCTGATACAGATGTGTTGTATGTGGTAAAGTGTTAATGAACACAAAACTATCTGCTACAGATATGTTGTATGCGGTAAAGTGTTAATGAACACAAAACTATCTGCTACAGATATGATGTATGTGGTAAAGTGTTAACGAACACAAAACTATCTGCTACAGATATGTGGTATGTGGTAAAGTGTTAACGAACACAAAACTATCTGCTACAGATATGTGGTATGTGGTAAAGTGTTAACGAACATAAAACTATCTGCTACAGATATGTGGTATGTGGTAAAGTGTTAACGAACACAAAACTATCTGCTACAGATATGTGGTATGTGGTAAAGTGTTAATGAACACAAAACTATCTGCTACAGATATGATGTATGTGCTAAAGTGTTAATGAACACAAAACTATCTGCTACAGATATGTTGTATGCGGTAAAGTGTTAATGAACACAAAACTATCTGCTACAGATATGATGTATGTGGTAAAGTGTTAACGAACACAAAACTATCTGCTACAGATATGTTGTATGTGGTGAAGTGTTAACGAACACAAAACTATCTGCTACAGATGTGTTGTTAACGAACACAAAACTATCTGCTACAGATGTGTTGTATATGGTAAAGTGTCAATGAACACAAAACTATCTGCTACAGATATGTTGTATGTGGTAAAGTGTTAACGAACACAAAACTATCTGCTACAGATGTGTTGTTAACGAACACAAAACTATCTGCTACAGATATGTTGTATGTGGTAAAGTGTTAATGAACACAAAACTATCTGCTACAGATATGTTGTATGTGGTGAAGTGTTAACGAACACAAAACTATCTGCTACAGATGTGTTGTTAACGAACACAAAACTATCTGCTACAGATGTGTTGTATATGGTAAAGTGTTAATGAACACAAAACTATCTGCTACAGATATGTTGTACGTGGTAAAGTGTTAACAAACACAAAACTATCTGCTACAGATATGTTGTATGTGATAAAGTGTTAATGAACACAAAACTATCTGCTACAGATATGTTGTATGTTGTAAAGTGTTAATGAACACAAAACTATCTGCTACAGATATGTTGTATGTGGTAAAGTGTTAATGAACACAAAACTATCTGCTACAGATATGTTGTATGTGGTTAAGTGTTAACGAACACAAAACTATCTGCTACAGATATGTTGTATGTGGTAAAGTGTTAACGAACACAAAACTATCTGCTACAGATATGTTGTATGTGGTAAAGTGTTAACGAACACAAAACTATCTGCTACAGATGTGTTGTATGTGGTAAAGTGTTAACGAACACAAAACTATCTGCTACAGATGTGTTGTATATGGTAAAGTGTTAACGAACACAAAACTATCTGCTATAGATATGTTGTATGTGGTAAAGTGTTAATGAACACAAAACTACCTGCTACAGATATGTTGTATGCGGTAAAGTGTTAATGGAAACAAAACAATCTGCTACATATATGTTGTATGTGGTTAAGTGTTAACGAACACAAAACGGGATGTGGGCATTTTAAAACATCTGCAGCAGATGAAATTTGAAAACATTTGCCATAAAGTTTTCAACTTTTTCAGTAATCATACCTATAATTATAGAGATTTTCCATATTTTTGTGTTGACATTTTCAATCTTGTCTGCTGCAGATTTACTGTATGTGGTAAAGTGTTAAGGGTAAAAAAAAAAACAAGAGGGCCATGATGGCCCTATATCGCTCACCTGAGTAAGCGTTTTAGGGTCCTAATTTAATTGCTCTTCAAAAATAAGAAAGAAGGTCAAAAGGTCATTTTGAAGGTCATCAAAAGACAATGATGATATTTGATTGTAAAAGATCACATATTTATAAATCAATGTAAAGAACATGTGACAAATAAATGAATTTTTTATCGTGTTCACAAAGTCAATTATAACAATTTTGCCACTTTTGAAGGGCCAATATTAGTTTTCAAAAGGGACCGAGCTCTCATGTATATCTAGCTACTGTATAAGTTTGGTAAACATTGGATAATAAATGATGACTTCAACTTGTTCACAAGGTCAATTATAGCAATTTTGTCAATTTTAAAGGGCCATAATCCTGTCATGCATGAACGTATCTGGCTGTTTCAAAAGGAACCAAGCTCTCATGGATATCTAGCTACTGAATAAGGTTGATAAATATCGGATAATAAATGAAGACTTTATCGTATTCACAAGAAATTGTGGACAGACGACGGAGTACGGACGACGGACGAAGGGCGATCACAAAAGCTCACCTTGTCACTACGTAACAGGTGAGCTAAAAAGGGATGTGAGACTAAAATGTATACACTTTTCGATTTTGCATATGGAGAGCCACAGCGACACATGTTCCCTGTTTGCTGGCACCTCTTACCTTATTGTTGTGGCCAACTCTGCGAGTAATTCCTCCATAGATAAAATATCAGTGAGTTTGGACTTTCTATTGTATCCCCAGGAACTTTTGTCCACAGTCATACAGTTCTCAAACTTGTATTTTTGTTTATGACCTGGAAATATGCATTACAAAAAGTATTCATTTCTCTAAATCAGACCATAAGTTAGGCATGAGCAGTAGTTGACTTTTGAAAACATGTTGGGAAGAGAAGGAGAAACTCATAATTAGTAGTTTCATGTTTTTCTCAGTTTTTTCAACTTAATCGTAACCATTTCCGACTCGCCGTTGCATTTAGACGCATCTGCAGCAAACACACTTTCATCACAATGTTTTCAACTCTATTCAGTAATAAATTACCATTCTTACAAATAACAAACAATAAAGAGCAGGACTAGATTGTACCTATATCCAGACTGTGTCTATATTGTACCTTAATGTCATTTAAAGTCATGTACAGTTGAATAAACCAATTTTAATAGACATGTTAAGCAAGGTTAAAGTGAAGTCCTGATGACAGATAACTTACCTGGATTGTAATGGTCATTACAATTCCAGAACCCTCCATGTTTACAGCGTGCATTTTTACCCCACCTACCGTTCAAAACTACTGTGTCTTTAACTGGACTTAAATATCTGACCTACAGGTCAGTTATGTACCACCAAAGATGTAAAAACCATGTTTACAATGCTAGGGTTAGTAAATTGTGTGTAAGTGTTTCCACATGCAGTTATGTAAAGATGTAAAAACCATATTTACAATGCTAGGGTTAGTAAATTGTGTGTAAATGTTTCCACATGCAGTTATGTAAAGATGTAAAAACCATGTTTACAATGCTAGGGTTAGTGTATTGTGTGTAAGTGTTTCCACATGCAGTTATGCAAAGATGTAAAAACCATGTTTACAATGCTAGGGTTAGTATATTGTGTGTAAGTGTTTCCACATGCAGTTATGTAAAGATGTAACAAGAGGGCCATGATGGCCCTGGATCGCTCACCTTAATTATACAATGTACTGCAATGCAAAACACATCAAGACAATTATTCTGAATGCAACCTCCACAGTGTTAACAATACTTTCCTTCATTTGGCCTAGTGATCTATATTTTTTACCAGATATGACCCATATTCCAACATGGACTAGATATCATCAAGACAACATTCTGACTAAGTTTCAACTTGCTCAAAGTAAAAATGCGGCCTCCGGAGTTTGAACAATATTTTCCTTTATTGACCTAGTTTCTGATCCAATATGACCCATATTTGAACTTGACCTAGATATAATTCAGACAAACATTCTGACCAAATTTCAAGCTGCTGAAGCAAACAATGCGGCATCCAAAGTGTTCACAAGATTTTCCTTCAATTTGATCTAGTGACCTAGTTTTTGATCCAGCATGACCCATATTCAAACTTGGCCTACATATCATCAAGAAAAACATTCTGATAAAGTTTTATCATGCTGAAATTAAAAATGCAGTATCCAGAGTGTTAACATGATTACCCTTCAATTTGGTCTAGTGACCTAGTTTTTAACCTGGCATGACCCATATCCGAACTTGGCCTAGATATCATTTATACAAACATTCTGACCAAATTTCAAATTGCTGAAGCAAAAAATGCAGCTTTTACAGAGTTAACAAGATTTCCCCTCAATTTGGCCTAGTGACCTAGATTCTGATCCAATATGACCCATATTTGAACTTGAACTAGATATCTTTAAGACAAACATTCTGACCAAATTTCAAGCTGCTGCAGCAAAAAATGCGGCCTCTGGAGTGTTAACAAGATTTTCCTTCAATTTGACCTAGTGACCTACTTTTTGACCCAACGTGACCCATGTTCGAACTTGACCTACATATCATCAAGACAAACATTCTGATAAAGTTTCAATATGCTCAAGTTGAAAATGTGGCCTCCAGAGTGTTAACAAGATTTTCCTTCAATTCGACCTAGTGACCTAGTTTTTGACCTCATATCGCCCAGTTTCGAACTTGTCCAAGATTTTATGGAGATGAACGTTCTGATAAACTTTCATGAAGATTGGATGCAAAATGTAGCCCGTAGAGTGTTAACAAGCTCAAATGTTGACGATGGACGACGGACGACGCACGACGCACGACGGACGGACGCCGGACAAAATGTGATCACAATAGCTCACCTTGCACTTCGTGCATAGGTGAGCTAAAAACCATGTTTACAATGCTAGGGTTAGTGTATTGTGTGTAAGTGTTTCCACATGCAGTTATGTAAAGATGTAAAAACCATGTTTACAATGCTAGGGTTAGTATATTGTGTGTAAGTGTTTCCACATGCAGTTATGTAAAGATGTAAAAACCATGTTTACAATGCTAGGGTTAGTGTATTGTGTGTAAGTGTTTCCACATGCAGTTATGTAAAGATGTAAAAACCATGTTTACAATGCTAGGGTTAGTATATTGTGTGTAAGTGTTTCCACATGCAGTTATGTAAAGATGTAAAAACCATGTTTACAATGCTAGGGTTAGTGTATTGTGTGTAAGTGTTTCCACATGCAGTTATTTAAAGATGTAAAAACCATGTTTACAATGCTAGGGTTAGTATATTGTGTGTAAGTGTTTCCACATGCAGTTATGTAAAGATGTAAAAACCATGTTTACAATGCTAGGGTTAGTATATTGTGTGTAAGTGTTTCCACATGCAGACGCATTCTGACGAATCTGCAGCAGACAACTTTGAAAACTTTGCGGTAAAAATGAGTAATTGCTCATATTAAGCAATTTCCCGTTATGTTACAAGTGGCCTGCTGTAAATTAATCATTTGTGGCAAATGGTTGAAATTAACAGTATATCCGATATTCTCGTAAATGAGAAATATGAAAAATTAATCCTCTTCCATCAACGTTTTAAAAGCTTGTCTGCTGTGAAGGAATGAAAAGTGGCATGCATTACTGAGACAATATTTCACTAGCTATAATTGTTAAGAAACTCTTTAAGTTTCTTATTGGGGTCTTAATTCATACGCATAACACTTTTAAATGTACAATCTTAACCCGTTCCCACATGTGCATCAACAACTTGAAATGAAAACATTGAGACAAATGGAGATACTTCTGTTTTCAATAGACACCTGACCTGCATATGCACCAAGTTAACAGTCTCAGGGACAGTGTTAACCCTTTCCCACTTATTGAAGCATCTGCAGCAGACGACTCTTGAAATCATTGTTACAAAAAGAGAAATTGCAATTTCTCCATTTGCCACAATGATTTCAATTCTATTTTATGATTGTACTTTCATTTAGAGAGATTTTTCATATTTTGCCTATATGTATTTCAAGTCGTCTGCTGCAAAATTGCTGTATGTGGTAAAGTGTTAAATCTACTCAAGGGATTACCAGCAACAAATAAGTTTAATTATTTAACCACATACAACATATCTGCAGCAGATTTGTACATGCTTTTGAAAACATCTTTGCAAAATTTGGCAAATATGAATAGTAGTTAAATTATTGAATAAAAGTTAAAAGCATTCTGGCTAAAGTAGAATTTCTTGTGATGAACAACTACTCCTTTATTCACATTTATGCCGAGTCCCAGTAGCTAAGTTAGTAGCCAAGGATTGTAAGTTGAAACCCCAACATTCTCTCCGACGTTTGATAAAAGTTATTCCGACGTTTGATAAAAGTCAATGCGACAAGCGTCATTCATCTTCCACCAATGGGCTAATAGTCTATGTGGATAAGCAGCCAGAAAACCAGGAAACACATGGGTTGGTGAACTGGCCACCATGATATGACTGAAAAATCGTTGAAAACGGCATTAAACCTAAATTAATCAATTAGTCACAATTATTCTAAAAGTTGTTGCTGCTGATGTGTGAAAATGGGTCTATATATTGAAAAGAGTTAATTGTTTAAACAAAAACACTATTTATAATATCTAGCATAAACATATCCCATACCTGTCATTATAGAGCCATGCTAGAAAGTCAGTAGCTCCCCAATATGTATCGTTTACCATTCAATCTCCGTCTGACCATACCACATCTGGCTTATACTTCTCTACTAACTCATACAGCTCTGGCTTTGTCTTGAACTGAATTATAATTGGAAGTAAGGCAATCATTTCTCCACCACTCTTCAAGGGTATAACAGTTCAGTAAGGCAATCATTTCTCCACCACTGTTCAAGGGTATAATAGTTCAGTAAGGCAATCATTTCTCCACCACTGTTCAAGGGTATAACAGTTCAGTAGGGCAATAATTTCTCCACCACTGTTCAAGGGTATAACAGTTCAGTAGGGCAATCATTTCTCCACCACTGTTCAAGGGTATAATAGTTCCAATAAAAACCAGGGAATCACTAAATCATTTCTCCACCACTTTTGAAGTGTATAAAAGTTCCCAAACAAACAAGGGAATCACTCAATAGAAGGTAACCTTCCACCCTTTCCCACCTGCAACAACTCTGCAGCAGATGACTTTGAAAACATACCAGAAAAAAATGGAAACTGCCTTTAAGGTAGTTCCACACCTTTGGCGAGAAAATGTTAAAGTTATCCAATATCCTTCAAACCTGGCATACAGGACCACTGACATCTAGCCTGTCGAACAGCAAGATGCATACCGAATGAATACACGTGACCTTGACGTCAAATGGCGTCAAAATGGTGTCCTTAAGTCAAGTTATTTATACGGGTCCTGTTCATACAACGGGTATATGTCCAAATTGTGAATACCGATTTTCATGATTTAACTTTCCTTTATTAGTCGAAATATTGTCCTTATTTTTAATCATATTTTCCAATCATGTAATTCACACATTGCGTTGGGATTTAACGATATAGCAATTTTCCATTTCAAAAACGTCGTATATTTTCAACTTCAACGGTTCAATTTTTGACGTTTTTCTCAAAAAGTAGTTCGATTACCCTATCTGAATTTTGGAAAAAAAACGATATGTCGTCAAACTAGATTTTTTTTTAAATCGACTTTGAAAACAAATTTGCCATTAACCTTTTCTGTGAATAACGTCGACGTCGACGTCATATCATCTTCATGCAGTTACGCTTATTTTTCTTGATTTTCATAATAGATTTGCGCTCCAACCTTTTATTGTATCGTTCAACAGAATAAAGTTGTTTTGTAAGTTATTGAATCATATCACATGTTTTATTAAAATATTCAACCGACTTTATTTAATCGTATATATGTGATTTGATAATATATGCTAAGAATTAAAATATGTTGTCTGGATACATATAAAGTAAAATAAAAGACATATTAGTTCCATATCGTAAATACACTTGTTATTAGTTATTCTTTCTTTATACAGAATCAAGACAATGAAAATATATTTTTAAATGTTGATGCTCACACACTGTGCAATGCAGTATGAGCAGAATACTCCTCTGCATCAGACACCTATTCGATTTTATTTTGACTGCACGCATGGCAAACTAAGGTTTGAACAGACGTTTAGGTTTTCACCTCAATGTTTGCAAAATATTTCAACACTTTGAAAGGATAAACTTTCCGTTAATAGTAGTGTTTTACCCTGGATCGACGTCATATTACTGAAATACTGCTATACTCGACTACAACACCATACAAAGCCAACACAAACTGTCTACAGGGATGTAAAATAAGTGTGCAAAGAAGATGCAATGGGCGCTGGTGAAGCTATGATTCGTTTAAGAATGAGTATAAGGCCGGCAACGCCAGAACGTTTGCATATGATATCAAGATAGGAAAGTGATATTCCGGCAGATGCAACTGATTTACTTTTTGCTGCAGACAGGACACCACTTTCTACAACTTTGGTGAATGAAGGCATGTACATTTTCAAATTTCTTATTCGCTTAATTCTATCAACAATGTTTTTAGTACAATGGAATGGCAACTTATTTTTATACGAATCAATTGTCTCCACGAGTTCGTAGAGCACCATTACATCCTCACTTGCACAGTGGGCTTTGTACTGTTTCCCCAAAAGATCATTCACCAAATCAACCTGCTTGTATGTCAATCCATTACTTTTACGGTCAGGAAATTCAATGCGAAACAATTTTAGGGTATCTCCGAATCCTTTTATAATATTTATATAATCCACATTATGCTTTTGAAAACATCGAAGAAGTATTTTGGCATCAAACAGGACATTATGTGCCACTAACACTACAGGTGAATACTTTTGCAGAAAACGTGTAAAATCTTCAAAGGCTGCAGCAGGTTCGCATCCCGTGACGGGTTTTCCATGATGTGACAGATTTTGATTACAAAGCATAATTCCTGTAAGATTTGATATCTTTGCGGGTATCCTACCACTGGTCGGATAAATGTACCGGCAAAACGTCTCTTTTGATCCTACTTTCATTGCAGCTAGCTGTATAATATCTGATTCCATGTCTGTAAATATATAAAATATTTTTTTTAAATTTTACCGTCAAAAGTTTTAATTGATAATCAGCCATTGTTGAATTTAACCCTTATCTTATAAAGAACGTTTTAGAAAATAAGATATATCGGTAAAGTAGCAATTTGATACAGATCAAAACATAATAGGGAAAGATCATGGTTGATTGCTCCTACTAAGCTAATCCTTTCAAATTCGATTGAATCACATGCGTTAAAAGTCGTTTACACTTACTAAATTGTTATTTAATTGAATATTCACACACACATGTGTATAATTTCTTTATAATAACCACTGCAATTTTTGTCCATTTGTTAGTTTATATAAACAAACACTGTTATACTAATGTGACGAAGGTTTACCGACTTTTTGAATGCAGTGGCCCAAAAGATATATTCACAGTATCTCACGATAAATATATAAATAACACTGACTACATGAGTTTGTTAATATGCATACTGAAGATATACTTAAACAGACTCATTATGTGCCTTTGCAGCAAACGAATTTTGAGAACATTGTGGCAAAAGGAGAAATTACTTAAACCTAAATTGAGTCACAGCTATTTGCTTAAATATTGTCAAAAGTAAGAATTTTACCGAAGCCGGTTGTTTCCAGGTCGAATATCACCACAGCGTTATTGTCAATCCCGATCGAAGGAGAGCCCGCGTTTAGTACGGGTTCCGGAACTTCCACAATATCTGGATCTAGGGGTGTTAATGGATCCACGCCGTAACTGATGCCTTCAAGATTTTCCTGGTATTCCTGACCTTGTCTTTTTTCTTCCTTTAGATTTAGACGCCTTTTTTTGTATTCGACTGTATTTTGTTTATCACGGCGCTTTTTACGTTTTCCATCTAAACGGGAGTATCTATTTCGGGTGTATTGTCCGGGACTAAGGTTATTTTGTTCGTTTACCTGTGAATGAAAAGAAAAGGGTTCTAACACGCATCTGAAATATAACTAAATAACTAAAACATATTTTACCTTGAAATACCATACTTAATCGGTATATAAATTGTTCGAAATTATCAAACGTAGTTTATAAGTGATATATAAGTGATATTATTAAATCATATACCTTGCACATGTATATGTGTCCTTCATTTTTCTGCAGCACTGTGGCTGATACTCTATAATCAAGACTCTCCGACTCGGACAGATGAAGGGATTTAGGGGCCTAGCAACAAGGTGGTTCATGTTCTCGATAGAGTTCGAACAGTCGAGTCTGGCGAGTTTTTCAATCCATTCATCGTCACGTATCTGGCGAATAGGTCGTTCAGACTTTCTCTTAGCTTACTACCTGTGAATTGTTTTCCGTTTGGTACTGATTTATGCTTGTATTTCGACGGATTGTTGTGGTAAGAACACCAGTCCTTATCAATGCATAAATGGTGATCTCCATAGGCATGTGGCACGATTGTTCCCAGATTAGCGCGTATCCCCTCCGTACAGTCTTTGTTTTGAGCGACGGCGTAATTAAAGCATTTCTTTATATATGCAATGTTTTTCCTTGTAAACGTTTTATTTGTTTTCTGTATGTTATAAAGTTCATTGGTGAAGTTTTTTGTCACATGGTTGGCGTCACTAAATTTTTCCATATCACTATTTATGTGTGTTTTTAATTTTGATATGGTAGTGCTGTCGTCGTCCATGACCACTTCAGTTACCCTAAGACCGTTGTCTTGCAACTTTTGTAAGGTTCTAACTGCTAGAAAGGACTCCATAGCATTTGACGAACCATTGAAGTTCTTCCTACAATCGTGCAGTCGAGTGATATTCCGTTTCTTTGTCGCAGATTTACAAACGCGACAATTCTTCTTCGCCACTCCAAAATTCAGGCACTTTTTACTTTTCGAACCAATAACAACAAGATGTCCTGTAAAATAAAACACTCGTTTCATCTATACGTAAAACTACTTGTATACATTTTATAGATATTATGAATCAGTAATAAATAAACTGGTTCTGATTGACTGATTGATTAATTAGTTAATTTGTTGACTGATCATGTACTACTGATGATGACGATGGGGTAAATAAAAGAGGAAGAAACAGAATTATATTTCTGATTTTTATACCTGACATACTGTCTCTTGCTCGACCGCTGCCCCGTTTCTGCCAACCACCGTCTATAATTACTTTCGCTCCTGTATAACGTGTACTGCGGAAGAAAATGATAACACTACTAGTACTTATCAATAACAATGATAACTAGAATTGTTTTTGAAAAAACAGATGTCTCCCCCTCAAATATCTGTCAAAATCTCTCAAAACATTCCAACCTATAAAGCAGACAATGGGTTCTGCACATCACCTTGATGAGGTGAACATCTGACACAAGTTTCATGAAAATTCTTCAAGCCGTTTTGGAGATATGGAGCGGACACGAAATTAAGGCTCAAACCTTTGACCTTCAAGTCTGACCTTGACATTGAACCTGTATGGTCGGGACATGGGTTCTGCACATCGCCTTCATGAGGTGAACATCTGACACAAGTTTCATGAAAATCCTTCAAGCCGTCTTGGAGATATGGAGCGGACACGATTTCGGACAGACGGACAGACAGACAGAAGGACAGACAGACAGACGCCCAGGACAAAAACAATATATCTCCCCTGTATACAGGGGGAGACATAATAATGATAATACTAATAACAATTCATTAATTATTTTTAGTTTCCCCCGTTCGGAGTTTAATTGATGCATTTATGAGATAAAGCGTATGCAACAAATAATCATACGCTGAGAGCTTGAGAGCTCGTTTTATTGGGGTTTTATGCAGTTTTCAACACTATTTCAAATATATATCACGGCGACAGTTTACGTATTCATGATTCATTGGTAAACAGATTAGTCCTAGGCTAGGAAATGTGCCTTGCCCAATGGCATTCCACCATTTAATCTCTGAAATAACAGCAACCTTTGATTTACATGTGTTTATGATTATGATGATGATGATGATGATAATGTTTATTAATATTATTTATGATAATAATAATAATTGTTATGAATTATGTAGGAGTGGGGATGATTCAGTTTTGCAATTTCACGTAAACGAAATGGGCAGTAATTAAGCAACTAAATCGTATAATCAATTCCAATTTACGATTTGAATATAGATTTATAAACATACTTACTCTGCAATAGCCTCATTTTCCTGGTCAACAGCTTCTAAACACGACTGCTGCGCAACTTCTTCAATCGTACAACCAATCTCGCGCTCTCTCTTTTTCATTGTCGTTGAACTTGGTGACGGAATATTAAGTTCGGCAAGAATATTTGCAATCTGTGTTTCGCCAACTCCGGCATTCAACATGGCTACAACATAATACATTGATCAGAAGTTTATAACTAAAATAGTTCTAAGCATACATTTATGTTATTAACCTTGTCGGTCATTGGAAACCGATATTTATACAGGTCATGTTACCGAAAAAAATATTTTACAAAATATCAACATACATACGAATGGGGTCTAATTCAACATACAATTACTGTAGAATCAATCTAGTCTGCAAATGATCTCACTGCAGCCGACACCATTCGCTTACACGACAAATAACCTTAATTGTTTTTCTTGGAATTTACGTTTTACTCAGCGTAACTGACCGAATTGTCACGTGGGGAGAGTGCAGTAACAACTCTCTGCTAGAAATCAAATTTTGCTGTTCCCGATTTCAGAAGACATCTGCTTTTAATAATATAAGAAATAAAAATTGGAACATTGAAAGTTGTTAAAACATTGAAAACATTTTGAGAAAATGAGAATTCCTTTTTTTCTATCATTCGGCATATGGCTTGTCGTACATAATACAATCCATGCTTTGTTTTAATAATAATCATATTTACCTGCTGCCATCTTTGTGTTGATGTCGAAACATCGTGATCTTTCGCCTTGTGGAACTACGTGCTTTTTCCCCGTCGATATGATCCTGTTTGAAAGACACTGACGACATTTTACCTCAAACTAGGACGCAAGTCCGTACTTTATTTCATTTGTTATATCAGCTAAAATCAGCAGTGAATCACATTTTTCACAAATCATCTGATCGGCTAAATGACCAAGTTCTACTATTCGTCTGCCAGTTCTCCACGAAGGAAGTCCTTTGCAATCACCTGTTCCATCTACCATATCCTTTTCTGCGGCAATCAAATTTAAACTTCTACTTAAGTTCGCGCCGGAACAAAAACGGCCTTTTTTGCGAAAAAAATCCATTGTTATTGTTGATGTTTCTTCCGTTACGTTAAATGACGTCATTGTAACTATTTAATACACATTGGCGGTTTTTGTTTGGCAAAAAACGCATTTTCTTTAACGTATGCATATGCAACATATACAAACTGCTATACAATCTCACGTATGACGTCGACGTTATTCACAGAAAAGGTTAATGGCAAATTTGTTTTCAAAGTCGATTTAAAAATAATCTAGTTCGACGACATATCGGTTTTTTTCGATTAATCTACGTCAAAACGTTTCGAGTCTAACATATCCAAAATTCAGATAGGGTAATCGAACTACTTTTTGAGAAAAACGTCAGAAATTGAACCGTTGAAGTTGAAAATATACGACGTTTTTGAAATGGAAAATGGCTATATCGTTAAATCCCAACGCAATGTGTGAATTACATGATTGGAAAATATGATTAAAAATAAGGACAATATTTCACCTAATAAAGGAAAGTTAAATCATGAAAATCGGTATTCACAATTCGGACATATATTCCCGTTGTATGAACAGGACCCGTATAAATAACTTAACTTAAGGACGCCATTTTGACGCCATTTGACGCCAAGGTCACGTGTATTCATTCGGTATGCATCTTGCTGTTCGACAGGCTAGATGTCAGTGGTCCTGTATGCCAGGTTTGAAGGATATTGGATAACTTTAACATTTTCTCGCCAAAGGTGTGGAACTACCTTAAATGAAAGTACAATAATTGAATAAATTTGAAAACATGGTGACAAAATATGCATTTAATCTTCCTAATGAAATAATACAGATTGCTTCCAGTTAACATTATACCAGGTTGTAATATATCTTATCAAAATGTTTGTACGTAAATATTGTTTGTATGTTTTGTATGCTTTCTCGTTTCTTTTGCCGTATTTGTTGACTGTTAAAATTTATATACGAAAAAGGTGTGTAAATGCTGATTTTACCAAATAAAATTGAATTGAATTGACTTGACTGATTTGAGTTAAGACATCTGGTTATAGTTAAGGCTCAGATGAATGTGTGCAGAGACTTCCCAGTCTCCTCAGTCTTCGCAGTCTGCATATATGTTATATTGTACTATTTATAGGGATTTTGCAAGCAACTGGCTGCTTTTCCACAGAGACAGTTAGCCCATTGGTGGAAGACAAATGACGCATGTCGCATCGACTTTTGTCACAAGTCAGAAATAATGTTGGCAAAGATTGGTCATGAACTGACAACCCGTGGATTGACAGCCTGCACTAATGACTGAGCTACTAGAGCTTTGCAACTGAATTATACCCTATATTGTGGGTACTTAATATATTTGTTTCAATGAGACGATTATATTTAGTACCCAAAACAAAGAGTTTGAGATGCAAACAATTATTTAATTTGAATAATGTTCATTATCTGAGGTTCTCCATCCTCTTCAATACCTTTACAAAATTATTAGTTTTATAATTCTTTGCTTGATCTTGCAGGAATAGCGGGTTATAAAACTCAAACAGGGAATGGTACACACCAAACTTAACATATGTGTAATTCCTCACTGCATGCGCCAACTCTCCTGAAAGTTACATCAAATTGCAAAAAGAATATACATGTATTATACAGTATATACAATGCATTTGATATATTTTGTTTTTTTTTACGTTTAAAATAACAACAAGTTTTAAAAAATCCAATTACATTTTATTATCCCCTTCCCACATACAACAAACCTGCAGTAGATGGCTTTGAAAGTATGTTGGCAAAAATACAGAAAATCTCCATTAATGACAGTTTGATAATTAAACAAGAGTTGTCGGAGGACAATATAGCTCGCCTATCAGGGCCATCGTCTATCAGGGCCTACTTCAGAACAGTTATAGCATTAGGTAAAGTCACACAGTATCACCTATTGCAAAATAATACACCTTTTCAATACTTCCATGCAAATGTTAACCAAGTCCATACAGGCCTTTTAAATCTGTAAATTGGTTTATATACGATGTATGCCAATAGTGAACATAATACCGAAGACTTACAGTATCAGTATCAGATAAAACCACACACTATTATTTATTGAAAGATATCACAAATTTTCAATATTTGCATGCAAATCTTAACCTGGCAACGCTGATACCAACGCCATACAAGGTCCCCTAATGATCCTGAATAAGTGTGTGAAGTTTCAAAGCAACAGCATACACAGTGTCTGAGAAAAGGCCTTGCACGCAAAGGTTTAACCAAAATTCTAAGTTGAAAAAGGGGCACAACTCAGTCAAAATCCATTCCAGAGTTATGGGACTTGACATACAAGGTCCCCTAATGATCCTGAATAAGTGTGTGAAGTTTCAAAGCAACAGCATACACAGTGTCTGAGAAAAGGCCTTGCACGCAAAGGTTTGACCAAAATTCTAAGTCGAAAAAGGGGCACAATTCAGTCAAAATCCATTCCAGAGTTATGGGACTTATAATACAAGGTCCCCTAATGACCCTGAATAAGTGTGTGAAGTTTGAAAGCAACAGCATACACAGTGTCTGAGAAAAGGCCTTGCACGCAAAGGTTTGACCAAATTTCTAAGTCCAAAAAGGGGCACAATTCAGTCAAAATCCATTCCAGAGTTATGGGACTTGACATACAAGGTCCCCTAATGATCCTGAATAAGTGTGTGAAGTTTCAAAGCAACAGCATACACAGTGTCTGAGAAAAGGCCTTGCACGCGAAAGTTTGACCAAGCTGGCAACGCGGACGCCAACGCCAACGCCAATGCCAACGCGGACGCCGGGGTGATAACATAAGCTCCCCTATTTCTTCGAATAGGCAAGCTAAAAATGTGAAAACATTGCTGCAGAGGCGTCAGAAAGCATCTTTATGAGGGAAAGGGTTAAACTGAAAGGTGAGATAAATATAACCATCACTAAAGGGTACATGAAAATATATGTTGTTTTCATTCATGTTGTCCCTCTAATTTCAATTTAATTGTGAACAATGACTTTGGAACAAAGAACAGAAACTCTGACTGTATTGATTTTCTAAAGATCATCAATATAACCTGGGTTGTTTCCCTTACTAAATTAAGTGATTTTAATGGATGGAATTATTGTGAGATAGATTGATTGGAGTTTAGGTCACAATACACCAAATAAATTCCTTCTTTGTTTACATGTAAATCAACCAGCTTCAACCCTCGTTTGTCACACTTTCTAAGCGTTTCCCAGGTAGAACACCAATATCATTGAAAAGAGATACTTCTTACCTTTAAAATAATCCATAGAAAATGTGGGGTCATGTATTATGCAAGAAAGAACTCGCTCTGTGAAGATGTATACAATCCAGCTAGGCTGAAAATGGGTTTACACATACTCTACTTTCACTTTCAGACAAGGTCAAAATACCTAAAATGATCAAATCAAACAGTTCCAGTTTATCCTCCACATATTTACAAAGAATTTACACCCATTGTCACATATCCAATGCAGTCTGGGACAGATATACAACCATTTCTAGGCAAACAAAGTTTTGTTTACGAACTACTGCACTGTAGATCAAAGGGGCCCACTGATGTATTTAGCGTAATTTGACCTATAAGACAAAAATTTTGCCTCCAAAGAGGAGTTTCTTGCCATTATTTTCAAAGTGTTATCTATATTGAGAGCAATAAAGCCAAAGTTAGGACAGTAAGGCAAATATTTTCAAAGAAATTTCAATTTTCCTATACCAGCCGAAACCTCGGTTTTGCGGCTTGAGTCTGGCCAGATTTGGGATATCGCGCATCATATAGGTCTTAGATGAAAAAAATATAAAACACGTTATATATTAAGTTTAAACTGTGTCCATTGTTTAAAGACATGAACAAACTTCATATATATGCATGATTTGGACCATGCAACACTAACAGAGAAGTCTAAATAGCTTGAAAACATCAATTTTTAGGGAGAAAAATGTGAAATTTGCTAGGATTTTTTCCCAGCAAAATCCTGTTCTAAATGCTTTTTGATGTTTTTCAATAAACTTTTTGTTAAGAAACAAGCATTTATATATTTCAAATAATTTAATACCAATACTGGCCAGCCAGGTGCATAATTAAGGTTTTTTGACACCTTTACTTATCGGTGACTGCATTGATGAGTGAAATTCAACACTGCTTATTGCACACATTTGTGGCATGTATATGACATAAATATTTACTCATTAAGGGACTAGCTGGGATTGAAGAGGGTTGTATTAGGAAGTAGGTTTCAATAAAATAACTTCCTAACACATTTTTATTATATTAGTTGTGTTCTGTTGCTTTTGTATTGTAATTGACGGGGAAATTGAGTTAAAGATGGCCCGTAAAAGGCAGTGCAAGTCAATTGGCTTTCAGAAAGGTGTGCAAGGTTTAGATAGGGGTCAACAACATGGTTTTAGTATAGAAAAAGTACAAACAAAGTATGTTAAACAAATAGACATTTGGGTATATTCACCTTTTGGTTCGGAAACAAATGTACGTCCCTTGCGGCTATCTGGGAAAGTGGCTGGTATTATCGATGAGTTTCATGTTGCCCACAACAATACATATCACCCCAACTCATACACAAATAAACTGTACTGTCCAGCTAAGATGCAACTGATGTTTAACTCTGAAATAAAGATACATGCACAGTTGAGCATAAATTGTAATGGTATGCTAGTTTTTGACAGTGCTAATTCCCTAAAGTGGGGTCTAGTCTGGCCCGAACGGCTTAAATGTGAAAAATGTACATATATTGGTATATACTATAATCTATATGACGAAGTTGAAATTGGGGTTCACATAGCAAGTAAATCATGTGTAAGGGCACCACAGTTGCGAAACAAAGGGGGAAAAGTTTCCTGCCCTAATCATGCAGGCAAACATAACGGGCTAAACACCGATTGGGCAGGAAGCTGTGCGCCAAATATCTCAGGATCTGAAAATAACACATTTTACTGGTGACGGTGACAGTAAAGGTCATAAAGGTGTAAATAAATGACAGGAGAACACTGTTATTAGCTTATATGTGTTTGTGTTGACATTTTCAAACTTGTCTGCTGCAGATTTACTGTATGTGGTAAAGTGTTAAGGGTAAAAAACAAAAAAACAAGAGGGCCATGATGGCCCTATATCGCTCACCTGAGTAAGCGTTTTAGGGTCCTAATTTAGATACATGCACAGTTGAGCATAAATTGTAATGGTATGCTAGTTTTTGACAGTGCTAATTCCCTAAAGTGGGGTCTAGTCTGGCCCGAACGGCTTAAATGTGAAAAATGTACATATATTGGTATATACTATAATCTATATGACGAAGTTGAAATTGGGGTTCACATAGCAAGTAAATCATGTGTAAGGGCACCACAGTTGCGAAACAAAGGGGGAAAAGTTTCCTGCCCTAATCATGCAGGCAAACATAACGGGCTAAACACCGATTGGGCAGGAAGCTGTGCGCCAAATATCTCAGGATCTGAAAATAACACATTTTACTGGTGACGGTGACAGTAAAGGTCATAAAGGTGTAAATAAATGACAGGAGAACACTGTTATTAGCTTATATGTGTTTGTGTTGACATTTTCAAACTTGTCTGCTGCAGATTTACTGTATGTGGTAAAGTGTTAAGGGTAAAAAACAAAAAAACAAGAGGGCCATGATGGCCCTATATCGCTCACCTGAGTAAGCGTTTTAGGGTCCTAATTTAATTGCTCTTCAAAAATAAGAAAGAAGGTCAAAAGGTCATTTTGAAGGTCATCAAAAGACAATGATGATATTTGATTGTAAAAGATCACACTAAGGTCATGGTCACATATTTATAAATCAATGTAAAGGACATGTGACAAATAAATGAATTTTTTATCGTGTTCACAAAGTCAATTATAACAATTTTGCCACTTTTGAAGGGCCAAAATTGGTTTTCAAAAGGGACCGAGCTCTCATGTATATCTAGCTACTGTATAAGTTTGGTAAACATTGGATAATAAATGATGACTTTAACTTGTTCACAAGGTCAATTATAGCAATTTTGTAAATTTTAAAGGGCCATAATCCTGTCATGCATGAACGGATCTGGCTGTTTCAAAAGGAACCAAGCTCTCATGGATATCTAGCGACTGTATAAGTTTGGTAAACATCGGATAATAAATGAAGACTTTAACTTGTTCACAATGTCAATTATAGCAATTTTGCCAATTTTAAAGGGCCATAATCCTGTCATGCATGCACGGATCTGGCTGTTTCAAAAGGAACTGAGCTCTCATGGATATCTAGCTACTGAATAAGGTTGATAAACATCGGATAATAAATGAAGACTTTATCGTATTCACAAGAAATTGTGGACAGACGACGGAGTACGGACGACGGACGAAGGGCGATCACAAAAGCTCACCTTGTCACTACGTAACAGGTGAGCTAAAAAGGGATGTGAGACTAAAATGTATACACTTTTCGATTTTGCATATGGAGAGCCACAGCGACACATGTTCCCTGTTTGCTGGCGCCTCTTACCTTATTGTTGTGGCCAACTCTGCGAGTAATTCCTCCATAGATAAAATATCAGTGAGTTTGGACTTTCTATTGTATCCCCAGGAACTTTTGTCCACAGTCATACAGTTCTCAAACTTGTGTTTTTGTTTATGACCTGGAAATATGCATTACAAAAAGTATTCATTTCTCTAAATCAGACCATAAGTTAGGCATGAGCAGTAGTTGACTTTTGAAAACATGTTGGGAAGAGGAGGAGAAACTCATAATTAGTAGTTTCATGTTTTTCTCAGTGTTTTCAACTTAATCGTAACCATTTCCGACTCGCCGTTGCATTTAGAGGCATCTGCAGCAAACACACTTTCATCACAATGTTTTCAACTCTATTCAGTAATAAATTACCATTCTTACAAATAACAAACAATAAAGAACAGGACTAGATTGTACCTATATCCAGACTGTGTCTATATTGTACCTTAATGTCATTTAAAGTCATGTACAGTTGAATAAACCAATTTTAATTGACATGTTAAGCAAGGTTAAAGTGAAGTCCTGATGACAGATAACTTACCTGGATTGTAATGGTCATTACAATTCCAGAACCCTCCATGTTTACAGCGTGCATTTTTACCCCACCTACCGTTCAAAACTAATGTGTCTTTAACTGGACTTAAATATCTGACCTACAGGTCAGTTATGTACCACCAAAGATGTAAAAACCATGTTTACAATGCTAGGATTAGTAAATTGTGTGTAAGTGTTTCCACATGCAGTTATGTAAAGATGTAAAAACCATGTTTACAATGCTAGGGTTAGTATATTGTGTGTAAGTGTTTCCACATGCAGTTATGTAAAGATGTAAAAACCATGTTTACAATGCTAGGGTTAGTGTATTGTGTGTAAGTGTTTCCACATGCAGTTATGTAAAGATGTAAAAACCATGTTTACAATGCTAGGGTTAGTATATTGTGTGTAAGTGTTTCCACATGCAGTTATGTAAAGATGTAAAAACCATGTTTACAATGCTAGGGTTAGTGTATTGTGTGTAAGTGTTTCCACATGCAGACGCATTCTGACGAATCTGCAGCAGACAACTTTGAAAACTTTGCGGTAAAAATGAGTAATTGCTCATATTAAGCAATTTCCCGTTATGCTACAAGTGTTCAACCTTATTTAATAACTGTACACTCATTTATAGATATTTAATATGTTTTTGTCTAGATGTTTTGAAAGTGGCCTGCTGCAAATTAATCGTTTGTGGCAAATGGTTGAAATTAACAGTATATCCGATATTCTCGTAAATGAGAAATATGAAAAATTAATCCTCTTCCATCAACGTTTTAAAAGCTTGTCTGCTGTGAAGGCATGAAAAGTGGCATGCATTACTGAGACAATATTTCACTAGCTATAATTGTTAAGAAACTCTTTAAGTTTCCTATTGGGGTTTTATTTCATACGCATAACACTTTTAAATGTACAATCTTAACCCTTTCCCACATGTGCATCAACAACTTGAAATGAAAACATTGAGACAAATGGAGATACTTCTGTTTTCAATAGACACCTGACCTGCATATGCACCAAGTTAACAGTCTCAGGGACAGTGTTAACCCTTTCCCGCTTATTGATGCATCTGCAGCAGACGACTCTTGAAATCATTGTTACAAAAAGAGAAATTGCAATTTCTCCATTTGCCACAATGATTTCAATTCTATTTTATGATTGTACTTTCATTTAGAGAGATTTTTCATATTTTGCCTATATGTATTTCAAGTCGTCTGCTGCAAAATTGCTGTATGTGGTAAAGGGTTAAATCTACTCAAGGGATTACCAGCAACAAATAAGTTTAATTATTTAACCACATACAACATATCTGCAGCAGATTTGTACATGCTTTTGAAAACATCTTTGCAAAATTTGGCAAATATTTATGAATAGTAGTTAAACTAGAGATTGCTTTTTTGAAAAAGCGCTTGTCTCCCCATTTGTGTGGTCGTAGGGGAGGAAAAGAAATGATGGAGATGAATTTTTTCGTTTTGGACTGGAGATGAAGCAACAGTGACAATCCTCAGTTATTGAGCGGAAACCATTTTTCAGCTGAGGGTAACCATGACCTTGGTCTTTGACCTAGTGACCTCAAAATCAATAGGGGTCATTTGCTGGTGGTGACCAACCTGCACAACAAGTATGAATTTCCTGGGCCCAAGCAATCTTCAGTTATTGAGCGGAAACCATTTTTCAGCCAAAGGTCACCGTGACCTTGACCTTTGACCTACTGACATCAAAATCAATAGGGGTCATCTACAGGTTAGGACCAAGCTGCACACCAAGTATGAAGTTCCTGGGTATAAGCGTTCTTAAGTTATTGAGTAAAAAACATTTTTCAGCTGAAGGTTACCGTGACCTTCGACATTTGACCTTGTGACCTCAAAATCAAACAAATTCAATAAAGGTCATTTACTGGTTAGGACCAACCTGCACACCAGATATGAAGTTCCTCAACATAAGTACTCATTAGTTATTGAGAGGAAACCATTTTTCAGCTGAAGGTTACCATGACCTTGACCTTTAAGCTAGTGACCTCAAAATTAATAGGGGTCATCTACTGGTGGCGACCAACCTGCACACCAAGTATTAACTTCCATGGCCAAAGCATTCTACAGTTATTAAGCAAAAACAATGTTTCAGCTCATTGTCACTGTGACCTTTCAGCTCAAGGTCACTGTGACCTTGACTTTGACCTCAAAATTAATAGGGTCTTCTACTGGGCATAGCCAACCTGCATACCAAGTATGGAGTTCCTCGGCCCAAGCGTTCTTCATTTATTGAGCGGAAACCATTTTTTACCTCACAAGGTCACCATGACCTTGACCTTTGACCTTCTGACATCAAAATCAATAGAAGTCATCTGCTGGTCATGACCAACCTGCATACCAAGTATGAAGATCCTATGCCCAAGCGTTCTTCAGTTATTGAGCGGAAACAAGTGTGACGGATGTGACCTTGACCTTTGACCTAGTGACCTTAAAATTAATAGGGGTCATTTGCTGGTGGTGACCAACCTGCACATCAAGTATGAAGTTCCTGGGCCCAAGCAAAAACTATTTATCAGCTCATTGTCACTGTGACCTTTCAAGCTCATGGTCACTGTGACCTTGACTTTAGACGTACTGACCTCAAAATCACTAGGCATGGCCAACCTGCATACCAAAGCGTTCTTCAGTTATTGAGCGGAAATCATTTTTTACCTCACAAGGTTACCATGACCTTGACCTTTGACCTTCTGTTATCAAAATCAATAAGGGTCAGCTACTGGTCATGACCAACCTGCATACCAAGTATGAAGTTCCCACGCCCAAGCGTTCTTCAGTTATTGAGCGGAAACAAGTGTGACAGACGGAAGGACGGACGGAACGGGCAAAAACAATATGTCACCCCCATGTAATGGGGGAGACATAATTATTGAATAAAAGTTAAAAGCATTCTGGCTAAAGTAGAATTTCTTGTGATGAACAACTACTCCTTTATTCACATTTATGCCGAGTCCCAGTAGCTCAGTTAGTAGCCAAGGATTGTAAGTTGAAACCCCAACATTCTCTCCAACGTTTGATAAAAGTTATTCCGACGTTTGATAAAAGTCAATGCGACAAGCGTCATTCATCTTCCACCAATGGGCTAATAGTCTATGTGGATAAGCAGCCAGAAAACCAGGAAACACATGGGTTGGTGAACTGGCCACCATGATATGACTGAAAAATCGTTGAAAACGGCATTAAACCTAAATTAATCAATTAGTCACAATTATTCTAAAAGTCGTTGCTGCTGATGTGTGAAAATGGGTCTATATATTGAAAAGAGTTAATTGTTTAAACAAAAACACTATTTATAATATCTAGCATAAACATATCCCATACCTGTCATTATAGAGCCATGCTAGAAAGTCAGTAGCTCCCCAATATGTATCGTTTACCATCCAATCTCCGTCTGACCATACCACATCTGGCTTATACTTCTCTACTAACTCATACAGCTCTGGCATTGTCTTGAACTGAATTATAATTGAAAGTAAGGCAATCATTTCTCCACTACTCTTCAAGGGTATAACAGATCAGTAAGGCAATCATTTCTCCACCACTGTTCAAGTGTTAAATAGTTCCCAAACAAACCAGGGAATCATTCAATCATTTATCCACCACTGTTCAAGGGTATAACAGTTCAGTAAGGCAATCATTTCTCCACCACTGTTCAAGGGTATAACAGTTCAGTAGGGTAATCATTTCTCCACCACTGTTCAAGGGTATAACAGTTCAGTAAGGCAATCATTTCTCCATCACTGTTCAAGGGTATAACAGTTCAGTAGGGCAATTATTTCTCCAACACTGTTCAAGGGTATAATAGTTCAGTAAGGCAATCATTTCTCCACCACTGTTCAAGGTTATAACAGTTCAGTAAGGCAATCATTTCTCCACCACTGTTCAAGGGTATAACAGTTCAGTAGGGTAATCATTTCTCCACCACTGTTCAAGGGTATAACAGTTCAGTAAGGCAATCATTTCTCCATCACTGTTCAAGGGTATAACAGTTCAGTAGGGCAATTATTTCTCCAACACTGTTCAAGGGTATAATAGTTCAGTAAGGCAATCATTTCTCCACCACTGTTCAAGGTTATAACAGTTCAGTAAGGCAATCATTTCTCCAACACTGTTCAAGGGTATAACAGTTCAGTAGGGCAATCATTTCTCCACCACTGTTCAAGGGTATAACAGTTCTGTAAAGCAATCATTTCTGCACCACTGTTCAAGGGTATCCCAGTTCAGTAAGGCAATCATTTATCCACCACTGTTCAAGGGTAGAACAGTTCCCAAACACACTGGGAATCACTCAATGGATGTTAACCTTTAACCCTTTCCCACATAGAGCAAATCTGCAGCAGATGACTTATACATTCAGATAAAGATAATTTCTATATTTTTGCCTAGATGTTTTCAATTTTGTCTTCTGTATATTTGTTGTTTCTTGGAAAAGGTTTAGCAAGTGGTTTTCTAGAATATGTAAAATAAAGTTGAAATCATTTTGACAAAGGGAGAAAATTGCTCATTTTTTGATTTTTTTTGTCACAATACTTTCAAAAGACGTCTGCTGTAAAGGCGACAGTATTGTGCCATGAAAAGTCATATTATAAGAATATAGTAAGCCTTTACTTTATGCAAAATAACAATTGTGAATGTTTGCTCAACAGTCAAGAGTTCTATCAGATAATTCTTGTAAACCTTACACATACTGTCTTCTACTCAGAACAAAATGATATTTAAAATTGCCGAGTATTAAAGAGATGCATTGAACCTTCGTAATGAAAAAATACAGAATGCTATAACAACATGATGTACTTACTGCCAGTTAACATTATACCAGTTTGTAATAAATGATCATGAAATGCATTTTCAGTCTGATCAAAATGTTTGTTCAAAAATATTGTTAGAATGTTTTGTATGTTTTCTTGTTTCTTTTCCCATATTTGTTCACCATTAAAATTTATATTGGCAAAAGGCATGTAAATGCTGATTTTGCCAAATAAAATTTAATTGAATTGACTTGACTGTTTTGAGTTATTAAATCTGGGTATAGTCAAGACTCAGATGAATGTGTGTAGAGGCTTCCCTATCAGAATCCTCACAGTCTGCATATATGTTATATTGGACTATTTATCTATTTATAGGGGGTTTGCAAGCAACTGGCTGCTTTTCCACATAGACTGTTAGCCCATTGGTGGAAGACAAACGACGCGTGTCGCATTGTCTTTTGTCAAAAGTCAGAAAGAATGTTGGCACAGATTGGTCATGAACTAACCACCCCTGGATTGACAGCCTGCACTAATGACTGAGCTACCAGAGCTTTGCAGCTCAATGTTGTGGGTACTTAATATATTTGTTTCAATGAGACGATTATATTTAGTACCCACAACAAAGGGTTTGAGATGCAAACAATTATTTTACAACTTGAAAAATGCTCATTATCTGAGGCTCTCCATTCTCTTCAATACCTATACATACCTTTACAAAATTGTTAGTTTTATAATTGTTTGCTTGATCTTGCAGGAATAGCGGGTTATACAACTCAAACAGGGAATGGTACACACCGAACTTAACATCCGTGTAATTCCTCACTGCTTGTGCCAACTTCCCTGAAAGTTACATCAAATTGCAAAAAGAAAATACAATGCATTTGATATATTTTGGTTTGTTTACGTTTAAAATAGCAACAAGTTTTAAAACAAGAGGGCCATGAGGCCCTGGAATCGCTCACCTGAGAATGGGATATTTAAGACATAACTCTCTCATGCTCAAGCCAAACATGTGGCTTCCAGAGTGTTAACAAGATTTCCCTTAAATTTGGTCTAGTGACCTACTTTTTGACATGACATGACCCATATTCGAACTTGGCCTAGATATCATCTGGACAAACTTTCTGATAAAGTTTCAACATGCTCAAGTTTAAAATGCGGATTCAAGAGTGTCAACAAGATTTTCCTTAAATTTGGTCTAGTGACCTAGTTTTTGACCTGACATGACTCATATTCGAACTTGGCCTAGCTATTACTTAGACAAACTTTCTGATAAAGTTTCAACATGCTCAAGTTTAAAATGTGGCTTCCAGAGTGTTAACAAGATTTTCCTTCAATTTGGCCTAGTGACCTAGTTTTTGACCGGACATGACCCATATTCGAACTTGGCCTAGATATCATCAAGACAAACTTTCTGACAAAGTTTCAAAATGCGACTTCTAGAGTGTTAACAAGATTTTTTTCCAATTTGGCCTAGTGACCTAGTTTTTGACCCGACATGACCTATATTCGAACTTGGCCTAGATATCACTAAGACAAACATTCTGACAAAGTTTCAACATGCTCAAGCCAAAAATGCGGCTTCAGGAGTGTTAACAAGATTTTCCTTAAATTTGACCTAGTGACCTAGCTTTTGACCCCACATGACCCAGTTTCAAACTTGGCCTAGAGTTGATGGAGATATATGTTCTGATAAACTTTCATAAAGATTGGATGCAAAATGTTGCCTCTAGAGTAGTAACAAGCAAATCTTGACGACGGACGACGGACAAAAGGCGATCACAATAACTCAACTTGAGCACTACGTGCTCTGGTGAGCTAAAAATCAAATTACATTTTATTATCCCCTTCCAACATACAACAAACCTGCAGTAGACGACTTTGAAAGTATGCTGGAAAAAACCCAGAAAATCTCCATTTAATGACAGTTTAATAATTAAATAGTGTGAAAACATTGTGGCAAATGGTGAAATTGCTCATCATGAGCAATTTCAACTTTGCCACAATGTTTTCAAAAGCCGTCTGCTGCAGAGGTGTCAGCAAGCGTCTTTATTCGGGAAAGGGTTAAACTGAAAGGTGAGATAAATATAACCATCACTAAAGGGTACATGCAAATATATAATATATTCATTCATGTTGACCCTCTAATTTCAATTTAAATGTGAACAATCACTTGGAACAAAGAACAGAAACTCTGATTGTATTATTTACTAAAGATCATCGATATAACCTGGGTTGTTTCCCTTACTAGATTAAGTGATTTATTGTGAGTTAGATTGATTGGAGTTTAGCTCCACTTTAACCAGTTATATCATTGTGCAGAGCTCTAGATAAGGGGCGTTTTGCATGTTCTAAAGTACTTATTTGACCCTATAATCCTATCTTGTGGGTACGCAAAAGAATCGTCTCAGTAAGACAATTATTTTGAGTAACCACAACATAGGGTTTGTTTTAATAATAAGAGAGGAATTGTGACAAAAAGAGCTGATTTTGATCAGTTTGTCCAGGGACACTATATAGTGTCCCTGGTTTGTCTAACCATTTGTTTCCTGGCTTTCTCAGATTCCAACGATCTTTCCAGTAAACCTGGCTACCTTTCCAAATAGACTACTGTTAGCCTATTGGAGGAGGATCAATTACCCTAGTCAAAATGATTGTCAATCATAAGAATAAAATAATTGTTGAATCTGTGTTTGTCCTCAAGACATCATGTTATCCGACATGCTGAGTTAAAAAAGGTAACCATGAAAAGAAGACTAGATAGGGTGAATGTTTCATGTACTTAAAGCCTTTATTGACCCCTTAACCCTATAATTTAGGTACCCAAAAGAATTGTCTCATAGAGTTTCATTTGATAACAAGAAAGATCTTGTTGGGAAAAGAACTGTACCCTTATCTAGATCTCTGATAATACTTTAATTGATCTTACCCACAAGATCCCTCTTTGGTCCCACATCCATTGAGTTCCATGAGAATGAGTATTTAGATGGCCAGTTTGTAAATCCTTTATGATGCTTGCTCGTCAAAACAACGTACCTAAAATAAAGATTCTGAATACTGTATACTCTCGTCTCGGAAGTTTGTGAGCCTATGCCTTCAGAGAAGTACGCTGCCTAGGACTCAATGAATCTTTAGACATTAGAAAATCATTCAACAAAGTCACCCAAGAAAAAGGTTGAGAATAATGGCGTCATGAACTTGACATAATCTCAAAGATAGAATGCTGTATGATCCATGAAACAATGATAATGACTTATGTTACACATGTTATGGCTCTATCATATAACAGATGTTCATTGAAACACGTTTATTTAATAAGTTCAATTGATTGATTGGGGTATAACGCCATTTTCAGACATATCACGGCGGCCAGTTCACCTACGTATAATGTGTTTTATGCCTATCTCACACCAGTACTCAACACAACAAATGTGTTTAAGCAATTGGCTGCTTTAACACAATTATGTTGTTCCATTGGTAGAAGACGAATGACGCTTGTAAGCCAAGTTTGGATTTAAACTCACAACCAATTCATTGACAGCCTGGGTCGCTACCAACTGAGCTATCTGGGTTCTGATTGAATTAGTTCAAAATGAAACACTTCTACTGATGTTGTTTTATTCATCTACAGGTCCCCATGTATCAGATTGGTTTATGAACTCTTTCCTGATCGAGATTTTTATTCCTGTAAAGCAAACAAATTTGCTAAAAAGAAATCATAGATATTTTATCCTTTTCCCTGATTGTTTTGCCCTTTCACACATATAACAAATTTGTAGGACAGACAACTTTAAAAACATGCTGCCAAAAATAAGGAAAATATCAATAAATGAAAGTTAATTTTGTAATCAATTTGAAAACAATAAGGCAAAATGAGAAATTGCTCATAATGAGCAATGTCTCCTTTTACCACATTGTTTTCAAAAGTTATCTTTTTGCTCATAATGAGCAATTTCTCCCTTTACCACATTGTTTTCAAAAGTTATCTTTTGAGGATGCTTGAATATGTCTCTGCATGCGTGTTATGGTTTTATTATGCAATGTTTAATATTTCTGCTGTCTATAACTTTATCATTCACTGCTCCTTGTTGATCCTTTCCCACATGTATATGCATTCAGACGTATCTGCAGCAGACGACTTTTGAAACATTTTGTGAATAGGAGAAATTACTCATTGAGCAATTTATCCTTTTGCTACAAGGTTTACATCTATTTCCAATAATTACCTTCTCATTCATTAACCTTTTTCTACTTTTTTGTCAAAACGTTTTCAAAGTTGTCTGAAACAGAATATGTTTATAAGGGAAAGGGTTAATTCTAAGTATAAACTACACCTGTGACCATTAATTTGCACTCAACTTTTAAAATTGAAGGACTGTGTTTAAGTCAGCTGGATAAGGGTTAAAGGACACACTGAATTTTAGAAACTGCCTAGTAGAATGTACAGTCATGATATGCCCTATCTTCTTTACCACATACCATGTTCAGTCATTATATGCCCTATCTGTTTTACCACATACGACAAATATATACAGCAGTCCACTTAGTAAAAATAATAAATATCTGATTCTCTATAGATGAAAATAAGATTATTGAATAGAGATTAAACTATTGTGACCAAATGAGAAACAATTCCTCTTTCATAGACATTTCTTCTTTTGCCACAATGTTTTCTGGTGTCGTCTGCAGCAGATGCGTCAAAATGCGTAAGTATGGGAGAATATACAGGTGTGATATTAAGAACTCAAATCCTAACTTACGGGTTGAAATGCATAAATGTACCTACTTGGCTCCTGCTGCTTTAAATCCGCCCAGAATACGGGATCGAACATCTCCGACGTAAACTGTGGTACAAAGTTAGCATAAGTGAAATCCGGTTTAAAGTTGTCTTTCATGAAGTTGACAGTATCTTTGTCTTTGGACGATTTCCATCTGTACCAAAACCACTCGGATCCATAACTCGGCACAGAAAACACGCCCCAGTGAAGGAAAATACCGATTTTACCGGCGTCGTACCATTTGGATAAAGGACGAGAATCTATGGAAGCCCAGTTAGGCTCATATTTATCGAGTGACAAGCCTTGGTAAAAGCACAGACACAAGAAAAGATAAACTGTGAACAAAGTGTAACTACCGGCCATTTTGAAACGGGTATTCTATCACGTGACATTAGGTGACCCAAATCGTCGGTCGCGCGTCATGTATTGGGTTTTTTATATTTATATATAACACATGCTGTGCTTGCATGACTTGGGAAATCCAAAGATTACTACTTTTACAGAATGTATCATGGTATACTTTCCCATGCCGCCATTGTCGTGTTTATGTCTTTTCATGCCACAATTTAGGTTCACGGGATGTATTGTTCACCATATACACACCGATCTCATCTAAAAATAGATATGCATAGGGCAGGGCCCTGTGATCTACGCTTCGAACATTGGCATTTCCAGAAATAACATTACCCCTTGTGTGGACGTGCGAAATACTTTACGCGCGCGCATATTCCTTTCGCAGCCATATGCCGGTCTTGTTCATTTCCCTCGCTGTATCCAAGACAATTGTCGCTTCTTTTGAATACTTTTACAATAATCATACTAAAGCCTATCTGCTTAGAAAGATACTTAAAGTCTTTACACAACATTTATTGCATCGCTATATCACGCTTGTTCTTATATGATATGCAATTTTGTTACAATTGAATTGTTTGGATTTTATGGCGTTTTCAACATTTTTTTCAGTCTTATCAGATCACCATTCCATGTGTTTCCTGGCTTTCTAACACCAGAACTCCGGTCTTTCCAAGTAACGGGCTGCTTTTCCACATAAACTGTCGGGTCTGTTGGAAGACGAATGACGCTTGTCGCATTGACTCTTGTTAAACGTAGGAAAGAATGTTGGTCGAGCTGATGTTCGAACTCACAACTTCTTGATTGAAAACACGCGCCGTTACCGTCTGAGCTACCGGGGCTCTGCAATTGTATTACCTGTTTATCTTACAATGGATGCTATTCATTTTTCTTACATGTTTTTTTTGTAAATGTCCAACTCAGGATAAACTTTTTACATACAATAAAAGATTTAAACCGAATAACCCTCTCTGGTAATTATACATTGTTCACTAATATAGAATAGAATGTTTCAAGATACTTTTCTTTAACAGTATCCATTTGGACCTAGCAATATAATGCACTGGTAGGTATTGTTTCCACTCGTGTGATAATTACGTTAAGGTTTGTTTTCTCAAAGCACCACTCAGCTAGACCTATGGTGGTGGCGGACTGGCATGTATAGTGGTACTGTCGTCATATGCGAGCAGCTTAGACTGAAGCGATCCTACGGTAAGGTCGGACTGGTATGTATAGTAGCACTGTCGTCATATGCGAGCAGCATAGACTGAAGTGAGCATACGGTGATGTCGGACTGGCATGTATAATGGTACTGTCTTCATATACGAGCAGCTTAGACTGAAGCGATCCTACGGTAAGGTCGGACTGGCATGTATAATGGTACTGTCTTCATATGCGTGGCATGTATAGTTGTACTGTCTTCATATGCGAGAAGCATAGACCGAAGCGATCCTACGGTAAGGTCGGACTGGCATGTATAGTGGTACTGTCGTCATATGCGAGAAGCATAGACTGAAGCGAGCCTATGGTGATGTCGGACTAGCATGTATAGTGGTAGTGTCTTTATATGCGTGGCATGTATAGTTGTATTGTCTTCATATGCGAGCAGCAAATACTGAAGCGAGCCTACGGTGTTGTCGGACTGGCATGTATATTGGTAGTGTCTTCATATGCGTGGCATATATAGTTGTACTGTCTTCATATGCGAGCAGCATAGACTGAAGCGATCCTACGGTGATGTCGGACTGGCATGTATAGTGGTAGTGTCTTCATATGCGTGGCATGTATAGTTGTACTGTCTTGACTTCATATGCGAGCAGCATAGACTGAAGCGATCCTACGGTGATGTCGGACTGGCATGTATAGTGGTAGTGTCTTCATATGCGTGGCATGTATAGTTGTACTGTCTTGACTTCATATGCGAGCAGCATAGACTGAAGCGATCCTACGGTGATGTCGGACTGGTATTCATAGATCTACTGCATGATGTACGGACTGGCATGTATAGTGGTACTGTCTTCATATACGAGAAGCATAGACTGAAGCTAGCCTACGGTGATTTCGGACTGGCATATATAGTGGTACTGTCTTCATATACGAGCATCATAGACTGAAGCTAGCCTTCGGTGATGTCGGACTGGCATGTATAGTAGTATTGATGTCATATGCGAGCATCATAGACTGAAGCGATCCTACGTTGATGTCGGACTGGTATGCATAGTTCTACTGTCTTCATATGCGAGAAGCATAGACCGAAGCGATCCTACGGTAAGGTCGGACTGGCATGTATAGTGGTACTGTCGTCATATGCGAGAAGCATAGACTGAAGCGAGCCTATGGTGATGTCGGACTAGCATGTATAGTGGTAGTGTCTTCATATGCGTGGCATGTATAGTTGTATTGTCTTCATATGCGAGCAGCAAATACTGAAGCGAGCCTACGGTGTTGTCGGACTGGCATGTATATTGGTAGTGTCTTCATATGCGTGGCATATATAGTTGTACTGTCTTCATATGCGAGCAGCATAGACTGAAGCGATCCTACGGTGATGTCGGACTGGCATGTATAGTGGTAGTGTCTTCATATGCGTGGCATGTATAGTTGTACTGTCTTGACTTCATATGCGAGCAGCATAGACTGAAGCGATCCTACGGTGATGTCGGACTGGCATGTATAGTGGTAGTGTCTTCATATGCGTGGCATGTATAGTTGTACTGTCTTGACTTCATATGCGAGCAGCATAGACTGAAGCGATCCTACGGTGATGTCGGACTGGTATTCATAGATCTACTGCATGATGTACGGACTGGCATGTATAGTGGTACTGTCTTCATATACGAGAAGCATAGACTGAAGCTAGCCTACGGTGATTTCGGACTGGCATATATAGTGGTACTGTCTTCATATACGAGCATCATAGACTGAAGCTAGCCTTCGGTGATGTCGGACTGGCATGTATAGTAGTATTGTCGTCATATGCGAGCATCATAGACTGAAGCGATCCTACGTTGATGTCGGACTGGTATGCATAGTTATACTGTCTTCATATACGAGCAACATAGACTGAAGCGATCCTACGGTGATGTCGGACTGGCATATAGTGGTACTTTCGTCATATCCTAGACGCATAGACTGAAGCGATCCTACGGTGATGTCGGACTTACATGTATAGTGGAACTGTCGTCATATCCGAGAAGCATAGACTGAAGCGATCCTACGGTGATGTCGGACTGGCATGTATAGTGGTACTGTCGTCATATCCGAGAAGCATAGACTGAAGCGAGCCTACGGTGATGTCGGACTGGCATGTATAGTGGTACTGTCGTCATATCCGAGAAGGATAGACTGAAGCGAGCCTACGGTGATGTCGGACTGGTATGCATAGTGGTACTGCCTTCATATGTGAGAAGCATAGACTGAAGCGATCCTACGGTATGGTCGGACTGGAATGTGTAGTGGTACTGTCTTCATATACGAGAAGCATAGACTAAAGCGATCCTACGGTGATGTCGGACTGGCATGTATAGTAGTACTGTCGTCATATGCGAGAAGCTTAGCATGAAGCGAGCCTACTGTGATATCGGACTGGCATGTAAGGTGGTACTGTCGTCATATACGAGAAGCATAGACTGAAGTGATCCTACGGTGATATCGGACTGGCATGTAAAGTGGTACTGTCTTTATATGTGAGCAGCATAGACTTAAGCGAGCCTAGGTAACGTTTTGTGAATATGGTAGATTGATTGATTGTTCAGTTTTTTACGCCGCTTTCAACATGTTTTCAGTTATATCACGGCGTTTCCTGGGTAAGTTGCCAGTACTACTAGTTAATTTATCCTGATACCGGACAGTCAGTCGTACTGCTTACCCCGCAATACTGAACGCCAAGGAGGGCAGCCATTACTACCATTGACTTCATACTTTCATACTGTGAGGATGTTACTATGATGCGTTTGCTTTGTTGAGCACGGTTAGAACAATCAAATATTACCCATCAAATTGCAAATACTATAAAATACAGCTTAAATTCAAAGGTACAGTTTTGTAACAAATCATAAAGAATGACTCTTGAACAAATATTAATTGAAACGTCTCCTTTTCTCTCACGTTTGTTTGCCCCAGAAGTGGCGGTCGTTTGTGTCAGAGAAAAAGGTGATGAATTGTAAAATTTCACTGTTTAAGCTCATGTTGATACTGTATTGTCCCATAACACATTGATGAAATATACAGTTAATTCAGTTAAAATACTTATGTTTTGTTCATCCTCGTATATGTATGTATTACAACGCACTAATAAGTATTGATCATTCATGACTTATTTAACATATGTATATACTTATTCGTATGTAACTAGCAACTATGTAAAGTTAACGTTACTAAATAAAGAATATCTTACCCAATCTTTAATTTTGACCCAAATCACATTAAAATCTAAACGATTTAACTTATCGTATGATAGCGTAGGAACCCTGACCCCATACGCTCCACAAATAAATAAGAAAAAACGTATACGGACGGGAAAATGTGTCAACTTTACGTTTGTATTTACATATCTGAACTGGTGCTATTATGAAGAGTTCGAAATGTAGCACAGAGTCTCCCTATCAGGACAACAAACTAGTTCAGCGTGACTAATAATGCTGCATTTAAACCACTGGCACTAGAACAATAGCTTTACGTTTCTTTCCCATTTATAGACGCATTCTGACTCATATTTGAAAACATTGTGGCAAAAGGATTTTTTGCTCACAATGTGTCATTGTTTTCAATTGTTTTCAATAATTTTACTATCATTTTTCAAAGTTTTCCATATTTTTACCTCTATATGTTTTCACAAAGTCTTCTGCTACAGATTTGTTGTATGTGGGAAGGGCTGTTTAAATGGTGGACACAGCACATTGAACAAATCCTTTACACGACGTGTCTGTTTTACACTCCTCTAAATATAAGCTTCCTTATTACCCACATCATACAAAAACAAACGCTATCGTTTAAATGTTTGTTTAACTCAATGCGCAGATATGGCTATATGTCCGCATAGTGCGTTCATGTAGAAAACCCTTTAACCCTAAACTAAAAGTCTAATTTGTGAAATACAATCTGCTAAGTGTTTAACGTACCTTATAACGATGCTCAACTTTTAAGACCACAAGACAATCGCATATAACTTCCACTTTGCTCTGCTAAATATGAGCTGTTCCACCATTGTGGATTCAGTGTAAAGTATCAACCCGGATCAGCATAAGCATGGCGCGCAGGATAAGCCAGACATACACCTTTTGCCTCCTGTGGATTTTCTGTTTAAGGAATCATTACTCTATACCTCTATCCCCCCTGAGACGGAATGTGTCGGCCCGGATTAGCTTGCGCGGACTGTCTATAATGTTGTTTTTTATGTGGAATCTGGGTCGATACATTACGCAGAATCCATAATGTTGTTTTTTATGTGGAATCTGGGTCGATACATTACGCAGAGTCCATAATGTTGTTTTTCATGTGGAATCTGGGTCGATACATTACGCAGAGTCCATAATGTTGTTTTTCATGTGGAATCTGGGTCGATACATTACGCAGAGTCCATAATGTTGTTTTTTATGTGGAATCTGGGTCGATACATTACGCAGAGTCCATAATGTTGTTTTTCATGTGGAATCTGGGTCGATACATTACGCAGAGTCCATAATGTTGTTTTTCATGTGGAATCTGGGTCGATACATTACGCAGAGACCATAATGTTGTTTTTCATGTGGAATCTGGGTCGATACATTACGCAGAGTCCATAATGTTGTTTTTCATGTGGAATATGGGTCGATACATTACGCAGAGTCCATAATGTTGTTTTTTATGTGGAATCTGGGTCGATACATTACGCAGAGTCCATAATGTTGTTTTTCATGTGGAATCTGGGTCGATACATTACGCAGAGTCCATAATGTTGTTTTTCATGTGGAATCTGGGTCGATACATAACGCAGAGTCCATAATGTTGTTTTTTATGTGAAATCTGGGTCGATACATTACGCAGAGTCCATAATGTTGTTTTTCATGTGGAATCTGGGTCGATACATTACGCAGAGTCCATAATGTTGTTTTTCATGTGGAATCTGGGTCGATACATAACGCAGAGTCCATAATGTTGTTTTTCATGTGGAATCTGGGTCGATACATTACGCAGAGTCCATAATGTTGTTTTTCATGTGGAATCTGGGTCGATACATTACGCAGAGTCCATAATGTTGTTTTTCATGTGGAATCTGGGTCGATACATTACGCAGAGTCCATAATGTTGTTTTTCATGTGGAATCTGGGTCGATACATTACGCAGAGTCCATAATGTTGTTTTTCATGTGAAACGGCTCATATGTTTATGGACAAGTAGCCAGTTGTCTGTGATGAGTGTCGTGGGGAGGAGAAGGGTACCGGAAGAGAAGTGGTGATCGAAAGCCTGTGTCTACACGGATGTGTGAAGTTATGGGCATTATGACTCTCAAACCACTGTCTCACCGCCAAATTTCCTTAAGTAAACTCTTCAATTTTCAAAATCGGACGACTCCAATAAGAGTTTTTAATAGTGTGTAACTAAAAGGCAAACTAATGCTGATTACGTGGGTGAAAGATCGTTACGAACTGACTCACCTGAATATATTGTTTAAAAAAAGAGTTAAATAGAAACTATTACCAAAATGGAGTGGAGATACACATTTCTGCGTGACGCGGTTTAAGTAAACACGATTTAAAAATCTTGACTTTTTACATTACCAATTTATGCGGTCCAAGTAAACACAAATAACCTTGACTTTGTACAGTCGGTAATCATACTATGACAAAAACCGCAGGTAAATTTCGAACAAACACCAGGGGTGCGCGCGGTCATATTAGAGGGAGTTTCTTTTACCCTTATTTGGGACACCCTTATTTGAAGAGATATTTTTAAATATAATTAAAGTTTAATTGACATCTTATCGTCTAAATTGATTGATTTGGGTTTAACGCTGTTTTCAACAATTGTTCAGTCATATTATGGCGGCAAGTTCACCTACCCATATGTTTCCTGGTTTTCTCACACCAGTACGCCACACAACATACTTTCCAAGCAACTGGCTGCTTTTCCACATTAGTGAAAGACGAATGACGCTTGTCACAGTGACTTTTGCCAAATGTCGGAATGAATGTTGCCCGAGCTTGGGTTCACAAATCACAACCCCTGGATTGACAGCCCGCGTCGATACCGACTGAGCTATCGTTGCTCGGCTCTCTTCGTTTTAAATAAGATGCAAGTTTCATCACGTCGCCCTCTGTTCCTATATATGTTCCGGTATCTATTAATGTATATATTGCATTGAATGCCATTATGTTTATCGTGGTTATATAATATTTGCGACTTGCGTTTTTTGGGGGGGGGGGGGGTTCTGGTCAACTCGGCCTCGAGTTCGGTCGGCCCGGGTAAACTTGGCATGTTATGAATGTATATTGGTGTGTGTGCTGTCCATTTTTATCTGAGGAAAGACCCATAATACATAGCTTGCATTAAAATGAGCCCTGAGGTTTGTTATCAACGTATAAAACGGATACAACTATCCGTTGACAAAGATCACAGCACATTCTATGTCAGATGAATCTCTAAAATCACCGCTTCATCGTATTCTGGAATAAAGAAAGATAGATGAAAGAAATATTTCATTAATGTGTAACTCAATATAAGCCATTATTTTAAAATATTATATTTGTACCGATATGATCATTAATTGAATGCAACACTGACAAACGTCCACGAGGTGTGTATATAATAATAATAATAATAATAATAATAATGATATTAATAATATCTTTATTTAATGAAGGTTACATGTATTTTGATGAACACAGAAAATAATAGTATCTAGCATATATGGCCTTCAACTTATTCACGTACAGATTAAGTGTTTGAGTATGTCTCAAATTATAGGGAGATCCAATTGGCATACACTTGGTCTTTAATGGGTTCAGTGCCATGTTATTTATTTTACACCATTTCTGTATACAATTTAAGTCCTTTTGTAACTTGTTTTCAATTTGTGCCAATTTATATCGGGATTCAAATATATGCGCAGCGTCTAGTGAATTAAGGTATTATTGCCTCTTTGTGTGACGCCATCAAATATACGTCAATCAGTGAAACTCTAATAAGGATAAAGTCCTAGTTATTTTGGGGGGAATATGCATCTTGGACTAACTTACATATAGACGGACAGTAAAAGCCTTGGTAAGACTGTACTAAGATGCAATTACACCACGAATCGCTCATCTCCTTCCTGTCCCTTTTATATACCTTTGAAATTAAGTATTCCGGTGCAATGTGTAAACGTGATGGACAGTTAAGAACTATCCTTTATAGACATATATCAAAACATTGTTGTGCTTTCCTAAGTAAGCTACCAATTTTCGCAAATACAATGACCTTGACCTTTTACTGAGCTGCACATCGTCTCAGTGTGGTGAGCATTTGCAGTTAGTTATTTCAAAATCATTCAAGCGGTTCAAATGTGTTGAGCGGACACTATTTATGAGCTGAGGTCTCTAAGTGTGACCGTGACATTTGACCAAGCTGGCTGAAACATGCTCTCTGTACATCATCTGAATGTGGAGAAGATTTGTGATGAGTTATTTCAAAATCCTTTAAGTGGTTCAACAGTTATGGAGCGGACACGAATATACCTATATGACCTTTTACTTCTTATTGCGACTTTGACCTTAAAACCAAGCTGCATGTAACATCATGTGATATGCACAGCGTCTCAATATGCTTAATATTTGTGGTGAGGTTTTCATAATCCTTCAATCGATTAAAATGTCATGGAACGGACACTATTAGTGACGAGCAGATAGACAGACATACAGACAGACAGACAGACATACAGACAGACTGACTGACCTTCACAGACAGACAGACAGACAATAACGCGAGCAATAACAATATGTCTCAACGTTTCATGGGGGAAGAGATAATTATAAAATATACAAAAGTGAAACTTTAGAAACAATAGTATTAATCTGCTGCAGAATCATGTACAAGCTAAAAAGACCGCGCAGGTAGACAATATGATCTGAACAGCCAACTTGTACTTTAGCTAATGAACTGGCTCAAATCACAGGTGCCAGTCTCGTTTAAAATCTAAAAATAGCATTTGACTATATATTGATATTTATTTAATGCTAAACGATGAGATACTGAGTTCTATCAGTGAGATACAATCCATATCACCCACAATGTGAGTGATATAGGTATGACGTCATTTTCCAAGTTTCCAGTCATGTTATACTTCACACGTTAAAGAAATACGTAATGGGTATATTATTAGATCGGATACAAGCACTGTCATGTGATAAAAATCTTATCTTATCTATACCAGGGACACTATATTACAGGGATATGACTTCGTAAATTCATTTCCGCTATGGCACTCGATGTGCTGTTTTATTAAAATTCATAAGTTTAAATGGGAATAACCGAGAATGTAAGTACATAACATAATTTAGATCTTTATTTCTTACATTTACGTTAATTTTGAGCTTGTGATTAAACAAAAAATGATAGTTATTGCAATTAGGTTCTGAAGTCGATTTTCTTTTCAAAAAAGTGTGGTAAAAAAAGTCAAAACGAAGAATACAGGCTATACATAGGACCGTGCTGTGTTCTATATTGCCATTATAAACACATTTAAATGTTATATTATAAATGTCGAATGATCAATCTTGATTTCATATCCCTGTAATATAGTGTCCCTGTCTATACCCATGTTTACTTCCGTATTCCGTAAATTTAACAAATAGGACTTATTGTCATTGTCTGACATTGTGTAGTAAACAAATACATTCACACAGATTCGTCCGCGTGTTAACAGGTACGAAGACACCAAATAGTTCCATTTCATCATCAATTATTATAAAATAAAAAAAAAGGTGTTTGTTTTGAGTGGATATGGAATATATTTCCAACTCGAAGTGATACAATTTTAACATTTTCACTCGCGCTACGCGCTCATGAAAATATTCAATTGTATTACTTCTCGATGAGATATATTCCATATCCACTCAAAACAAAGACATATCCTCTATATAGTCAAATTCTATTTTTAGATTTTAAACGAGACTGGCACCGGTGGCTCAAATAAGGTTAAAAAGAACAAGAAATATCTTTACAAAAGATAAACGGCGATCAATATGAGAAAACACTAATAAATGGAACACATGTTATCCTACTTATTAGAATGACAGAAAACAATAACGTTAAATATGTAATATTTGGTTTATAAATGTTTTAGTTCATATACATACTTTGGTTTTGATATGAATGAGCAGGGTGAGTGTATTTAATATACTCACCCTGGCATGAGGGAGGGAAAAAAATCTTAGTAACTTAGTAACTCGTGCGCACGACTTAGTAACTCGTGGACACGACATATTATCTCGTGCGCACGACTTAGTAACTCGTGGCACAGAGGTGACATGTGTACGACTTAATTATCTCGTGGCACAGAGGTGACATGTGTACGTTTTTATTTATCTCGTGCGCACGGCATAGTATATCGTGCGCACAACTTAGTAACTCTTGCACACGACTTAGTATCTCGTGCGCACCACTTAGTAACTCGTGCGCACGACTTAATTATCTCGTTCGCACGACATAGTATCTCGTGCGCACGACTAAGTATTTCGTGCGCACGAGATAAATAAAAACGTATACATGTAACCTCTGTGCCACCGTAGAAAACTTATCATGTTTCAAAAATAATTGATCTAATATTTTATAAGTTTTCACTGATTTTGTTCACTGAAATCTATTTCTTAAGAAAAAAAAAATAAAGGTTAGTATGTAGAACATTTCATTTTAAAAATTCATCACTTGGTGCCTCTCGTAGGATCGCCAACTTAACTATGAACCAATCAAAACGTTTCATTTCCTTTATTTCTTCGATATTATTCATTAAATACAACATTTGATTGGTCTATAATCTCGATCATTTGTTTAGCATCTAGGTCAAAACCCACGTTAGTCAGCTATCGCCAACAAATAGCTTTACTCCCTTCCACGTGTGAAGACAAACCCAAAATAAGAACCAACGTGAGTTTGAAGTAAAACGTCTGCTCCATCGTCTACTAGAATAAAGAAAGATAGATAGAAGAGATATTTCATTTATGTGTAACTCGATATAAGTCAGTATTTTAAAAGATAATATTTTTAACGATATGACCATTAATTGAATGCAAGTCTGACAAACTTCCACGAGGTGTGTATGCGCAGCGTCTGTTGAATTAAGGTATTATTGCCTCTCTGTGTGACGCCATCAAATATACATATATACGTCAATCGGCGAAACTCTAATAAGGATAAAGTCCTAGTTATTTTGGGGGGAATATGCATCGTGGACTATCTTACATGTAGACGGACAGTGAAAGTTTTGGTGAGACTATACTAAGATGCAATAAGACCCTGAATCGCTCATCTCTTTCTTGCCCCTTTTATATATCTTTTGAAGTTTAGTATTCCGGTGCTACCAATTTCCGCAAATCAATTCAATACAGTGTTGCTCCTATTTCACAATGAAAACACGGCTGAAAAACATTTATAGGAAAGAAGTTAACTCAATTCAATTCAATTCAGATTTTATTGCATAATCGGGCCACCGGCCCATACACAAGTTGTATACATTTATACATTTTACAAATTGTGATTTTGTGTAAGGGATATCATAAAATCAAATTAATAATGATACAAATAAACAATAATGTGCCCTATCTACAAGAACATCATTGCTATACAAATTCGTTTAACATTAATATTGCAATAATCAAACATGTCTCAATTGTTAAATCAGTATAGTATCTATAACTATATAAACATATATTATATCACTAACATACGGTAATCATGCGATACAAATACAATCTCATAATAAAAGAACGAGCTTAACACACTTTAGAAATTCATAAATCCTGTCCATCGAGATATTCTGATCTCCTTTTAAAGGCATAGAAAAGAAACATTGCCAAATTACGCATAACCAGCTCATTTTTTGCAGACATTATATTATAGAAAGAAGTTTCATTTGGCTTTTTAACATATCTCTCAGCTATATACTTTGTCCGAATATCGGCATATAATGGACAGCACAATAGGAAATGTAGCTCGTCCTCGATACTGGATTCACAATAGACACAGAAACGATTTTCCCTTGATATGCCATAATGTCTGCCTTTCTCGATCATAAGACAGTGACATGAATTTCTAAAGTTTGCCAGGCAAGTTCTGAATTTACTCACATCAATTACAGATAGATACGATTCTTGAGAAAATAATTGTTTATACCCGCAGTAATAATTGAGTTTCCTATTTTGTATGCAGTCAGCTCTCCATTGTTGCATATATTGGTCTTTAAGACGCTGTGTATAGTTATAGATAAAAAGGTTTTCATTTTCTACGCATTGAGCTTCCCAAATATGACCAAACCCGTTACTATATAAGTTAAGACGAACAGAAGTTACCCAATTTGTATATCCTATATTGTCGTAATACATTAACATATTGTAGCATAATTTTACGTACCTATTATGTGGCAATTTAGTTATTCGAATCCAGTATTTAATTACTTTTTTAGATGACATAATGTGAACTGGGTATCTACCCGTATCACCTAAAACTGAAAGATTGCAAGCTTCCATACCTATTTTTAATAAGCGTTTACATGCACAAATCTGCACTTGTTCAATAGAGTTCATAGGTGTAAGGCCCCATATCTCCGAGCCATAGAGCATAATTGGAAGTATTTTGGTATCAAATACTTTGAGGAAAGTCTTAACTGGTATGTATGACAATTTATTAAATGCGTAAAATAAATACATTACAACTTTCTTTGCCTTGAGAGAAGCGGATTCTGCCATTTTAAACAATGACATTCTATTTGTGAAGTTGATACCCACATATGAGAAATTTTGAACAACTTCTAATGATTTCCCATTATATGACCAGTGTTCCTTTTTAGATAATTGTCCCCCGTTTTTAAATACTACGATTTTTGTTTTATTTATGTTGACCTTTACCTTATAATTATTACAATAGTCCTGCAGATGGTTCAAATCTCTTTGCAGACCAATGACAGTGTCAGAAATAAGCCCAATGTCGTCTGCAAACATAAGCATAAAAATTTCCGTTATATCCGGGAAAAGCTGTATGCCTCTGACGTCACTGTTTTTCATTACATCATGAAGTTCGTTAATAAATAACGAAAATAAAATAGGGCTTAAAGGACATCCCTGTTTAAGACCGACTGGGCACGAGAAAACGTCACTTACGTCATTCTCTTTTTTAACACAGGCCTTCACACTATTATAAATAGACTTTATAGCTCTGAATAAATTACCTTTTATACCATTTTTAAGTAAAACATTGTACAATAATGGTCGGTTAACAGAGTCAAAGGCCTTTTCGAAATCTATAAAAGCAACATAAATTGTTTTTCGTTTCCTACTAAGATACTTTGTGATTATTGCGTATAAAGCAAAAGCATTGTCTACCGTATTGTAGTCAGTTCGGAAACCGGCCTGTGACTCAGTTAACCTTGAATGTGATTCGACATAAAATGTTAACCTTTTTGTTATTATCGTTGTGTATACCTTACTAAGTATATCCATTAGCGCAATTCCCCTGTAATTACCTGGATCTTGGACATTACCCTTTTTGTAAATGGGTATAAGCAAACATTTTGACCAACTTGAAGGAAATTCTCCAGTAAAATATATCCTGTTAAACAACATACGTATATATGGCAACAACACGGGAATCCCGAATTTGACATGATGGGGCGTTATACAACCAGATGATGCTTTATTAACATTCATCTTGTTGATGCTAGATAATATCTCATCATCATCAATAGGAGAATCGAATAGAACACTCTCTAGCTCGTCCAAATTATCCTGATTTATAGCATGTATTTCGCTCGCATCGTTTGTGTCGTGACAACTGTCGCTATTAAACAATGAACGAAAATGATTGTACCAGTCTTCTAGTGATATATTATTTGTAACTTTTGGTTTATTAGTTAAATTACGTATTTCTCTCCAAAAGATTTTGCTATTTTTAATAGACTTTTCCATTTTATTTATTTGTTGTTTACTATGTATATGCCTTTTCCATTTACATATAGATTTATACGATGCCTTATGGTCTATGTATGTTTTCAAATCGTCTACATTTCGGCTGGACCGAAAGCGTTTAAGGTTAACTCTTGCTTTTTTCTTATACAACATACATTCTTTGTCAAACCAGCCTGTTTTCTTACAACAGGGATTTGACTTAACACTCTTTTTATAGCTATCTGAGCTTGTTAGCAAAATATTTTCAAACTCTTTAATAACGATGTTTATGTCTGTATCATAGTTTTTCACGATGTTTTCAAATGTTTGTACGCAATTGTCGTCAAATTCGTTAGCAAGCGACTGTAAATAAGCATCTTGATTGTCAGTATTTATATCATAACGTGTAACAGCCAGGTGTTTATTTCCTAGAGTGTTACGTGGTTCTGATATAAAAGGACATTTTAGCATTAACAAAACAGGCATATGAGAACTTTCTGGATAACTTATTATTTGAAAGTTAGATATTATATTAATTATCGGTTTGGAAACCTAACGTAAATTTAGATAAAAAAATAGATTGTTGTAGTCTAAGTCGAGTCCGTGAAAACACTAAACAGGCAGGCTAATTTGGATGAACACATTTGCGTTCTTACCAATTACGCTATGTGTCACATTAGTTTTTAGCAAGGGGCTCGTTAGAGCCAATTGCTATAGTAGCTAATTTTCGAAACGACGCATCATTTTGAGACTGGAATCTAGACAGGCGTTTTACGATATCGGCATTGAAATACTTCACATCTGTCTTTCTACATTAGTTCTCCGTTTCTGAACACCATCTCGACTTCATATAGATGTATTGGTGGTTGCAGATCGTACATAATGTCATTGAAAGTGGATGATTTGTGGAATATTTTGTTAAAAATGAAATGACTGTTGCCAGCTAATACCCATGTTGGTCATCTCGTACCGCCAATAGTTCCTGTCTAAAAATCAAAATGCGGTAACTTGTTGACATATGAAGCCGAAAATTGATTTGAATCGACATCACTAACCCAAAAGAAATAACTCGAAAGAAATTTTATGTTAAAATATATGAATTACATGATTAATAATTAAAATGTATTTCTACGCTTTCAACATATTTGATCGCGCGTAAAGTTCATTGGTTATTCCTAAATATTGTAAATCGAATGGAGTAAAGGCAACTTTTCGATTCCGACTCAAAAACAAATTCAGATAATCGATTTCCAATGATAACATATACTCAAACATTTAAATAATTTAGATGATAATAAAATAAACTAAATATAACATATACGGTAAATGTGCAAGTGAGCCTAGGCGTCGGAATTTCAAAAAATCCTTTTGAATAAAATGTATTTTCAGCGGAAACGTTAATCAGGAATCTAACTACTAGAGTATTTCATTTTAGATTCCTGCGTAAATACATCAAATTCTCAACCAAAATTAACCTGAACAACCCCAGCAGACGGAATAAGATAGTCAAGTCCCAGTTATAAAACAAATGATTTAAATGACATTTGTTTTTTATTAAGATAAAACGCTTCAATACTAGATAATTCGCTAACTCGTTTTATAATGATGTTATAAATAAAATCCCCCTAATAGAAGTGGCCGCGTTACGTAGCGGTTATCATGTTCGGCCGTGAAGCGGGACACCAGAATTCGATTCCCGCTTTGGGCAGATTTGTTTTTTTCTTAAGAAAAATATAATAATTTTTGTCTTATAAATTGCCGATATCAGTGGTGCAATTGTCATTTAACACCGCTGCAATAAACTCTTTCAAAATGTTGGGATTTAAAATGAATTCAAAAGCAATGCATTTAAAATTATTTCACCTATGTGTTGTGAAACACTAAGAAATGATTAAATCGTGTGTATGATGTTTTACGTCGCTTTTAACAATATTTCAGTCATTGCACGCTGAAGAAAATGTAGATAACACAGGATTTTATTTCTGCTTTGAAAGTAAAATTGGACTCTCAATATAATTATCATTGTTAGGTTATTATGATTTTGATATGAAATGTATATGTGTTAATTGCAATAAAAAAAAACACGGCTAAAAATCCATTGTAAACCAGGAGGTGTACTAAGCAGAAACTATCCAGATAGCAGATGGGCATGTGTATGCCAAGTTTTAGTATATCGATAGACCATCATACTGTGTGTACAGTATTTTGCTTTACTCCTTTATCATTTAATATATGGATATAAAGTGCTAACTAACAAAGTGCTAGTGTAAAGTGTTCAAGTTAGACTTTTGGGATCGGTAAATCCATGAACAAATGTTATCTGCAGTTAGCCCCTTGCTGTGAGCACTTTCAGTGCTTTGATGTTTTGTTGTTTTCCCCACTTTTTCTGACGTAGCTACACATAGCATATGACATAACTTGTAGATACACATTAAGGTAAAAATACGGTTCATATGTTCGAATAAACCTTTATCCATGTGTTGAAAGCAGCAGGGGACCTGAGTCAATGGCATATGTTTGACTCGTAATACCTAGATGGATTGCTTGTACTATTGCTGATCTTAATGAGGATGCTATTTCAATTAACGTTCTATATCTGTGATATATTAATATGTTCAATGCATGTATACCACTATTTTCCTGAAAAGTTTTCAACTTGGAAAATCTTGTCTTTTCGTACTTCATTAACATCGGGTAAATTCGTTAACCTTGATGTGCTCTTCGTTATCATTTTATGACAAGATGACTTTGTCAAGATGTTCCAGCTACTGATAACTTTGTCAAGATGTTCCGACTTCTGATAAATTGTAACAACAATTATTTTGATTTAACGCACCTTAAACCTGTCCAAATATAGACGCTCTCTGACGCCTCTGCAGCAGACGACTTTTGAAAATATAGTGAACTTTTGTTCAGTAATTATACATTCATTTATAGAGATTTGCCCTGTTTTGCCTAGATGTATTCAAAGTCTTCTGCTGCAGATGTGTTGCATGTGGGAAAGGAATGCATATTTCCCAATATAGGCCTATAGACGCTCGCTGAAGTAGTCGAATTCGGAAAAGATTGTGGCAAAAGAAGATATTACTCATCATGAGCTAACGTTCTCTCCTTTTTCCATAATGTTTGCTTAATTTATATGCTTAACTGTTGTGCTTAAATGTTTTCAAAGTCGCCTGTTTCAGATTAATTGTATGAGGAAAATGGTTAAATTGATAAAATCGCGTAGTTTGTCAGTTTTATCAGTAATAACGTGGCATGGTTGACACAAATAAATTACAATTTGGCCGATTGGAGCAGTGTAGAAATATGATTAAGGAATATTAAACTAAACTATTGTTGCAATCCTGTTTAAATGGATCTCGGTTTCCCTTATCATTGGCGAAAATGTGGAGTAAATGAAGTGTTGAGGTATAATGTACATTTATAACAGCATTGCATCATGTTTTATTTCCTGTTACTGGCTTGTATGCATATGGTTTCATGACTCAACGGTTTAACGCAGGTGTGTTAGAAAGCTACCGGAATGGGTTTGAGAACCTCATGTCGGTGAAGATGATAGAGCGTCCGATCTGCCGCAGGGTTTGCTTTCCAGTCGGGTAGCTATTAAAACCTTTTCCCACATACAGACGCTTTCTGACGCTTTCGGATGGTTATATTTATCTCACCTTTCAGTTTAACCCTTTCCCTCATAAAGACGCTTTCTGACGCCTCCGTAGCAGACAGCTTTTTGAAAACATGGTGACAAAAAAAGAAATTGCTCAAAACACGCAATTCCCCCTTTGGCCACAATGTTTTTAACATATTTTTCAGTAATTATTTCTCCATTCATAAAGATTTTCCGTGCGTTTGCCTGGATGTTTTTGACGTCGACTGCTGTATACGCGAAAGGGATTAGGTCTTAAACAAATGGAAGTCCTGGCTCTCCATGGCGCTAATATTATGACTGATGTACTGGTGTCGTGATAAACTTGCAAACACAAATACGCAGGAAACCTGTTGATATAAACAATACATTAATCTTTAAAACATCATTTGAAACACACTCGAAAACATAAATTTACACCAGAATATGTATATTCACGCCCCTTATCAGTCCTTGTTATTTTTTAAAATGTTCTGGGCTGATTGAATACAGAACAGAGACGATCTATGGCACGGATCAACTCGGCTTTTGGTAAATATCAGTGGTGACAGTTTTAGTGGTGACAGTTTTTCTAATACCTGTCGATTTAAAATTGATGATTTTACAAAAGCCGTCTCTACACTGAGAAAAAATAAAGCATTTTCACATGATTGTATTTATAATGAACATGTTATATATGGGGGTAAAGCGCTTCACTCTTTATTGTTGAAACATGTTGAAATGTTCATATATTCCTAAAAAAATGAAATTTGGTCTTATTGTTACACTATTTAAAGGTGGAAAAAAGAGAAAGGATGACCCAAATAATTATAGAGCTATTACTCTGTCGTCTGCTATTTTAAAACTATATGTTGCCTTACCTTTAGATGTTGTCAAATCAGATATCAATGTCAGCTTAAACCCTTTACAGTTTTGATTTCAAAAGGGTGTGAGCTGTACAATGACATCCTTCTTACTGAACGAATGTATCTGCCATGCAAGAGAAAATGGAAGCAAACTGTATTCCTGCTTCTTAGACATTACATAAGCAATCGATACAGTTTGGCACAATGGACTGTTCCATAAACTGCACGAAATGGGAGTCAGTACTGCTACCGTTAAGTCCGTAATTGGTTTGTATGATGTGTCTGAATCATATGTTCTGTTCAGAGGATATAAATCATATCCATTTAATGTGACGGTCGGGACTAGACAAGGGGGGTTAAGTTCACCATGTTTCTACCTTTGTTTTATAAATGGACTACTCTGTACATTAGATAATAGTCAGTACGGTCTTGTCATGCAGAAACTAATATACCGTGCATTACCTCAGCTGATGATATGGTATTACTCAGTTTGTCAAAGAAAGGTCTTGATCGATATTAAATATTTGTTATCTATATTCTAAAAGGTAGCTATTCGAGTATAATCTACAGAAATGTTCTGTCATTGTTTTTAACGAATAAACAAATTCTAATAGAAAATGGTCAATCGGAATCCACACTATACATGAAACTGTAAACTATACTCACTTAGGTGTTGTTTGCAATAAGTACAAGTGTAAGTCTAAGATTAGAGCATCATTCATGTTTCTTTTTAAGATTGGGCTCAATGAAAAAAGGTTTCACCCTTTTACATGTATAAAGCTGTTTGACATAGTTTTTTTCTATTGGACTTTTTGGGTGTGAAATACTATTTTCCTTAAAATCATCAGAATTGCTACAGCTAGAAAAATGTCATACACTTTGCTTTGAGTGAATTCAAGGCATAGACAAATTTGCAAGAACTGATATTATCTTATGCATGTTACAAATGTTAAATATAGAAAGCATTATTGATAAACTTAAGTTAAACCTGTTTGGTCAACTCTGCATTCTGAATTCTTATACCATTATTAAGGTATTTTTTATAAAACAGTTATGTAGTTTCTGCATGTCAAACTCGACCCAGTCTGGATATTTTTCAGATATTTTCTTCATACAAAATATGGGCTTACTAATTATTTATTTTCTTATTACACTGAGGGTATATATCCAAAACGTCTGAAATGGAAAAGTACAATACAAAAGACTGTTAATGCATTTTCACTGAGCACTGGTTGTATAGAGTTAACAGTAATCCAGACCTTTACTTTTTTGCCAAGATTCATCCTGCTTTCTGTGAAAGCATATTTTGGCATATAAGTAAATGCAAATACAAATATAAACGACACTGCAAAAATATCATTAAAACTATTTCTGCTCTGGGCAGTTATATTGCTAATAAACTCTGCAGTAAATGTGTGTGTTTTTGCAATAAGGAAGTTCTACAATGCTTATTACATTGTATCTCTGTACAAGAAATTAGAAGCAAAACAATGGATGCTTTATTTTACACTTACACATATGGTATCGAAGTATATAACTATTTCTACTCATCCAGTGATGATATCAAACTATGTATATTAACCTCTCTCTCTCTCTCTCTCTCTCTCTCTCTCTCTCTCTCTCTCTCTCTCTCCCTCTCTCTCTCTCTCTCTCTCTCTCTCTCCCTCTCTCTCTCTCTCTCTCTCTCTCTCTCTCCCTCTCCCTCTCTCTTTCTCTCTCTCTCTCCCTCTCTCTCTCTCTCTCTCTCTCTCTCTCTCTCTCTCCCTCTCTCCCCTATCCCCCTCTCTCTCTCTCTCTCTCTCGCTCTCTCTCTCTCTCTCTCTCTCTCTCTCTCTCTCTCTCTCTCTCTCTCTCTCTCTCTCTCTCTCCCCCCTATCCCCTCTCTCTCTCTCTCTCTCTCTCTCACTGCCAATTTTCAAAAGCCTTTAACTGACTTATGTAGGGAAAGGGTTAACCATAATTTTAACTCAAATAATAAAGGGACATTTTTGTTGCATTATATGTTAGATAGAGTTATCTTAGTTGAATACTTATATAGACGTGATGGTGGGAAGAGTTGTTTAAAGTTCCAATGCAATGCATCCTGGAGTTTCTGAGATATGGAATCTTAATGTAGTTACACGCGAAACTTAAATCAGAATTCATAAGTTGGAGTCTTAATGTAGTTACACGCGAAACTTAAATCAGAATTTATAAGTTGGAATCTTAATGTAGTTACACGCGACACTTAAATCAGAATATATAAATTGGAATCTTAATGTAGTTACACGCGAAACTTAAATCAGAATTTATAAGTTGGAATCTTAATGTAGTTACACGCGAAACTTAAATCAGAATGTATGAGTTGGAATCTTAATGTAGTTACATGCGAAACTTAAATCATAATGTGTAAGTTGGAATCTTAATCATACTGCACTATTTTGGTAAAGTGACTGGCTTAATCGAGAGAGTTACTCCCCTTGAAATCGATACAATTTACACTAACCTGTTCTGACCTGGTATTTAGGCTATATGGAATTATATAGGGACAGATCTTTAAAATTGATATAAAGTCATTATTTTTTTTGATGACAATATTTTATAAGTTTTTTTCTATAAGGTCAAAATGTCTGCTTTCATTTAATGTAAATATATAAAAAATAGATTAACTGCCTGATACTTCCATTTTTTATTTTAATAGACAACATGCTTTCCTTCTTTATTCCATGTAAATTAATGGAAAATCGCGATTTTTTTATTTTTAAGACCATTTTTACCGTATTTCCTATTTTCTAAGGAAATTTTATAAGTTATAATCGTAAAGTCTATTTTGAATTCTTTTTAGTCATACAAATTTCAAACGAATATGTTTATGTCTTGATACTTCCATTTTCATTTAAAAATGCAGAAAACGCCTAAATATGTACATAGGAATTTTATGTCCGGATCGCGAATTTTTTATTTTTAAGACCATTTTTACCGTATTTCCTATTTTCTAAGGAAATTTTATAAGTTATAATCGTAAAGTCTATTTTGAATTCTTTTTAGTCATACAAATTTCAAACGAATATGTTTATGTCTTGATACTTCCATTTTCATTTAAAAATGCAGAAAACGCCTAAATATGTACATATGAATTTTATGTCCGGATCGCGAATTTTCCGGATTAACGGTGTCCGATTTAACGAGGTTCGACTGTATCTGGTAATGAATAGATCTATTTTGATCGTTTACTAATATCGTGTATGTAGATAGGTGGGTGGGGTGCGAATGCGAAAATGAACTTGTTCCAGCATTGATATATTAAACGTATTAGGAAAAGCACAATTTAACAGAACATGAAAAAAGAACAATTAAAGCAATTAAAGCAATGACAAATTAAACAATTTGTCACCTGTGAATTAGAAGTGATAAGACAAAAGTAAAACATATTGCTTATTCAAAAATTCTTTAGACCTCATAAAAGAATAAAAATATTTTGATTATTTTTGTGTAATTTCATACATTTTTTGGTGTTTTATACCTAAATGCATTGTTCAAAGAAATTGAGTGGGATTACACTATTTATAAATCTACAATTATATACGTAACTCAATTTAAAATGCTAATATTTCATTCACATTGCAATGTTATTTTATGTATTATGCATATCTGTGTGAAGATGTTTTGCAAAAAGCGAAAGGAAAACATTGTGGGAAAAGAGAAATTGCTCATAATTAGCAATTTCTCCTTTTCACGCAATGATATATTCTGTCAACAAGTATTACAAATATTAGAACTGTTGTTAGTCTTCTGTCAAATGTTTAAACTTGTTGAAGAAAACATTATTGGAAAAGGATAAATTTTATATAATGAGCAAATTCTCCTGTGCACGCAATTATATTTTCTGTCAGATATTTGAAAAGGTGGAAGGAAACATTGTGGGGGGAAAGTGGGAAATAACATTGCAATTTCAGATAAATAAAGTTAAAATTTCGCATTAACAAAAGATAAATTATAAATACGTTTATTAAATGTATCTATTACATGTAACAGATGTATAAAATCACATGAACAAATATTAAACCTGAAATGAAAATATTAGAACTTTTGCCTTTTGTCCTGTTACCTGTTATCTGGGAAAAAACTGTTTTTTATCCTTTTTTCTGTTTGTCCGATGTGTTTATATGTCTCTGGTCCGATTACCCCCCAAAAAATATGAATTTATATACGATATGCGGTGGAACGAAGGGTTTACACATATCTGCTTAATTAATTTATAGCACTTGCGTAATTGGCTTGTAATGTGTGAATGAGGTCTATAAATTGAGAACACACCAGTAACCAATTAAAGACATTGTCCTTGGATATGATATAAAAGAAATGAAAGTGTAATACTAATATAAAATGCTCGCCAAATGGCTTAATGCCGAAAGGCGAGGTTAAATGATCCCACTAACGAACGTACTAGTATAAATTGAAAGAATAGCAAACAAAGAAGTGAATAACTTTATATAAATACAATATAATTTGCATTGCCCACGAAATGTTTAAGGACTTGTTCTACCTCAATTTATTAGGTGAAAATACATTCAGCTCAAAAACGCCCCCTCAAAAAATTAAAGTACCTTTTAAATGAGTGCACTAGGAAAACTGCAAATTCTTTGTAAAAGCTTATGCTCTTAGGAGAAGCAAGTTATATAGTCGTGTGTAAAAGTGCAACAAGTTATTTAACATTTACCATGAAGTATGTGATAGCTTTTTGTATGACAATGCCATATTATCGTATCAACTAATTTATGTATAATTGATTGTGACTATATATGTACATTTGTAGCTAACTTTGTATAATGGTACATATAACATGGTTATGGACATATAGGCCCATAGGGCCGGGTGTTCTCTTTTTCTTTAATGTTTCATTTACTGATGTATATAACACATGTCACGGTAATAAACAACTTACTTACTTACTTACTTACTCTACGTTATTAGTTCCACGATTTAATGAAACCAAAACCAAGAGTTTAATCAATCTGTCCTTTCACTAAAGGTTATCAGTAGTCTTAGTTGACAGTTGGTTAGTTCAGAGACATATGTGTTTATATGTCTCTGGTTAGTTATATGTGAACAGTATAGCCTTTGAACAGACTGTGTGGATGCATAGGCTGTTCTGGACATAGTCAATATTTAGTTTTCCCATGCATGTGTTGATTTCTCTATAACTATTAATATTACTCACGAGCGACTCAACTCTTTATATATAATTATCAATATTACGGGAATATAAATGACGTCATTCGGTGTCGCATAATGATATATGGTACAGCTAAAATTGGTGTTCAATAACTATTTAATATCATAAACGGTTAAAATCATATAAATATACTTAATTTAAGTTTTTACATGTGCTAAAAGTATTTAATTGCGTAGATTATCCTATCTTTCTTAACCAAGTTTGTTCATTAGCAATTCGCAAGTTTCAATATATTTCTTTAACTGAATCAGAGAAGGTTATCTTTTATAACCGATTACATAATGTTAATGACTTTCAACAATACCTCGAACTTATAAAAACATCACACTGAACATACACACAGGAAATGACTGCCATAAAGTATAAATATGGTATATGAAGACGAAAACTGAAATTAATTCTAAAATTAAAATTAAGTTGATCAGTTGTATTTGTTAATAAATTTCAAATTTTACAGTCTTCTTTAAATATAAGGAAACGAAATTTAACAAAAGTGGATTTGGACTCCCCGCTGATAAGGGCTGTGTAAACTGTCTATCGTTTATATCACAGTAGTGCATATTTAACTTTTACTTTATAGTACGTTTAACCCTTTCCCCCCCCCATACGACAATTCTGCAGCAGACGCCTTTGAACGTATTTTGTCAAAACTTAGAAAATCTTCATGATTGAATAGATAACCTAAGACAAAAAGTGGAAAACATTGTGGCAAAAGGAGAAATTGCACGTTTTGTGCAATTTCTTCTTTTGTCACTATGTTTTCAAAAAGCTGTCTGCTGCAGAGGCGTCAGAAAGCGCCTTTATGAGGGAAAGGGTTAACAATCAAGTTATTTCCCTCTCTTGTATTACTGCTTTTTGTCGGTTCTGCATCACGGACTTTTGAAAACCTTGTTGCAAAGGAGAAATTGCTCACTTGTTCTCCTTTTGCCACAATATTTTCTATTTTAAAGATTTTTTATAAAAAAAAAAAAAATCTTAACAAAAAAAACAGCTGCTTCAACAGTATATAATTTTACAAACTAAAAGTTTATATTTTAAAGTTCATAATTTTGTATGATTGTTAAAATAGTAAGAAATGTACTCTTTACCTTGAAGGAGCAATTTATCTTTTTGCAACAATTTTTCAAATTTACAATCATTGTTCTTTCATTTACAAAAAATACTTATTATCGTAGACTAATTGTTTTTATAATCCTCTAAGTCGGAAAGGTTTAATTAGGAATACGTATGTGATTCATATTGAACATTTAAAGTAAACAGTAGTCAAATCATCTAAAAGCTTGACACAATTTTGACTATTTTCAAGTTGGCATAGTATGATATCGAATACGCCAATAAACCTGTTTACAAATAATCGATATATACAGATTATAGAACCGTTACCAAAGGGCCATAACTCAATTATCGATTTTAGACTTAATCGCGGGCCTGGAAAAGGGACGCAATACCTGCAAATCTTCAGAAATAGTGCCACATGTGTAGTTACACGCGAAACTTAAATCATAATGTGTAAGTTGGAATCTTAATGTAGTTACAAGCAAAACTTAAATCAGAATTTCTTAGTTACAATATTAATGTTGTTACACGCGAAACTTAAATCAGAATTTCTTAGTTGGAATCTTAATGTAGTTACACGCGAAAATGAAATCAGAATTTCTTAGTTGGAATCTTAATGTAGTTACACGCGAAACTTAAATCAGAATTTATAAGTTGGAATCTTAATTAGGGCTGTAACGATACATTCGAACATTCGATATAATCGAATATAGTTCTGTACGATACGTATTCGTTATTCGCCTCATCTATATTCGAATATTTACGAATATAATCAAAAGCTGTATAATTTAAATTAAATTCAATGTAACTGAACTACAAACATAACAAGCCTATTGGCGCTATATTCATATAGTACCCCACCCACAACAACTGACCACTGATTTTGCAACATGTATTTTTTTTCATTTCCTCAAAAAAAAAAAATTGATATTGTGTTCGATAAGATTTATTTTGACATACGTTTTTGTGCGTTTATAATGTGTTTTTAATGAATTTTGAATTATAATTTGATTGAAAATAGAGAATTCATATTTAATGACAACAAAAACCCATCAACAAAAAATTGCGAACCGCAGGGAAATTTAAATCATTGAATCTCCGGCCAAATATACGTCGAATGTATGTAAATAGTTCTGATTTCCGAAAGGATTCAAGGTAGACATTAAATCTCACACTATGACATCGGGTAAAACCCGTTAAAACGCTACATTAAATTCACAATTTCTTTCCCTTGCGTATGCTTATTATAAAATCAATGTACTGAAAATATTAAGTAGATATTTTTTGATTTAATTTGTGTTTAAATGTTGTTAAATGCATGACAATATTCGTGAATAAATATTCGTATTCGTTACCCTGTATTCGTGATACATATCGTATTCGCCACCTAGTGTATTCGTTACAGCCATAATCTTAATGTAGTTACACGCGAAACTGAAATCAGAATTTCTTAGTTGGAATCTTAATGTAGTTACACGCGAAACTTAAATCAGAATTTATAAGTTGGAATCTTAATGTAGTTACACGCTAAACTTAAATCAGAATTTATAAGTTGGAATCTTAATGTAGTTATACACGCGAAACTTAAATCATGATGTATAAGTTGGAATCTTAATGTAGTTACACGCGAAACTGAGATCAGAATATATAAGTTGGAATCTGTATGTAGTTGCACTCGAATCTTAAATCAGAATGTACTATGATAAGTTGGAATCTTAATGTAGTTACACGCGAAACTTTAATCAGAATTTATAAGTTGGAATCTTAATGTAGTTACACGCGAAACTTAAATCATAATGTTTTAGTTGGAATCTTAATGTAGTTCCACGCGAATCTTAAATCAGAATTCATAAGTTGGAATTTTAATGTAGTTACACGCGAAGTCTATATGTGGAAAAGGGTTAAGTCAGCTGGATAAGGGTTAAAGTCTACTGAATTTCAGAAACAGACTAACAAACCTTAGCCTAGTAAAGTGTACAGTCATGATATTCCTATCTTCTTTCTCGCATACAACAAATGTATAGCAGTCGACATACGAAAAATAATGAATATCTCTATAAAGGAAAATATGATTATTAAATAGAGTTGGAATTATTGTGACAAAATGAGAAATTCCTATTTAATCGAAAGTTCTTCTTTATCACAATTTGGTCGTCTGCAGCAGATCCGTCAAAATGCGTATGTATATATGGAATAATATACAGGTCCTAACTTCCGGGTTGAAAAGCTATTTTTAGATCAATGAAACAGATTTTCCATCCTATTCTATTAAATTATATTCATAAAGCTAGTAATATACATCACAGTGTACATTCATTAATTACTGATATTCTCAGGTACAAGTTTTCACTACTTCAGCCATATAAGTATCGTGATTGATGAGTTTGTTTATCTCTTATTAAAGTATAAATATTTATATCAGTAAATAGATCACCAATAATTCACATTTGACCATGTTTCTGATTCAAATGTTCAATATTACACATTTGCCTTGTACACCTGCATTCTACTTACAGATATTTCTTTTTTAATATTTTTATCTTTTTCATCTTCCTGCAGGATCTGTCTTCAACTTCCATGAATCGTTAGGACGAATACTCAAATTAATAAATTACCTTCATTTGTAAATATTTATTGCTTCAACAACAGAACACCATGTTTAGATCAAGCCAGTATATGTCTTGTACTTTTCTAAGCCCGCGCAGTGCCTGTACTCGGACGCGCGACCATTGAAATAAGATATTTCATATAACATTCGAACGCAGAAACCTGTGTCTTTTCCTAAAGTGGAAGTGATTAGACAATCAGTTGTATGATACGTAAAAGGGTGCTGTTTGAAACAGGTGAAAAGTTTCAAGTAGTGAAGCTTTATATGTCAAAACTTTGAACTCAAAGTGTTTAAATATAATTTGTCTAGATTTCTGTTTTCAGCTCACCTGAGAATAAAGTGTTCGAGGAGAGCGGATAGTGAACAACCTATGTCCGGCGTTTTCGTCCACAATTTTTCTAAACATCATTTGCTCTTAAACCACTGGGTCAATAGCAACCGAACTTCACAGGAAAGTTTATCTAGTGATCCTCCTTAAGAAAAGTTCAAATAATTTCATTAAATTCACACTTCTGGTTGTTGTGTCATCACTAAGGGGGGAAATGCGAAATTCTTAAATGACTTTTCCCCTGAAACTGCTTGTCCCAACATTGGGATAATACCAAATATGTGAAAAAAATCTTCTGCTCTGAAAGTCCTTGTCAATTTTCAAGATAGGCTTTCGGAAATTTTCTTTGGTTAACCATATACTAAATTTCTTAAAGCCATATTGATTGGTTAAAGACATGGTATCTGGTTTCATCAGAAAATGGCTAAAATGTTAAACTTTAAAATGCAACTGCTCTGAAAATATTTGTCTGCTATATCAAGATTAATTAGCAGAAATTAGACGATACTCTACTAATTCATTCAGGCCATATGAATTGGTAAATAAATATGGCTGCCATGCGGCACCAGAAAGGGGGTAAAATGACAAAACTTAAAGATTCATATGCTCTGAAAATGCCTGTCTGATATCAAGATTAATTAGCAAAAATATTCCTTAGGTGACCCTCTTATAATTCACTCAGGCCATATGGCTTGGTATAAAAGCATGGCTGCCATGCGGTACCAGGAAGGGGGTAACATTACAAAACTCTAACATTTATCTGCTCTGAAAATGCTTGTCTGATATCACGATTAATATGCAGAAATATTCCTTATGGGACCCTATACTAATTCTTTCAGACTATATCGATTGGTAAAGAAACATGGCTGCCATGCGGCACCAGAAAGGGGGTAAAATAACCACATTTAAAAAAGAAATCTTCTCTTAAAGTCTCTGTTGGATTCCAACAGAGGTTTGACAGAAATGTTTTCAAGATGACACTGCAAAATATGTTCAAGCCATTCAGATTTGTTGTAAACAAAAATAGCTGTGGCGGTGTCAGAAAAAGGAGTAAAACATTTTTAGTGCTTCTCTAATTTCAAAATAGTTTGGCAGAAATGTTCATAAGGAGACAAAGTGTGTTCAAATTATTTTGATATACTTAAAAGAAAAATCATGTGTCCTAGGGATAAATATATCTTGCAATTATAATGCAGATTAATTTTACATAGGACAGTGTTAAGTTGCATTGGTCAGTATAAGTAAGCTTCCTATTGTCTTAAAGAACTCATTTTCGGTGAGCGATCCAGGGCCTCATTGCCCTCTTTTTTGAACTACAAATAGGCCATATTGCCGTTAACAAAAGTTTAATCTAAAGAAGAGTGTACTATCTGCAACTCCATGTGACAATGAAGTTTTACATAAAGCTCCGTTTAGTTTCCGTTAGTAACTACTTAGCCCTGACACGAACACGGAACTGGCGGACGCGAGCACGGACATGCAAATAAACAAATGCGGCATTATTCCTTTGAAAATTCAATTCTTCTCTGAATCTATTCGTTATTTTTCAATCAAGCATCCAAAGAATGCATTTTCGGTCACAGTCTTTCAATTTTATTCAAACAAGTCAATTTCATTAACGACTGTCTGTTCTTATAAAGGAATCAACGGTTTATCAAAGTTATTACTTTCACGCATTCGTAAATACAGTAATCATTTATCAAGAATGTTGAAATATCATTTGTCGAAACACTTCCTCAATATTTTGTGAAAAAGGCGTTCACCTTTTTTGCAGTTCGTTTTGTGACATCTACATGGTGACACTAAGGAATCACTCCTCTATGGAGGGGAATATCCGCGAAAACTCTATTGGTCTAAATGATATTTTCATTTATGAACATTACATGCTCATTTGTCTTCTTTTTTACATCGTACATGCATGTGACATCTCATGTATCATTTTTACGAGTGCATGCTGTATGATGCTAATTTCATCTCTCTTTCTTCCACTTGTATGCGCATACCGTATTCGTGTTAATGCCATTCTTGTTCTTCCCCTCCATACTTCTCCGACTCCTCGCCAACTGTCCAGCCACGCTTTCAAATTTATTAAAAGATGGGCTTCTGATTTTATTTCGTCTTGTTGTAGGACAATTTATATAATTATTTATTCAGGTAAATAATAAGGCATGAACTATTAACAGTTTAGTTAAAAACAAACATAAACGTAGAAGTATACATGTATACAAAATAAATTAAAAATCTAAAAAGGGGGGTAAATGGAACGAGAACGAGTCGACATAAGTACATACATACGAATGTGTCATTTATGTTCTTGTCTGAATGCGGTTTCATTGACATATATTTCAAGTTGTTACCGTACACTCACGATAAACGGACCGGTATTAACTTAAAGTTATCGACGTGTTCGAGTTATATCCAATGGTATGCTCAACCCTTTCCCACATAAAGACGCGTTCTAAGGCCGCTGTAGCAGACGACCTCTTAAAAACATGGTGGCAAAACGAGAAATTGCTCGTGATGAGCAATAACATCTTTTGTCACAATGTATTCAACTCTATTTAACAATTAAACTCTAATTTATGAAGATTTTATTCGTTTTTGTCTATATGTTTTCAAAGTCGTCTTCTGCATAATTGTTGTATGTGGGAAAGGGTTAATTAATTCTTAAGTATTTCAGCTTCAAGGTGCACTTAAACTTATTTATTATGAAAATCAACTGAGAAATAAAATCATATCATGAAAACACCTCAGCAACAGGTCTGCAATCAGATCTGTTGCTACTCTGTTTTCGACAAACAGATCCATTACACGTTGTAATCGAACTGTCCCATGTTCGAGATATCGCGAGACCACAGTATTTAGATAAATTAATACCATAAGGGTACCTTAATTTCTCATCTCATTCAAGGCGGAATCCGGTTATCCATTTTCATATAGCACACACAAACTTATACATCATGTTAAGAGAAAAAGATCATATATTTATTAATTAAGGTAGATAATATGACATATAAATTTTAAACTGTTAGATTCAAAGTTTTTACTTATTATGTCAAAATGCAGACCTAGGTAGGCCTATAAAACAACATTCATTCAAAATATAAAAAGGGGGTAAAGGGAACGAGACAGAATCGACGTTAAAACATACCTACGGATGTGAGTTACATGTTAATTGTCTTGATGAGGTTTTAATAGCAGACTTGAGTGGATTCGCGATAACTGAGTGGAAACACTTCAATTCATCGACGTGTTCATTTGATCCCCCAACGTAATGTATTCACTTATAATTAATCTTTATTATGAAAACAAAGCAGCAGTTCCGATCGCTCGTATTGGTTTGAGTTAAACAATATATTCGAATTATCCCATGTTCGAGTTATCGAGATATTTTGAATAATAAGGGCCATAGTCTATTAAAGACGACTGAACTCCAGATACTCAACTGTCGAAAAAAAAAATCCAATTTTAAGAAAATAAGTGTTATTTTTGTATTTGGGGCATTAAAATATGATAACTGACATATTACATACCGCTTTAATCGGTGAGATTTTCTTGTTTTCGATCGCAAATTCTACCCTGTCAGTAACGGGGTAAGTATTTTTAAATAGGAAACCCCTTCATCGGGACAATTGAAAACGACTCAAGTTCACTTTATTGATAAAAAACGATACATTTTCTACTCTGGTTTTACTTGGATAACATAAAAAATAAAATTTAGGGCGAATTCGATTTTCTTTTTTACAAGACGTTAGACAAGGACTCCATCACGTGTTCGAAGAAGTATCGGATCACGCCCGATGCGATTTGGCCGTTAACTATTTAGGTCGATCGTCATTCATCATGCGAGGCTTCATGACGCCATTGTTGTTCCACTTCAGGCATGGGATCAGTTAAACGCAGACACAGTCATGGTCATCATCGAAAAAGTACTCTACAATAATCAAGACTTATCAATTGACGAGAGTTTTGACATTTCAGTAGGATCCATTGATTTACCAAAAGGAAGTGGAGGTCCCCGTCGGCGCATTACAAAACTCAAAGGAAAAAACAACTCACTTTAGCTTAAAACCTCTGTCGTGACCATCAAAAATGAAGACGTGTTATGTATGCGAGGGCAATAGGGTCAGCCGGGCAAAGTTAAAAAGATGTACTCTCAAAGAATGGAAAGAAGTCACGAAAAAAAGAGGAAAGAAAAGCAATCTTGAGTTGGTTCTAGAACACAAAAAGCTATCAGAAAGTTATTACAGAGACCTCATCAGAAAAGATCTTAAACAAGAACAACAATTAGCGGTAGCCATTAGTCAGTTGGCCGGAGTACCTGTCACACGTCATGGTGCGGAAAGACCACTCACATATGTGACTAATACGGTATGTCCTAAATGTATCGACAAGAATCGACAAGAAACTTGAACCAGATTCAATATGTAAGGGATGCGGAACTCGATGCGAAGAGTGCGATAACATGGATGTATACGACAACGAAGACGGAGGACCATGTTCCGGCACATGCGGGTTGAGAGAGACTATTTTGGAGGTGGAAGATACAGCGACAAAGTTCGGCGAATAGTTATTTTCTGACCAACACCAGTACTTCAAAGCTGTAGCTCATAATATGAAAGGGTATGACGATGATTGACAATGCCATGCGACCAGACAAAATCATTTACAACGGGTCGAAAATAAAGTACATTGCAGTTGTGAAAAGATTTACACATCAAAGTTATTGATAGTCTTATTTTTTTACCGATGAAATTAGCGGCGTTACCGAAAGCATTTGGTTTGAAAGAATTAAAGAAAGGATGGTTCCCACACTATTTTAACACGAGAGAGAATCAGTGGTACAGCGGACCCTATCCTGAACCTAAATTTTACGGCGTCGACTTTATGAGTAACATAGAGAGAGAAGAGTTCCTTTCGTGGCATCAATCCCAACAACACGAGATATTTGATTTTCGTCAAGAAATGGAAGAGTATTGTAGAAGTGACGTTGACATATTACGACAATCCTGTATAAACTTTTACGGAACGAAATTTTTATATGAAAATTGGCGAATCAAATTTAACGATGAAGAGGAATGGACGGCCGCGGATTTTATTGGTGGAAAACTGCATGTCATGAAAATTGGTAAATGGACATTAGAAGATGATTTAAACGAGAATGTGACAGAAAAGGAATTCGTGTCTACACACATCGCTAAAATTCCCCCCGGAGGTTACGACGATCAATACAGTAAAGTGTCGATACAGTGGTTAGAATGGATGTCTCTGAAAAAAGACGTAACAATACAACACGCTGTCAATGGCGATGAAAAAAGTTTACCAGGCACACGATACAAGTTAGATGGTCATTTTCAGGAGACCAATACAGCGTACGAGTTTCACGGTTGCGTATTTCACGGTTGTTCCGACTGCTTCCCGGGGGATCGAGAAGAAATGGCTCACCCCTTAACAAATAATCAATTAAAGAACTTTACGCGTTAACGCTGAAGAAAGAGACGTCCATCAAAAGAAATCTTGGTATAAAAAAGGTATGCGTATGGGAACACAAATTTCATGAACAATGTGAGCAAAATCAAGCTACGAACACCTTTCTACAAACATTGGATATCACTGACCGACTAGATCTTCGAGATATTTCTTCGGTGGAAGAACCAATGCCAGTCAACTTTATTATCATTGCAAGTGGAGATATTAAATACGTGGATTTTACCAGTTTGTACCCCTGGGTCAACAAATACTGTCAATACCCCGTGGGACCCCCTGAACTCATCACCAACGATTTCAAAGACCACCTTAAATACTCTACCATCCTGTCCTACCCTACAGATCTAACGGCAAACTCAAGTTCTCCCTGTGCATGACATGTGCAGACAATGAGAATCAAGATCCATGTACATGTTCGGATGATGAAAGAACATTAACTGGCACCTGGTGTACACACGAGATCATAACGACAATAGGACTAGGTGATAAAGTCCTTAAAGTGACATTGGGAGGAAACGACAAAATATAATCCCGACACAAGAGAAGGAGGGCTGTTCTCCAAATACATTAACACCTTTCTCAAGTTTAAACAAGAGGCCAGTGGCCCACCTGACTGGATCCAAAACAACAAAGATATAAACGCATATTTTCAGCAGTATTTCGAAAAAGAAGGCGATTCATTGGATCAGAAGAACATTGTCAAGAACCCGGGATTGAGAGCGCTGGCCAGATTATGTCTCAATATCTTTTGGGGCAAGTTTGGGCAGAGGCTCAACATGAAAGAGACGGAAATTTTATCACGAAACAGAAGCAAACGAGTTCTTCCAGATGTTGATGGATCCGATGAAACAAATACAAGATTTTCACAGCGTGGCGGACGACACGATCCAATTGAATGGACCTATAAAACCGAATGTCAACCAGAAGATATCAAAACCAACATATACCTCGCTACGTTCACTACCTGCTGGGCCAGACTTAAACTATACAGTGTGTTGGAATCGTTAGACAAAGAGTGTTGTATTACGATACATACAGTGTGATATACGTGAGTAGACAAGAAGAGTATGATCATCCTCTTGCTGACTACTTGGGGAAACTGACGGACGAGTTGGAAACTGGAGAACACATTGTAGAGTTTGTGTCTGGAGGGCCAAAAAACAATGCATACAAAACAAACACCAACAATGAAACCTGTAAAGTCAGGGGATTTGTTTAAAATTCACTAATAGTCGTTTGATCAAGTTTAAAGACACAACGTGCACTCCTCCTTAGCTTAGCGCACGAAAAAGGTATGGGTGATAACATGATGTGATATGGATATAAATATACATGTTTCAACATGTTGACTGGCGATATCCTAAGACAGGATATGATGAAATCAGATCCGTTATTGATGGAAATCCGGGTTATAAATGTAAATCGTCCTTAGCTTAGCGAGTAAAGTATGGCTGCTAAATTCTTGTGAAATGTTAAATAACTTTGAGAGAGTACGAACGTACAGACGAAACCTGGGAAGAGCACAACAAATGGTCAAAAGATTGTGTCTTCTTGAACATGACGGGTTATGAAGGTAACTGGATGTTATATATATTTCACTTTCAAACGACAGCCACTACATCCGAGTCTCATCTACCAATCTATAATAACAATCAAGCAACCAACTGAGGAGGGTTTTATTTTCCGACTAAACCTGCATGATCTGGAAGTGTGCAAACACCGTGGTCAAGACCAAAAGATTCCAGTCTATTTGTTAAACGATTCTAAATATGTGTGTTAGTATAGTAGTATTGACAATTGGCCTAATCGACCATTTAATGCAACAATATATATAGGATCTGACATGAGTTGTCATTTCATATAAAGTTTTATTAATCGAGTTCAAGATTTTTTGTTATTAAGCGAGCCTGTGGCGAGCTTAATAACAAATATCTTGGACGAGTTTAATAAAACTGTTTATGAAATGACAACGAATGTCAGATTCTTTTTATCACATGACGAAACACACAAAGAAAATCGGGTTTTCCAAAGCTTTTTTAATTTTGTCAGTAAACCGTATAACAATGCCACAAATAATTAATTCGAGATCATATTCAGCTTAGTTTATTAAAAGTAATAATAAATAACACTCATGAGATATTATATTTATCACATAAAGTGACTTATGAGGCGTATTTCGATAAAAATGTACATAACGTTTACAATATTTCTAGATGAAATTTACGGGTTTTGGCGCCAAAGTGACTAACGTATGACGTCAAAACGTTGACGTGACGTCATTTTCCTAGTATCAGGTCATGTTATATTACACACGTTGTATATAAAGAAATACGTAATGGGTATATTGCATGGGATACAAGCATTGTCATGTGATAAAGATATTATACGTTACGCTAAGAGGCCATAGGTAATAATAAAATCTGTTCGTTATTGATGGGTTAGAAATGTAGATCCTCCTTAGCTTAGCGAGTAAGGTATGGGTGATAAAATGTTGTTAAATGTTCAGGATTTAAATCCTGTTTAAATACGGATATAAATATACATGTTTCAACATGTTGACTGACGATATCCTGATACAGGATATAATAAAATCAGATATTGATGGGAATCTTGTTTGTACATGACAAATCCGGGTTATAAATGTAGATCCTCCTTAGCTTAGCGAGCAAGGTATGACTGATAAAATGTGATGGAATTCCGGCTGATAAAATATTGTGAAATGTTAAATAAAATAATCTGATTGGTCATTGGATTGAGCATGCGCAGTTATGTGATTGTGAAATACCACACTAAAAATAGATGCTCACGTGAAAACTGACATTTGAGCGTAGGATACGGCGGAGACAGGAAGTGAGTTATTAGTTTATCGATATAAATGAGTCTAGTCTTTCTGAGATTGAAAGGAAGTGACCCTTAATTTCTGCGAGTAGATACACGTCATCGCTGTATATCTTCACAATCATTCATTATTTTTCAAACTAGGTCATCCAAAATGGCCTCCGACTAAATTCTTTTCTGAAAAGATATTCTAAAAATAACCCTGATGTCATTGTAAAACCAATATGGCCGATCGTATACCATTTTTTCTTATATGCAAATAAGTTACTATAAATAGTAACTACGTCATCCAAGATGGCCACCGATTACATCATCTTTGTTTTCACACAAACCGTCCCGTATACTACTTTCGTCTGCCACCAATTGGCTAACAATTTATGTGGAAAGGCGTCCATTTGCCTGCAAATTGTGATATGAGAGTAAGAAAGCCAGAAAATGTACATGAATAGGTGAACTGGCCACCTATTATATAACTAATTAATTGTTTAAAACGGCGTTATTTTCATGGTGCATTCATCCTGCAATTAAACATATTTATTGCAACTTAACTTTCCGCAATACCTGTATATTTCCTGTTCACAATGATGTTCCTTATATCTTGTATTTTTTCATTTTACGGGGAGAGTGGTTATTAAGTTTGTTCGACCCTTTTGCTTGATATGTATGCTCTGATGCTGTCATATTATGTGACTTATTTGACAATAAATTATGTTTAAACTTAACCCGAATAAATCATTTTCAGCGAGATGTATCACGTTCACATTTGATCCAGCGTAGACATGTACAATTGAATAATTCGAAAACGAATAAGATGGCCGAAAATCCTCCTACTCCGGACAACATGGGCCCTAAAACTGCAACACCTGTAGCACTTGTGAAAAAGCGAAGATCAAAAAGCATGGGAAGTTTTCCAACGTTATATGAACTGCCTGAAGAGCAATCAACACATGATGAATCCTTGTCAATAGTTCCAAAAGAAGATGGAAAAAACAGTTTGCTGCATGCAAAAAGGATGTCAAAAAGCGGTATGTAATTTTACGAGATACGGTATTGATGATGTAAGCGACATTTATAAATCTCCATGAAGATATATCACGACAGTGCATTAATTAACTTGAACTTACTAATTGTTAAACATTATCTACACTGCAATATATATATATACACATGTGTGCAATTGTTAATTACCTATTCCGCATTTCGAAGAAAATAAGGATACAATAAGATTATTAGCATATAATGTCGATTCGGGCGATATACAATTTCGTGGACACTTTTACGAAATAAAAATCTCATGTGACATCTTTTCCCGCGAAAATTCACAAGAAGCGAATGCAACTTACGGATTGTCAAACAATATGAAACACCATTGTATTATATACACTCCAATTTCAGGAATGATTTGAAAATGTATTTTGCGCGTGACGTCATTCAATTCCGTTTTATACAAGGATATAAGACCATGTATACGTATACCCTCTTCCAAACGGGAGTATACGATGGGTAATCCAAACTAAGTAAGACGTTATTATAGTGTTTTTTGTTTTATCGGGGTATATAGCGTTTCAACATATTCATTATATGTCAATCATTTATTCAAATATTCGCAAGTATATTAGTTCACTAAATCTAACATCTGTGTAGTTTTTAAACACACTCATACATGACACACACACACACACACACACACACACACACACATACAAACACGTCCATACACACCCAAATTCCCCACACAATCACCCATCCCACCCACACACTCGTACAAACAAACAAGCCAAAACACATAAATATTACTCTATAAACATATCAAATCGCTTTTTTTCACAGAATTCCAAATAAATGCAAGGTGCAATTATGAATTAGACCAGAGTAGGAGTCTTAATGTGACGGAAATGACAGACAGCACAGTTATATTTGAAGCTCCGCGTTGTACACAGTCAACTGATGCTCTCGGTGAGTACCTATATATTAATCAGTTTTATTAAGTGTATTTGTTAATTATTTTATTAATTTTAACGAAGGATTAGCGTTTAAAAATCGCACAGCTCATGATAATACTACCAATATTGAAATACTCTTTTTCCGAGTTTATATCGACGTACTAAATCTTGGTCATTTAAACATTATCAGCAAACCATACCATAAGAAAAACATTCGGCGTATCAGATAAACGGTAAACAGTTGGTTTGATATGTTTTTTATATTATTTCTTTAATATTCCAGCATGTATGTCTGCCCAATCCAGCAACTACTATGAGAGGAAAAATATTATAGGTACCGTACGGTCAATTTTATTTTTTATAAAACCAAGTTTTGAGGAATTCTTCATACTTCTATTTAGCAATAATGTAAGCTAGTTTTATCGGGTATGACACGCTGTCTTAGGACCCGTGAAGAGTTAAATGTATCAATGTTCACGTAACAACTTTGACAAATAATGTTGAAATTTCATTTTAATCTGAAAGCATTCATTCTTATGATAACTTTCGTGTGACCTATATTTTTTTTTCTTAACAAATTATTTCTTGACACATGGGAACCGAACACACTCTTGTGGTTCATGTTTTTACGATCAGAAAGGCAAGTTTGAGTAATCATAATATATACATATTTCGAGCAGAATCCAAAATATCAATATTTAAAACTGTTTGGAAAGATAGAAACTGAATTCGATTGAATTCGTACAATGCAGAAAAAGAAGTCTCTACGTAAAAGTATTTCGGTCGATTTATACGATTTAATATGAAATTTGCTAAAATTGCAATGACATCGTGGTTAATCCTTTATCTGATATCGCAATTTCGATTACTTGATTTAAAATTAATATAATAACGTGTCTTTCAATAACGAATCGATGTCTTATTTTAATGTGATGACTATAAAGACAATGTATATTTTTACGCCGAAGAAACTCGACGGATCCAAATTTGTTTTCCTTTATATTTAGACTCAACTTCTGAAACGTTAGAGGCATACCGGCAAGACGACAACATATGCAATAATGGACTAGATCATTTAGTATTGGAACGATTTCGTAGTGCTAAAAGTAAACTGGATGATACAGGTTTGCTTATAATAAAATGCGCAGAAAAGGATGGTTCAAGTGATCTTGTTAAATGTCTTTTGCTTGCATATAAAGAAACTACGCAATGCATTGTAGGTAATATATCTGAATACACAATATGCATCACGGGCGGGCATGGGCCCTATTTTATTGTGGTTGACGATGCCTTTGGGGCAACGGAATTTGAGGGTCAACAGGTAAATAGTTGGCTAACTAATATCGAAAGACATTCAACACAAAGAACTAATGGTTCGTTAAAGCTTATCTTTGTTCTTAAACACAAAAATGTTCGCTATTGCCAAGCGTTCCTAAAACGCTATGAGAAGTGCGTTATTGACCTGTCTGATTTGAAAAATCAACTTACAAATGATGAAAAGCAATACCTATTGAAAAGATGCATAAATCGTAAGAACTCTCAACGAAAGAGAAAACAGATTGTTTTAAGCAAACAAACAGTAGAATGTATTGGGAAAACTGCTGTGTCATCAGGGTTTTTCGGAATGGTGGAACTATTCCTATCAAAGAAGTCGAATACAGACCAAGGAAAAACGTTCTTTGACAAGCCATCTGCCAAATTTTACTCACACATTTGTGGACTGAGAGAATCCAACGACGAGTCCCAACAGACAATGTACTTATCACTTGCAGCTGTATGTCTTTTTAACGGTTTGCTATCAACCGATGACATTGCAGTAATGTCCAGATGGTCATACTACGACTTCACAAATGTCAAGAGGAATGCAAAAAGCTCTTTGGAACTGCTTAACTGTTCACGTAATACAAAGAGAGGAAATAAAAATGCCCATCATCCACACATTCAGATTGTGCCTTACAAATGTTTGGTTGATTTAGCATCTAATATGAACATCAAGTCAAATATTGGCATGCATATTAATGATGGCATGAAACATCTCCTTGGTACTTTTGTACAGAAGAAAGGCAACTACTTCACGTTTTCAAACCAGTCGATTGAAACTGCAGTTTCCGTTTCCATTGGACAGCATTTCCCGGACGTTGTAATAAAACATTCAAAAAAATCATTTTTCCAAGAGTACGTTGGCACCGACATGTCCTTTGAAGTTCTCGAGAATAGATGCATTCGAATAGATCTTAGGAATAGGGATCTCTGTATGATAGCATTTGAAAGATTGCGACAGGCACTAAGAGAACGAGACTGCCAGTCCTTCGTCAGTCATCCTTTAATGAAAGATGCAAGGTTTCTGAGTATTGTATCCGAAAACTGGGACACCTTCTACGATAAGATAATCGGTTTTTTTATCAAAAGGAAACCATTCTTGGAGACCATAGTGAGCACGCAAGACATTATGACTGGACAGAACTCTCTTATTTTGTCTCTTAATCACCCTTTCTATGAGCATTCATCAATACCAGAGTGTCACTCCCTAGGGGATTGGGTTCTCAAACATCGGGATTGGAAAGACATACGAAAAGAGAATAGGGCATTAGCAGTCACAGAGCAAACAATAATGTTGCGTTGTTGTTCAGAAAATTTGGAAGACGTTTACATGTCTTTGGTGGAGTCAGTTTGCATAAGCACAATTGCCAAACTCTGTTTAGATGGGGCCATAAGGTCAGGGAGTCTAAACATAGTCAAAGACGTGCTTACTGCTTCGAAACTGAGTACAGAAGAGTATGCTCTGGCTCTAGAAGATGCGACGTCTTGTTACGCTAACGATAAAAAACCTCAGAGACTGGACATTCTGTTAGAACTGGGAAAGTATTCAGACAAGAAGCTTTTACTAACGTCAATTGGAAAGTCCGGAAATTACAAGATGCTAACAGTTGCAATTACAATATTTGAAATAGATATCAATGAACTCATCACAGTTCACGGGCCTTTATTGTTTCTGCTTACGTTATATAATCATTGGACTCTGTTTGGGGTGGCCATTGATAATTTTTCTGCCGACCCAAATCTTATTTTCAATGGGCATATGTGTTTGCACTTGGCAGCCGAGTATAGCCGACTCAGAATATTACGAATCCTATTTCAGGAAAATGCACATCTCATACACGAGAAGGACGAACTTGGAAGAACTCCCATACACCTTGCATCTATGAGAGGGCATAAAAGCTGTGTCTTATTTCTTCTCCAAAATAGTGCAGCTATTAATGCAACTGACATGTCTGGCCAGACGGCACTCCATAAAGCAGCATGCTTAACTGGAACTGAAGTGACGCACTTACTCATCGTAAATGGAGCTGATATATACATTAAAGATAAGGATAACCTAACTGCGATTGACGTTGCCAGACGTCATCGAAATGACGAAAATGTTAGGAAAATGACAGGAGCACTAAGGATTAAGAATGAACCACATCAATTAAACCACAATGTTTTGGCTTCACTATTCAACTAATGATATCACGTGAAAAATCATCTTATGATATCATGAATTCAAAAGCTGAAACCATTAGTACATGTACTTCCCGCGTTGTAACATTCTCTTGCATGCCCTGCATCACTCGGTCTATGACTCAACCATTCATCAAGTCAATGAGCTTGAAGTTGCGAAAGTATTTTTGGGGGCTGAAACAAAATTAATTTGTAATTAGAAAGACTTTTTAAATACCGAGTGACCTGATTAATAACCTATGCTTCCCCGTGGACATGTGTGATTTCAAAATAACAGTGGACTCGCGATATCTCGAAGTAGATTTGTTCTCGAGGAATCGCTCGTGTTCTGATTAATTCATTTGTACATATTCAGCTTCGTTTATAATGACGGAAAATCAGTATAAAAGTCAAATCAAGAACACGCGTAGTAGTAGTTCTGATTAATCGTCTGGAAAATCAGAACTGCTGCTACGCTGTTTTCTATAGAAAGATACGTTCTTAAATTGAGTTCGAGTTAAGCATGTACTGAACTGGATGTATGTATGATAAAACAAAACACACAAAAATGGTATATTGCTGTTCTTCATTTAATGCTAGATTAATTTATGTTAGCCTTATGATATGTTTTTTGTTGTTGTTGTTATTTCAGCATTTAAAAAAATACGTTTCTATGCAAATTACCAATATTTGAAAGATAATTTGCTATTTTTTTTGTTTACTTGTTGTTTGAATCAGATTCTGAGTTTGTTTTATCCAGATCTTTAGAAGTTTATATGATATGTTTGTAATAATACCCCCAAAAAGACGTTATTTTGCCATAATGAGACTCCATAGTTGTCAAGTGTAAGAACAGGCAGGTTCAAAACATTAAAATAAAAGAAAAACATGTTTATAAATTTAACTTTTCCTAAAACTTTTTCAGATCATGTAAAAAAATGTCATTTATCAATATTTGAAAAGAAAAGTATATGTCACTGATTAAGAATTTGAGTTGTTCTTGTTTGACTTACCTTCCTTGTCTAAACATTATTAAAATATCAATATTGATTATATACCTGTACATTTTCCGGTGCAAATACATACAGATTGTCATGCGCAGTTCAGACACGACAGATTAAAATTCCGTATCGCACCTAGTGAAAATACGGAATTGTGACGTCAGATAGTGCGTGGACCTTCAGCGAGGTTCCCGTTTTGAATCTGCGCTACGTATTTAAATATGCAGACGACCAGTACTATTAAGTAAAATTGTATATCTGTTATGTATCAAAACACCCTAGCGTCAAATTGAATAAAAACCAGCAAATAAAGAAATGTTATTTTCTCCCACAAAACAATGGAAATTTAATTTGATGATGTTATTGGCCGGGACCTACGTATTGGAATACTTTTTAGGGGCGTGGCCTAAGTATTGTAGCAAATATTCATCAAAAAAAAAAATGAATTTGTATATTTGTTACTTTTTCGCTCTTCATAGTTTGTAGGTATATAATAAAAGAAATATTACGTTGCGGGAGCGATAAATGGGTATTTATTTATTTATTTTTAAAACATATCTTCAATTGTAATAAAGGTATTCAAATATTTTCTTCTTATTTGCAAAAGCATATGATACTATAAAAGTTCTTAATTAAAATGTATATACATGAATTTTAATATGTTCTTTATACCCAGTTATATTATATAATCAAACATTGCGTCTCGACAGCGCGTTAGAAGGCTCACGAAAGATATTCTGCCCTTAATCTCAAACAAGTTTTATCCACTCTGTTTGAAATGTTGAAGCATTTTAAAAAGGCATATTGACTATACATGTTTTAATTGACAACATAATCAGAAGTTAATAACAATGTTATTTTGCCTTATTCGGCTATAGTGAAGACTTAAAAAATCTTCTCCTCCGAAAGTGTGAGGCCGATTTTAAAATAATTCTATAGGAATGTTCCTTGGGTGACCCTATATGAGATTCCTTCAAGCATTTGATTGGTTAATAAACATGGCCCCCAGGGGGCAGGGCTATTTTGGCTTATATGGCTATAGTTAAAAGTTAAATAATCTTCTCCGACGAAAGTATCTGGCAGATTTTCAAATAATTGTGATGAAATGTTCCTTGTGTGACTTTCTATCAGATTCCACCGAGCCGTGTTGATTGGTCTTAAAATATGGCTGCTAGGGGGCGGGGGCAGGGTTGTAAGCCTTATAGTAGCTTTCGTGAAAACTTTAAAAATCTTCTCCTCCCAAACTATTTGGCCGATTTTCAAAAATAATTGCAGAAATGTTCCTTGGGTGACATTCTACGAGACCTTTAAGCCATACTGATTGGTAAAAGAAAATGGCCACTTGGGGTGGGATTGTTTGGATATTTAAATTGTGGGCGATACTGGCCCTCTTAGGCCGATTGTTTGTTATATACCAGCACATAACATTTTAAGCCCGTGACATTTTAAAATGGCCACTGGCGGACATCTTTTTCAAAATTTAAGAAAATTCAAATAAGTGTTAATTATTTTAATATCGACAATGTTTTAAACATCTATTGACCAACTGTGTTTAATAAATTGGTGCAGAAACAATGAATAAAGAGTTCAAATAAACGTATTTAATATATATTGTTTCCATAGATACGATAGAAATAAAATAAAAGTCAAACCCGATTTTGTTGGTGATAATATGGCATAAGTTCATGTTTTGCGGCAATCATTGATTCTGGGAAACAATTTAATTGTTTACGAAATTAAACAATTTAACTTATTAAGGACACACAAAAGTACAGGCATGCCAACCTTTCATTTGTCTTTCTGTTCACTCGTTTTTTTATCAATTGTTTTTGATCAAAATAAGTTTGATATATTGAAATTTTAAAACACACCATTATAATTCATAAAATACATAAACTCAGTGGTATGAACTTACTGAAACTATGGTAGTATCGTCAGTGCCTGTCGTGGTAGTCACTTCGTAGCAGTTCAGCTTTGAAACATTTACATAGTCAACCCTTTTCTGGATAACATCCACATTCAAGAAGTTCCTCATTTGTTTTCTAACCAAGCACCATTCTGCTGGACTTGGTACATCTGGACACAACCTCAAAACCTGTCCCCAAATATAACCAGATACGAAAAGTTGTTAACTACCTGTCCGGTATGTTCCAATAGTGCTACTGAATAAGGGGAATTGATTCAATAAACTACCCTGTTGTGTGCATTATTGAGCTCAGTTCTATTATTGGCATTTCTTGTTGAACTGAAACTTAAGATGGGGGATGTAGAAAGTTTCCCAAGAAGTTTTAAGGACATATGTCAAGGAGTGCAGCAATTACTACATTTTTTAAAGTCATTGGTATAAACCGACCGGGGATCTAACCTGCAACCTACCGCGCCCGACGCTCTACCACTATACCATCAAGACGGTCGGGCTGTAATAACGACATCGAGTATGAGGTGCTGTCCAGTGTAGTGAGGACATACTGAGAGTATTAGAGGTGATGGGTCTATCCTGCGGATACTATAGTGGAAGATAGGGTAGAACGAATGAGAGCCGAAAAAGAGGCGGTGGGTCTATCCTGCGGATACCATAGTGGAATATAGGGTAGTACGAATGAGTCAAAATAGAGGCAGAACGTCTATCCTGCGGATACTATAGTGGCATATAGGGTTGTACGAATGAGAGTCGAAATAGAGGCGGTGGGTAGGGTAGAACGAATGAGAATCGAAATTGAGGCAGTAGGGTTATCCTGATGATACCATAGTGGATGATAGGGTTGTACGAATGATAGTCGAACTAGAGGCAGTGGGTCTATCCTGCGGATACCATAGTGGATGATAGGGTAGTACGAATGAGAGTCGAAATAGAGGCAGTGGGTCTATCCTGCGGATACCATAGTTGATGATAGGGTAGTACGAATGAGAGTCGAAATAGAGGCGGTGGGTAGGGTATAACGAATGAGAATCGAAATAAAGGCAGTGGGTCTATCCTGCGGATACCATAGTGGAAGATAGGGTTGTACGAATTAGAGTCGAAATAGAGGCAGTGGGTCTATCCTGCGGATACCATAGTGGAAGATAAGGTTGTACGAATGAGAGTCGAAATAGAGGCAGTGGGTCTATCCTGCGGACACTATAGTGGATGATAGGGTAGTACGAATGAGAGTCGAAATAGAGGCAGTGTGTCTATCCTGCGGATACCATAGTGGAAGATAGGGTTGTACGAATGAGAGTCGAAATAGAGGCAGTGTGTCTATCCTGCGGATACCATAGTGGAAGATAGGGTTGTACGAATTAGAGTCGAAATAGAGGCAGTGGGTCTATCCTGCGGATACCATAGTGGAAGATAAGGTTGTACGAATGAGAGTCGAAATAGAGGCAGTGGGTCTATCCTGCGGACACTATAGTGGATGATAGGGTAGTACGAATGAGAGTCGAAATAGAGGCAGTGTGTCTATCCTGCGGATACCATAGTGGAAGATAGGGTTGTACGAATGAGAGTCGAAATAGAGGCAGTGGATCTATCCTGCGGATACCATAGTGGATGATAGGATAGTACGAATGAGAGTCGAAATAGAGGCGGTGGGTAGGGTAGAACGAATGAGAGTCGAAAAACAGTCCAGAGAAGTTGCCTCCCAAACTCCTCATTTTGAGAAAAGGGCTTATCAGTCTATGAAATCACCATGACATTGAACCAGTCAACTAATCACCACTTAACAGGCGTCCTGTTTGGCTATTTACTGTGTGTTTCACAGATGTTTATTGTACTGACCGTAATTGCAGTATGTGGACTGAATATTCTGGAATTGAGTTTGTCTTTTGCTTAGGCTTAAAATGAAAATCTACCAATACAGAAAAGGTATGTTATCTTTCAGTACTTTGATGCCCATTTCACATTTATGATATACAATTGTTAGATTATGTTTTCTTTAAAAAACAAACCACACATCTTTGCTTTAAGTATTTTAAATTGACTGTGATTTTTGTTAAAAAGTAAAGCACAAATGAAGCCAACAATTTGTTTTTTGATTATATATAAAACAACTTTTTGTATTAACCAACAGTTTAAAAAGATGTTTCAGATGTTTATCGCAATAAAGACAATTCTTAAGTAAGATTTACATATACTACAATATGAATTGCCTTTGTTTTTAGCATTTGATAAGAACAGGCAAAATAATTGAAAACCTATTTAATATGAAAAAGGCAAAGCCTCATCACGAGCACAGCGTCTTTCATGGGTCTAACCTGTAAGTATGTGACTACCATGATAAAGGAATCTGTTTCAAGCTGTCGGAACTGAGACCGCTGTTGTACACTATTCCTACTTTATCTTTTGGTGCAATGTCAAATCTTCAACAATTTTAACATTCAATTCATCACATGAACATAATCAATACAGAAAAGTAAAAAATAACAATAGTGAAAACATCAATTAGGCTTAGTGACATAGTTTCTGGGTTAAAAGCAATGTTCAAAACATCCATTCTGCCAAAGTTTCAACATGCTAGCATTAAAATAACAGCTGTCAGAGTGTTAACAAGATTTTCCTTTAATTTGGTCTAGTGACCTTATGTTTGACCCGACATGACCAATATTTGAACTTGGCCTAGATATCAATAATCATCAGGCGACCATTTTGACAAAGTTTCAAGATGTTGAATCAAACCTTGAGGTCAAGCATGGTTACAAGAATGTTCTCAAATGTTTTTCTTTGGACCTCATTGTTGTTTTTATAGTTTCCCTTGTTTGATGTTGATGCAGGAAGTTATATTATCCCACAGTCAAAGATGCATGCAATTATCATTGTTTTGATAGGCACCAATGACCAACGGGTATATCACTAACTGCCTATATGAACTTCCTCTCCCATTATCGCCATAAGAGCTGTGATTCCATGATTGTGCAGGTTGATCTCAATCCATTTACTGTTTTGATGTGTATGCAGGAAAGAATATTACCCCACAGTCCAAGATGCATGATATTTTCATTGTATAGACAGGTACCAATGACCAAGGGATATATCACTAACTGCTTATATGAATTTCCTCTCCAGTAATCACCATAAGAACTGTTATTCCATGATTGTATGGGATGTCCTAAATCCATACTGTTTTAAAATCAAACTTGATGCAGAATATGATTGACTGCTGTTTTAATACATGACATCAGACAATAACTGCAAATAAAAGTGTCTTTATATATAAAATAAAATGATAAATTAAAGAATGGAATTACAAACACTATTTATACCTTTTCTACTTTTTTCCTTTTAAATAGCCTAATATTTAAACCAGAGGGCCATGAGGGCCTATACTCTACTGGGATAGTTCTTTGGTCATTTTCAATCCAGAGCATGTATGTATCGTGAAGATCGGATAGTAAATGGAGGCTCTTTTGTCTTCACAAGCTGTATTATAGCAATTTTGACAATTTCAAGGGCCATAATCCAGTCATGCAAGGGCACATCTTGCTGGTTTCGAAAGGAACCGAGCTTACATCAATACTTAACTACTATCTAAGTTTGGTGAAGATCCAATAGTAAATGGAGGCTCTATTGTTTTCACAAGCTGTATTATAGCAATTTTGACAATTTCAAGTCCATAATCCAGTCTTGCAAGGGCGGATCTGGCTGGTTAGCAAAAGGAACCGAGCTCTCATGGATATCTAAGTACTGTATAAGTTTGATGGAGATACAATTAAAACTGAAGACTTTATCGCGTTCACAAGCTGTATTATAGCAATTTTGACAACTTCAAGGGCCTTAATCAAGCCTTACATGGGTGGATCTGGCTGGTTTGCAAAAGGAACCAAGCTCTTATCAATATTTAACTACTATCTTAGTTTGGTGAAGATCGAATAGTAAATGGAGGCTTTATTGTGTTCACAAGCTGTATTATAGCAATTTTGACAATTTCCAGGGCCATAATTCAGTCTTGCATGGGTAGATCTGGCTGGTTAGCGAAAGGAACCGAGCTCTCATGGATATCTAACTACTATATACGTTTGATTGAGATCCATCAAAACTGAAGACTTGATCGCGTTTACAAGCTCTATTATAGCAATTTTGACAATTTCAAGGGCCATAATCCGGTCTTGCAATGGCAGATCTGGCTGGTAAGCGAAAGGAACCTAGCTCCCATGGATATCTACTATAAGTTTGATGTAGATACAATCAAAACTGAAGACTTGATCGCGTTCACAATCTGTATTAAAGCAATTTTGACAACTTCAAGGACCATACTCCAGTCATGCAAGGGCACATCTGGCTGGTTTTCAAACGGAACCGAGCTCTCATCATTTAACTACTATCTAAGTTTGGGGAAGATCAGATAGTAAATGGAGCCTCTATTGTGTTCACAAGCTCTATTATAGCAATTTTGATAATTTCAAGGGCCATAATCCAGTCTCTGGTTTGCGAAAGGAACCAAGCTCTCATGGATATCTAACTACTGTATAAGTTTGATTGAGACACAATCAAAGCTGAAGAATGTATCACGTCACAAGCAATTGTTTACAGACGCACATACGTACGACGGACTCCACACCACGGCATAAGCTCGTGTTTTAAACCATCCATTCACACCTATATAAACGATAATGGGGTCGCCTAAAACTGGGGTCGAGAGTTCTTTGGTTCGAGATTTCTGGCTACAGTTCTGACATGCAATATGCCTTGTTAATATTCATTTTTGATTATCACATGCTTTATCACTTGTAAAACATTTTTTGCAGCAAACGGCATGCCCATATAAATCCGTCTCGGCCATGGATATGTCTCCAGTCAAAAGTCTTTTAGAAAACTTGTTCAAACTTCCGTTTTAGGACACACGATATGTCTCTTGAATACACTGGGGACGTTTCTTCTTGGGTTCTTCTAGTCTAAAAAGCTGTTAGTTTTAACTGATTAGCCATTAGTCTTAAATTTTCCGTCCACATTGCAAATGTGTTCAGCACTAACAAATGAAGTGGATGCAATGCAGTAGTTCTAAATGTAAGCTATTACGTCATTTTAAATGTGTAAACAATCTGCACTCGAGAACTTCGAAGAACACTTCTAAAAAAAGATTTACTTTCTTATGTGTTATTTTAGTGATATTTATGCATATGGTCATATTTATTTTTTACATCATAAAGTTAGAACGTCAAAATGAAATTGTCTGTGTTAATGTATGTTACGAAAACGAGAGAGATAAAAATTCTTACCTAAAGCAAAGTAACTCGTAGCCGATAGGTTCTGGTTATCAGCCTTTACTGTAAACAAAAAAGTTGTTGTCGTTATCTCGGGAACCAGCTTGATTTGGACGGATGTGACGTCGGCCGGATATGAATAAATGTCGGTCATGGTTCCCTGCTTTATTCTATGTAATTTCATTTGGCTTTCATGAGCTGGGCCGTAGTAAGTTTGCACACAATTTTTTTCGATACTGAATATAGGAAATTTCCCCTTACTAAGGTTAAACATCATAACGAGCTGCGCTCGTTATTAATTAATAATAAAACATGCCATGTGAAAGTACATTTGATTGCAATATAAATTATTACAATTTCCTCCAATAGCCGCTGAATGTATTCAGTTGTTTAATTAGAAAGGATTTTTTTCCAGAAGATATCCATTCAGCCAATGTAGTTGATGACATGGCTGCCATTGATGTGTCACTGGCGTCCTTACACATAGATGGAATACAGGTAAATATGTATGCTATTTTGTGATATATAGAGATTATTATGTCCCTGACGTACGATATGAAGTTTATCTGACGAGGTTGGGAGAATTGATAATTGGCGAGCCTTTGGCGACAGCCGAGTCTGATAAAGTTCATGTCGAAAGTCAGGGACGTAATATTCTATTTATCTTGCATGCAAAATTATGTTTTCAGGTAAATCTACATTCAATTTGACTAGTTTTAATAAATAACATACAAAATTACAAAAGCCCATTCCTTGAATAACTTCACCTAAAATAGAATGACGTCACGCGCGTGCATAAATCCGCGCCGGATTACATTGTGTACACACGACAAACGGAAGCTAAAGAGTTCCGACTTCAACTCCATATTTCTCGATTTGTATATCTGGTGTGACATAATACCTTAAAATGGCAATATTAACTCAAACATATTTTTAGTAGAAGTGCAAGTATTACGAATGCAATCAGCTCATATAACCAAAGTAAAGAAATGTATGATTCACGCGGATCACTCTTTAAACGTGTCTACACATCGACCAATATCTTGTGTTATTGATCATCCAGTCAATGTCACAAAAAAATCAGTTAATCGTGACAATAACTCCATTATTTGGAGGAATGTAAAACAGAAAAACATCTCATTATATACCGAGTATCTTAATAAAAGTGAGTCTTTAAGTGCTCTTTCTAATGTTCAAATGTTAAGTTACGAGGATATTGACTGCGTTTATGAAAATTTGGTTAGTGTCATAAATGACGCTACTTTAAATTGTTTTCCTAGGTCGACATATAAACCTCATATAAAACCTTATTGGAATGAAAACCTTACAAGTTTGCATAAAAGGGTTAAAGATAAGCGTAGACATTGGATAAATGAAAATAGACCATGCTCAGATCATGTGACTTATGTAGAGTATAAAGCGGCAAAACGAAAGTTTCGTAGGGCACATAGACAAAGTGTACAACAATATACCGACCTCTTAGAGGAAGAAATTGATAGGACCGCGGAGGCCGATAGTTGCGCATTTTGGAAGTTAATAAATAAAAAACGAAAATCAAAAGCGCATCCAACATTTGAAATGATTTTTAAAGATAAACAATGTAAATCACCAGAAGAAATTAACTGCGGATGGATGAACCATTTTAAAGAACTATACTCCTATGACGAACATGACAATGTGGAAAGTGCGGAGAGTGTCATGTTTGCAGTGAACAATGAGAATGATCGATGTATGTCATGTAGTAATGATCTCGTTTTTAAGGTAGAAGATGTTAAATCGGCATTGACATCTTGTAAAAAGAATAAGGCTTGTGGTTACGATCAAGTTTATTATGAAAACCTCATCTATGGTGGTACATTATTACTGCAGGTCCTAAGGACACTATTCAATGCAATGAATGAATTTGCCTATTGCCCAGTAAATTTGAAAAGGGGGATAATCACTACTCTTTACAAGGGAGGAAACAAGAAGAAGTGCGACCCGAACTCGTACCGCGCGATTTCACTCTGCTCGACGATCCTAAAACTGTATGAAAAGGTGTTATTAAGTTATATGGGTAGTGAAATTGAACTAAATAGTTTACAAGGCGGTTTCCAAAGAAATTTAAGTTGCGCATTAACATCTTTCATGGTTCGTGAATCCATTTATAATGCCATTGAGAACAGTTCAAAACTGTATACATGTTACTTAGACGTAAAACAGGCGTTTGATCATGTGAACCACGACCTACTGTTGAAAAAATTATACCAAAATGGTATGGACAAAAGGTTTATCATAATAATCCGAAGTTTATTAACAAATATTTTTAGTTGTGTCAGATCAGACGGTATTATATCAGACTGGTTCCCGATCAGGAAAGGGGCGAGACAAGGACAAATAATCAGTGCATTAATGTACTTGGTATATATAAACGATCTCATGAATAATATAGACGCCAGTGATGACTGCCTTAAATTAAACAGTATCAAATATGGTTGTCCTACTGTTGCCGACGATATGATGTTGACGTCATTAACAAAAAACGGTCTACAGAGACTTATTGATATGTGTTTTGAAAACTCTATAAATAATAAATACTCATACAATCCCTTAAAATGTAAGGTAATAGTGTATAACGAAAGTCATTTTGATTATGAACACAGTCAGCGTAAATGGACTTAAGGGGTGAATAGTGTTAAAGAGGGAGATAGTTTTCTTCATTTAGGTGTAATCAATGATAAAAACATGTCGCTTGATCAATCAGTGCAAGAATGTTGTTCAAAGTTAAGACAAACATATTTTAGTTTAAATGACTGTGGCATAAGTCGTGAATGCATGCATCCACTTTCCTTGAAGCGCATTTATGAAACAGTAGTTTTATCGAAAGCGCTTTATGGAAGTGAGCTATGGAATTGTTTAAGTGCATCACATCTGCAAAACCTCGAACGTGCACATAAGCAATGTATCAAGCATATTCAGAGAATGCCACGCTCCACTCCGTCCGTTATTGCTATGAGTTGTCTGGCCATTATGCCATTAGAAGCTTATATTGATAAAAGGAAATTAATTCTTTTCGGCCAACTCTGTAGGTTAGATACAGAAAAACGGATTAAAAGTATGTTTACATTTAGACTTCAATCTTTCATGAACAGACCTAGTAAAATACGCGGGTTTATGCCGGACATATTCCGCATTTTAGGTAAATACGGCTTAACCAGAGTATTAATGGAATATCTCTCTCACTCAATCTTCCCAAGCAGTGCCTCATGGAGAAAACTAGTGAATCAAACTGTGACACATGCAGTGGAAGAACAGATGTTTTCAAACATTGAAAGCAATCCCATTATGAGTAACTTTCAATATATTCACAGTAAATTTATACCATGTAACATATGGTACTTTAGTAGAATATACCGTAAACAACTGACATTTAGTTATACAGTAATACACGTTGTGTCTAGACTCTTTTCAAGAAAGTATGATATTTATTGTCCTCAGTGTAAGATAAATACTAATTGTGAAGTAACACACTTGCTGCTTTTCTGTCCAGATACTGAACATATACGTGAAGAACTGTGGAAAAAACTGTTATCTGCATTGGGAGAAAGCAATTTCCTTATGCTTACCAGCATGGCTCCACAAGAACAAATTCTGCAGCTATTAAATGGATGTACGTGTTTCACTCTCAGTAATGAATCAAGAGTCGTTTGTTTCAAACAGTGTATAAGATACATCCATAAACTAGCTAAATGCTCTTTGCATTCATGAATCATGGTAATCGGTGTAGACATACTCATATGTGTGTGTATATGTGTATGTATGCGCGTGTATGTATGTGTTTGTGTGTATGTGTATATATGTATATATGTGTTTGTGTGTATGTGTATATATGTATATATGTGTGTGTGTGTGTGTGTGTGTATATATATGTATATATATATGTATGTATATATATGTGTATGTGTATGTATATATATGTGTATATATGTATGTGTAGGTGTATGTGTGTGTATATGTATGTGTGTGTGTGTGTGTGTGTGTGTGTGTGTGTGTGTGTGTGTGTGTGTGTGTGTGTGTGTATGTATATGTGTATGTATGTGTGTATAGTATTGCATACTGCATTGTTTGATTTCACTAATGTTCTATTTTGTCACATGTCTTTTTTATGTTTGTAATGTTTTGTCTTTCGTATAAATTGTATGTATGTAACACTCTCCGTTAATGGAGGCAATAAAGAACTACTACTACTACTACTACGTATGTCAACCGCCGTGTTTTGAAAATGAATTGTTGTGTTGGATCTAAAAGTCAATGTATAAAGTTAGTTCAGGCTATGGAAGTTCAAGTAACACTCAAAGTTTAAATACAGACGACTGTATTCAAGACAAGTGTGATGCTTAGGCTTAGTCGTCGTTTAGATTGGAGACATTCATTTTTGGAAAAGGATACCGTCACTGTTGTAGGTAGACATGTCGAAGACACGTTACGAAACTTTTAGGTTTAAGAATGATCATTTAAACACTAGCTGTACGTAAATGATACAGTTATTTAACTGGAAGAAACATTTTCTGGATATCTCGAATGCATAATGATTTTCTGTCGGAACTGCTGTATGAAAGAGGAATCCATGGGTAGATGAGGCTGTTCGAAAACCCTTTCTCGTGGTAGAACACATATTATTGCATAACATCTATGTTTCACGCCCGCTTAAGGGATACAGAAACATTGCAAAAACCGGGCGTAAACGGCGAGAAAACGTGTATAAACCAAGCGATTCTCGCGCGTACGTGCCGTTTCTGACCGGTTAGATGTTTTACATATGCAATACCCGGGCACCGTTAGTAAACAAAACATGGACAGCAGCAATTGTTGGGTTAACAATAACATCAGCTTCTTTAACTCGATAATCGGTAACATGCAATAGACTCACAGTTAAAGAGCATAACATAATCCAAAGCCATTTATTTAATTCGACCCGTGTCGGGTCAGCGATGGCAACCTTGATGTAGGACCGGTTCGTGGATATGTAAAACATAACTTGTTTATTTTATGACGTCACATGTGTCAATCGTTATCGGGTCATGTTCATCGGCGGTTATCGTACAACTGAACGTTACAGCGGACTATATGTTGGATGTTTGCTCTTATTTTATGCAATAATAGCGAAAATACACATTTGTTCGGGCGTGAACATCTGCGTACGCCCTTAAAATGTGTTTATGACCTCGTGCTTCGCACTCGGGCATAAACACATTTTGCCGACGTCCGCAGATGTTCACGCCCTCGAAAATGTGTATTATCCCTATACTGACGATAGAAATTAAACATTTGTCGTTTAACGTGGAGTCATTTAAGTGCATTAAAATGCCTTGTGGAAACATAGATATGCTTCTCATTATAGGACAGTACTCGCTTCAGATTGTATTTAAACAAGGTTACCTATGAACTGATCAGGTGAGAATAAACAGGTCTATGTATGCTACATTTTCAACGAAGAAAGACAGTTCATCAAGTAAGACTGAACATGCAGATCCCGTGTGATTTATATAACGATATTCTTTTCGATTTGTAATTTGCATTGTAAAATTTGTTGAAATGTAATTAAAACAATAATAACTTTATTTCTGATTGTTATTTTATGTTTGTTCATTGCTTTGACTGCTATACTATCAACATAATTGAGCCGTTCCACGATAACAACCAACATTATGGATTCTGCGTAATGTATCGATCCAGATCAGCCTGCGCAGGGTAATCCGGTCCGACACTTTCCGTCTCAGGGGGATAGAGGTATTGAGTAATGATTCCTTAAACAGAAAATCCACAGGAGGCGAAACGTGTCTGTCGGGGTTAGCCACCGCGGCATGCTGAGGCTGATCGGGTTCGATAATTTTCTGGTGGAACGGCTCATTTATATTTCAGAAAAAGTAGTTCCAGCGATTACGTCATTTCTAAAAATAAGTAGACTGATAAAGATAAAAGTTTATCATACCAGTAGACATGTAACAAAAGGTTTATCATACCAGTGTTATACGTCACGTAATCTGCTCATTGCATGATAAATCATGTTATTGTCACTGTCACTGTCTTTCCAATTGATGATACATATTTGTAAAGTTTGAGAAAGATAAACTAGTTACAAAATTCATTATTTCAGCAAGATGACATACTTGAGACAGTCTCACAAACAATAGACAGCTTCTCAGAAGTATCAAATTATGATGCTGTAGATAGCGTAGATAATGTGTCAGATATGGATATCAGAATCATAGATTTACCAGTGGATGATACTACTACATATGGAAAAGATACTCTTGAGGACTCGTTCATTTTAGAAGTTCTAGGTGACTATGACGATGCCAATATATCTAAAGATGATGGTGATGTGAAAGAAAGAGATTTACACCATTTGGAAGAAATACATGATCTTGGGTTTCAGCAGAATGAAGCGCCTGCATGTTTGACTAAACATCCACCACCCGCAACTGGAAGAGATGATGACATCAAGAAACTGAAAGAAGTTCTCGATGACATTTTAGTGAAGGCAGACAGTGAAGAGAGTACTGACAAAATCATCTTTGCTCCAGACCACAAGATTGCTGCCAATCTATTCAAGTTAAGAGAAAGTCAGAAAAAGTATGAACTATTTTTACCAGAGTTTCCCTCGCTGCATCTGAGAAAATCTAAAATCACTATTTTGTGCAGTGCATATAAGGATGCAGGCATTCTTTATATTCTGAAAAACATGCGAGATGAGGAGTTTCAAGAGTGGAAAAAGTTGATTTCATTGGAGCATATTGAAATGGCAACAACGTACATAAGAAGGCTATCAACTGCCCTGCATATTGTTTTTTCATCTCCAAACACTCCCTACTGAACTAAAAGGAGCAATGAAAACGCGCATTCTACAAAACAGCTTAGATGAAAATGACCATATAGAATTTGACAAATTTCTCTTGGATGGACGTTTTAGAAATGGGACATTTTCATGGCACTATGATAGTATGAATCATTGTGACATTGTCAGTGCAATAGCTTTTGCAGAGAGACTGGGAGGAGAGACCGGATACACACTTTTGCTTGCAGCAGTGAAGAAAAGTCTGCCTTTTTCTTATTTCTCATTTCTGAATGGAGCATCATCATATGCTGCTTTCAATGTGAAGTTTTTGAATGAGTGTTACAAGTGCGGTACTTATTTCAAAAACATGAAACATTTGTAAAAATTGATTAAGGGTGCAATATACATCACTGAGTATCATAACATAATTTAAAAATCTGTATTCGCTATGAGTGTTAACCCTTTCCCACCTATAGACGCAATTTGACGCATTTTGACACATTTCAGCAGACGACTTTTGTACAAATTGTGACAAAAGGAGAAATTGCAAAACAACACCTTTTTCCACAATGTTTTCAACTTGTTTCAGTACTCATACACACAATTTAAGACATTTTCAAAGTCATCTTCTGCAGTTTGGTTGTATGTGGGAAAGGGTAAGCCTAATGTTAATTTTCATTTTTTGATTAAGGGTGGAATATGCATAACTGAGTATCATAATTAAAAAATCTGCAGACGCATTTTGGCACATATTCAGCAGACGATTTTTGTAAAAAATTGTGACACAAAGAGAAATTGCTCAATACAAGCAATTTCTCCCTTTTCCACAATGTTTTCAACTTTTTTCAGTAATCATACATTCAATTTTAGAGCCATCTGTTGCAGATTTGTTGTATGTAGGAAAGGGTTAGGCTAATGTTAATTTTCATTTTGTTTATAAACCAATGCACCTGATTTGTTTATGTTATGGTCACAGAAAACTTTGTAGTTATTATTATTATTTAATAAATCTCACAAAAACAGTCCATTCTTTGTTAATATAATTATTATGAAATACAACCGAATTAATTCTTCATCTTGAAAATTCAAGTATACTAAATCAAATAAAAGGTTCTGAATGGCGAAGACAAGTGTAAATACAAGGACAGCTTGATATTTGTTGCTAAAAACCTGTTCTCAGAAACATGTGTTGGGAAATTTGACACAGGCAGGCAGGCAGTATATATGACTCTGCGGCTTGCTTTAGATCATTATCAGTGAGGTGTTAATGAACACTGATCCCAGGATAGCCTTTATCAAAATGATAAGTTTGGAAGGCAAAAACTTGGGACTGAATAGAGGCAGTGGGTCTATCCAGCGGATACCATAGTGGAAGATAGGTCTGTATGAATGAGAGTCGAAATAGAGGCAGTAGGTCTATCCTGCGGATACTATAGTGGAAGATAGGGTAGTAAGAATGAGAGTTGAAATAGAGGCAGTGGGTAGGGTAGAACGAATGGGAATCGAAATAGAGGCAGTGGGTAGGGCAGAACGAATGAGAGTCGAAATAGAGTCAGTGGGTCTATCCTGCGGATACCATAGTGAATGATAGGGTAGAACGAATGAGAGTCGAAATAGAGGCGGTGGGTAGGGTAGAACGAATGAGAGTCGAAATAGAGGCAGTGGGTCTATCCTGCGGATACTATAGTGGATGACAGGGTTGTACGAATGAGAGTCGAACTAGAGGCAGTGGGTAGGGTAGAACGAATGAGAGTCGAAATAGAGGCAGTGGGTCTATCCTGCGGATACCATAGTGGAAGATAGGGCTGTACGAATGGAGTCGAAATAGAGGCAGTGGGTCTATCCTGCTACAAAACTATCTGCTACAGATATGTTGTATGTGGTAAAGTGTTAACGAACACAAAACTATCTGCTACAGATATGTTGTATGTGATAAAGTGTTAATGAACACAAAACTATCTGCTACAGATGTGTTGTATGTGGTAAAGTGTTAACGAACACAAAACTATCTGCTACAGATGTGTTGTATGTGGTAAAGTGTTAACAAACACAAAACTATCTGCTACAAATATGTTGTATGTTGTAAAGTGTTAACGAACACAAAACTATCTGCTACAGATGTGTTGTATGTGGTAAAGTGTTAACGAACACAAAACTATCTGCTACAGATGTGTTGTATATGGTAAAGTGTTAACGAACACAAAACTATCTGCTACAGATGTGCTGTATGTGGTAAAGTGTTAACAAACACAAAACTATCTGCTACAGATGTGTTGTATGTGGTAAAGTGTTAGCAAACACAAAACTATCTGCTACAAATATGTTGTATGTTGTAAAGTGTTAACGAACACAAAACTATCTGCTACAGATGTGTTGTATGTGGTAAAGTGTTAACGAACACAAAACTATCTGCTACAGATGTGTTGTTAACGAACACAAAACTATCTGCTACAGATGTGTTGTATGTGGTAAGGTGTTAACAAACACAAAACTATCTGCTACAGATATGATATATGTGGTAAAGTGTTAACGAACACAAAACTATCTGCTACAGATATGTTGTATGTGGTAAAGTGTTAATGAACACAAAACTATCTGCTACAGATGTGTTGTATATGGTAAAGTGTTAACGTACACAAAACTATCTGCTACATATGTGTTGTATGTGGTAAGGTGTTAACAAACACAAAACTATCTGCTATAGATATGTTGTATGTGGTAAAGTGTTAACGAACACAAAACTATGTGCTACAGATATGTTGTATGTGGTAAAGTGTTAACGAACACAAAACTACCTGCTACAGATAGGTTGTATGTGGTAAAGTGTTAATGAACACAAAACTATCTGCTATAGATATGTGGTATGTGGTAAAGTGTTAACAAACACAAAACTATCTGCTACAGATATGTTGTATGTGGTAAAGTGTTAATGAACACAAAACTATCTGTTACAGATATGTTGTATGTGGTAAAGTGTTAATGAACACAAAACTATCTGCTTCAGATATGTTGTATGTGGTAAAGTGTTAACAAACACAAAACTATCTGCTACAGATGTGTTGTATGTGGTAAAGTGTTAATGAACACAAAACTATCTGCTACAGATATGTTGTATGTGGTAAAGTATTAATGAACACAAAACTATCTGTTACAGATATGTTGTATGTGGTAAAGTGTTAATGAACACAAAACTATCTGCTACAGATATGATGTATGTGGTAAAGTGTTAATGAACACAAAACTATCTGCTACAGATATGTTGTATGTGGTAAGGTGTTAACAAACACAAAACAATCTGCTACAAATATGTTGTATGTGGTAAAGTGTTAACAAACACAAAACTATCTGTTACAGATGTGTTGTATGTGGTAAAGTGTTAATGAACACAAAACTATCTGCTATAGATATGATGTATGTGGTAAAGTGTTAACGAAAACAAAACTATCTGCTACAGATATGTTGTATGTGGTAAAGTGTTAATGAACACAAAACTATCTGCTTCAGATATGTTGTATGTGGTAAAGTGTTAACAAACACAAAACTATCTGCTACAGATGTGTTGTATGTGGTAAAGTGTTAATGAACACAAAACTATCTGCTACAGATATGTTGTATGTGGTAAAGTATTAATGAACACAAAACTATCTGTTACAGATATGTTGTATGTGGTAAAGTGTTAATGAACACAAAACTATCTGCTACAGATATGTTGTATGTGGTAAAGTGTTAATGAACACAAAACTATCTGCTACAGATATGTTGTATGTGGTAAGGTGTTAACAAACACAAAACAATCTGCTACAAATATGTTGTATGTGGTAAAGTGTTAATGAACACAAAACTATCTGCTACAGATATGTTGTATGTGGTAAGGTGTTAACAAACACAAAACAATCTGCTACAAATATGTTGTATGTGGTAAAGTGTTATCAAACACAAAACTATCTGTTACAGATGTGTTGTATGTGGTAAAGTGTTAATGAACACAAAACTATCTGCTATAGATATGATGTATGTGGTAAAGTGTTAACGAACACAAAACTATCTGCTACAGATATGTTGTATGTGGTAAAGTGTTAATGAACACAAAACTATCTGCTATAGATATGATGTATGTGGTAAAGTGTTAACGAACACAAAACTATCTGCTACAGATATGTTGTATGTGGTAAAGTGTTAATGAACACAAAACTATCTGCTATAGATATGATGTATGTGGTAAAGTGTTAACGAACACAAAACTATCTGCTACAGATATGTGGTATGTGGTAAAGTGTTAATGAACACAAAACTATCTGCTACAGATGTGTTGTATGTGGTAAAGTGTTAACGAACACAAAACTATCTGCTACAGATATGTTGTATGCGGTAAAGTGTTAACGAACACAAAACTATCTGCTACAGATATGTTGTATGTGGTAAAGTGTTAATGAACACAAAACTATCTGCTACAGATATGTTGTATGCGGTTAAGTGTTAACGAACACAAAACTATCTGCTACAGATATGTTGTATGTGGTAAAGTGTTAATGAACACAAAACTATCTGCTACAGATATGTTGTATGCGGTAAAGTGTTAACGAACACAAAACTATCTGCTACAGATATGTTGTATGCGGTAAAGTGTTAATGGAAACAAAACAATCTGCTACATATATGTTTTATGTGGTTAAGTGTTAACGAACACAAAACGGGATGTGGGCATTTTGAAACATCTGCAGCAGATGAAATTTGAAAACATTTGCCATAAAGTTTTCGACTTTTTTCAGTAATCATACCTACAATTATAGAGATTTTCCATATTTTTGTGTTGACTTTTTCAAACTCGTCTGCTGCAGATTTACTGTATGTGGTAAAGTGTTATTGATAAAGAAAAAGGATGTAAGACTAAATTGTATAGGACTACACTTTTTGATTTTGCATATGGAGAGCCACAGCGACACATGTTCTCTGTTTGCTTGCGCCTCTTACCTTATTGTTGTGGCCAACTCTGTGAGTAATTCCTCCATAGATAAAATATCAGTGAGTTTGGACTTTCTATTGTATCCCCAGGAACTTTTGTCCACAGTCATACAGTTCTCAAACTTGTGTTTTTGTTTATGACCTGGAAATATGCATTACAAGAAGTGTTCATTTCTCTAAATCAGACCATAAGTAAGCCTTGTGCAGTAGTTGACTTTTAGAAATGTTATGTTTTTCTCACTATTTTCAACTTAATCTTAACCATTTCCCACTCGACATTGCATTCTGACGCATCTGCAGCAAACACACTTTCATCACAATGTTTTCAACTCTATTTAGTGATAAATTTCCTTTCTTACAAAAAACAAACAATAAAGAGCAGGACTAAATTGCTTATATATCCAGACTGTGTCTATATTGTTCCTTAATGTCATTTAAACCTTCCCACTTGTAGACGCACTATGACACATCTACAGCAGACGACTTTTGAAAACAATGTGGCAAAACAAGCAATTTCTCCTTTTGCCACAATGTTTTCAACTCTTTTTAATAATTAAACTCTCAATCATTTATAGAGATTTTTCACGTTTTTGTATATATAGATTTTCAAAGTCATCTGCTGCAGACTTGTTGTATGTGGGAAAGGGTTAAAGTCATATACAGTTGGATTAACTTATTTTAATAGTCATGTTAAGCAGGGTTAAAGCCAAGTCCTGATGATAAATAACTTACCTGGATTGTAATGGTCATTGCAATTCCAGAACCCTCCATGTTTACAGCGTGCATTTTTACCCCACCTATCGTTCACAACTACTGTGTCTTTAACCGGACTGAAATATCGGACCTACAGGTCAGTTATGTACCACCAAAGATGGAATGCCATGTTTACAGTGTGCAGTTTTACCCCACCTATCGTTCACAACTACTGTGTCTTTAACCGGACTGAAATATCGGACCTACAGGTCAGTTATGCACCACCAAAGATGAAATACCATGTTTAAAATGCTAGGGTTAGTAACTTGTGTGTAACTTTTTCCACATGCAGTTATGTAAAGATGTAAAAACCATGTTTACAATGCTAGGGTTAGTATATCGTGTGTAAGTGTTTCCACATGCAATTATGTAAAGATGTAAAAACCATGTTTACAATGCTAGGGTTAGTATATTGTGTGTAAGTCTTTCCACATGCAGTTATGTAAAGATGTAAAAACCATATTTACAATGCTAGGGTTAGTATATTGTGTGTAAGTCTTTCCACATGCAGTTATGTAAAGATGTAAAAACCATGTTTACAATGCTAGGATTAGTATATTGTGTGTAAGTGTTTCCACATGCAGTTATGTAAAGATGTAAAAACAATGTTTACAATGATAGGGTTAGTATATTGTGTGTAAGTGTTTCCACATGCAGTTATGTGAAGATGTAAAAACCATGTTTACAATGCTAGGGTTAGTATATCGTGTGTAAGTGTTTCCACATGCAGTTATGTAAAGATGTAAAAAACATGTTTACAATGCTAGGATTAGTATATTGTGTGTAAGTGTTTCCACATGCAGTTATGTAAAGATGTAAAAATCATGTTTACAATGCTAGGGTTAGTATATTGTGTGTAACTTTTTCCACATGCAGTTATGTAAAGATGTAAAAACCATGTTTACAATGCTAGGGTTAGTATATTGTGTGTAAGTGTTTCCACATGCAGTTATGTAAAGATGTAACAACCATGTTTACAATGCTAGGGTTAGTATATTGTGTGTAAGTGTTTCCACATGCAGTTATGTAAAGATGTAAAAACCATGTTTACAATGCTAGGGTTAGTATATTGTGTGTAAGTGTTTCCACATGCAGTTATGTAAAGATGTAAAAATCATGTTTACAATGCTAGGGTTAGTATAGTGTGTGTAAGTCTTTCCACATGCAGTTATGCAAAGATGTAAAAACCATGTTTACAATGCTAGGGTTAGTATATTGTGTGTAAGTGTTTCCACATGCAGTTATGTAAAGATGTAAAAACCATGTTTACAATGCTAGGGTTAGTATATTGTGTGTAACTGTTTCCACATGCAGTTATGTAAAGATGTTAAAACCATGTTTACAATGCTAGGGTTAGTATATTGTGTGTAAGTGTTTCCACATGCAGTTATGTAAAGATGTAAAAACCATGTTTACAATGCTAGGGTTAGTATATTGTGTGTAACTTTTTCCACATGCAGTTATGTAAAGATGTAAAAACCATGTTTACAATGCTAGGGTTAGTATATTGTGTGCAAGTGTTTCCACATGCAGTTATGTAAAGATGTAAAAACCATGTTTACAATGCTAGGGTTAGTATATTGTGTGTAACTGTTTCCACATGCAGTTATGTACCACCAAAGGTGTAAAATCCATGTTTACAATGCTAGGGTTAGTATATTATGTGTAAGTGTTTCCACATACAGAGGCATTCTGACGAGTCTGCAGCAGACAACTTTGAAAACTTTGCGGTCAAAATGAGAAATTACTCATAATAAGCAATTTTCCGTTATGCTACAAATTTTCAACCTTATTCAATAACTGTACTCTCATTTATAGATATTTAATATATTTTTGTCTAGATGTTTTGAAAGTGGCCTGCTGTAAATTAATTGTTTGTGGCAAATGGTTAATATTAACAATATACCTGATATTCAAAATTTTAAAAGTTTGTCTGCTGTGAGGGCATGAAAAGTGACATGCATTACTGAGACAATATTTTACTAGCTATAATTGTCGAAACCTCTTTAACCCTTTCCCACATACATACGCTTTTTGACGCTTCGCCAGCAGACGGCTTTTTGAGAACATAGTGACAAAAGAAGAAATTGCACAAAACGTGCATTTTTCCTTTTGCCACAATGTTTTCCACTTTTAGTCATAGGTTATCCATTCAATTAAAGAGATTTTCCATTTATTGTCAAAATATGTTCAAAGTCGTCTGCTGCAGAATTGTCGTATGAGGGAAAGTGATTAGAACCTATTGGGGTGTTATTTCATACACTTAACACGTTTAAATGTACAATCTTAACCCTTCCCCACATATAACAAACCTGCATCAACAACTTGAAATGAAAACATTGAGACAAATGGAGATACATGTACTTCTCAGTTCAATGCATCTGCTACAAATGCATCCAAATATGTCTGCAAGTAGGAAAGAAAAAAACAGTGTGAGAAGGGAAATATTGCTCTTAATGAGTAATTTCTCCTTTTTCCAAAATGTTTTCAATATTCACCTGACCTGCATATGCACCAAGTTAACAGTATCAGGGACAGTGTTAACCCTTTCCCACTTATTGACGCATCTGCAGCAGACGACTCTTGAAATCATTGTGGCAAAAGGAGAAAATGCAATTTCTCAACTTGCCACATCGATTTCAACTCTATTTTATGATTGTACTTTCATTTAGAGAGATTTTTCATATTTTGCCTATATGTATTTCAAGTCGTCTGCTGCAAAATTATTGTATGTGGGAAAGGGTTAAATCTACTCAAGGGATTACCTGCAATTAAACCAGTTTAATTATATAACCACATGCAACAAATCTGCAGCAGATGAACTTGTGCACGCTTTTGAAAACATCTTTCCAAAAGTTGGTAAATATTTATAAATAGTAGTTAAATTATTGAATAAAGGTTTAAAGCAATCTGGCTAAAGTAGAATTTCTCATGATGAACAACTTTTCCTTTAGTCACAATACCGAGCCTCGGTAGCTCATTTAGTAGCCAAGGATTGTGAGTTGAAACCCCAACTCGGCCAACATTCTTTCCCATGTTTGATGAAAGTCAATGCGACAAGTGTCAATTGTCGATGTTTGATGAAAATCAATGCGACAAGTGTCAGTCGTCTTCCACCAGTGAGCTAACAGTCTATGTGGAACAGCAGCCAGTTGATTGGAAAAAATGTCGTGTGGAGTACTGGTGTGAGAAAACCAGGAAACACATGGGTTGCTGAACTGGTCGCTGATATGTCTGAAAAATCGTTGAAAACGGCATTAAAAACAAATCAATCAATTAGTCACAATTATTTTAAAAGTTGTTGTTGCCGACGGGTGAAAATGGGTCTATAGATGGAAAAGAGTTAATTTTTTAAACAAAAACACTATTTATAATATCTAGGATAAACATAACTCATACCTGTCATTATAGAGCCATGCTAGAAAGTCAGTAGCTCCCCAATATGTATCGTTTACCATCCAATCTCCGTCTGACCAAACCACATCTGGCTTATACTTCTCTACTAACTCATACAGCTCTGGCATTGTCTTGAACTGAATTATTATTGGAAGTAAGGCAATCATTTCTCCACCACTGTTCAATGGTATAATAGTTCCCAAATAATACAAGACGGATGTTTGATGCAAAGCATCAAAGAGAAGCCGCAATAGTTCGTTTCACATGAAGAAATAAGAAAAAAGATCATTTAAATCCACAAACATTAGAACAATTTAATCTGTAGTCAGTAATGCTGATATCGATTATTGAAGATATAAGTTTTATGTAGGATATTTAACCTGGCAGGGTCTGTGTTTTAAGTGAATGAGATAATTTAGAGTTAAGCTGATCTAAAAAAGTGACATATAATACTAAAGATAAATGGACAAGAGGTTATGATAAATTTAAATTAGTACCAAAAACAATCAACTATTTGTATTGAACACACGCCCTGTTATGATAATGTTTTATCAAATAATGCTGACACACAGAAAATCTGTTTTTCGTTTGTATCGGTAAGTCATGATAATGGATAAGGGTTTCCCACTTAAAACAAATCTGCAGTAGACGACTTTGAAATTATCAAGTAAAAAGAAATCTCTATAAATGATCGTATGATAATTGAAAAGTGTTGAATTATTGTGGCAAATGCAGATATTGCTCATTATGAGCAATTTCTCTTTTTGCCACAATGATTTCAATGATGTTTACTCTGACAGACTTTAAAATCATCAAGAACAAAACATAGAAAATCTCTATAAATGATAGTAAGATAATGGAAAAGAATTGAAATTATTGTGCCAAATTGAGCAATTGAAAATCAAAGCCGTCGGATTACAAACGCACAATCTCGAATTGACGAAACTGATGTGAACTCGGGTCGTGATTTGCATTCTGAAAATCAAGTAAACGTATTTCTATGTACACGTAATCCGAAAGACTGACAATAGCCGCAGCGACTTTTGAAAACATTGTGACAAAAAGAGAAATTGATCACGAGGAATTTATCCTTTTGCTACAATGTTTTCTACTTTATGTCCATAAATTATACCTTCATTTAGCAAGATGTTCCAATTTTTACTTAATGTGCTACGTATAAGGGAAAGGCTTAACATAGGAACTAGTTTATTTTTTTTTGAAAACGTTAAACCAGTGCTTGAAAATTTACTTGAATTTATTTCCCAATCTGTAAATTTACCAGTAGATATAAGAGTTGAAATGCAGTCTACATTTACAGTGATAAGTTAAATACAGTTCAATTAATCCGATCACACTTTTTCTGTAAGAACCAGAAGATTTCATTTCATTTAAGTATTCTGGATGTTCACATCGCATCCGTGATAAAACATGTGGTTGGCTAGGCAAAATATACCGATATCGTGTTTACCGCGATATTCATGAAATGTTGAATTGCAACAGCGAAAAAGCACGAAATTGATCTTGAAACAGATATTTCTGTGGTTTAAATCTTTTCATGTCTGCATTTTGCGATGACAATTGTACTCAAAGTTAACTTTGAATCCAGTATGTACTGAACATGAAAGTCAGATTATTAAAAGCAAAGCAAATGAAAAATGTATGAGAAATTGCGATAAAAATGAAAATCTATAAATAGACTATAGATGAATGGTACTGTCTTTTATTTTAGCTCTTAACTTGATTCGGGAACCAGAGTCGCTGGCCGCTTACGACATTTACACACTAGACCAAATTGAGATCGGTTTAAAACGCGTTGGTGAATACGGATTAAATCTGAAACGTGGACTAAATAATAAGATTTAGATTAAGACAAATATCTAAATTGAAAAGTTTAGTGAATATGGGACGAGGCTTCTTCGTCTAATTACTGCGTAATATATCATAGCATGTAATTTTAAGGAACCAGACTACATTTACAAATCACTCAATCATTTCTCCACCTCTGTTCAAGGGTATAATAGTTCCCAAACAAACCAGGGAATCACTCAATAGATGTTAAACTTTCAACCCTTTCCCACATGCAACAACTCTGAAGCAGATGACTTTGAAAACATACCCGGAAAAAAATGGAAACTGCCTTTAAATGAAAGTACAATAATTGAATAGATTTTAAAACATGGAGACAAAATATGCATTAAAGCTTCCTAATGAAAAAATACAGATTGCCGACAGTTAACATTATACCAGGTTGCAATATATGATTATGAAATGAATTTTCAGTCTTATAAAGATGTTTGTACGTAAATATTGTTTGTATGTTTTCTTGTTTCTTTTGCCATAATTGTTCACTGTTAATATTTATATTGGAAAAAGGCATGTAAATGCTGATTTTGCCAAATAAAATTGAATTGACTTGACTTGATTGAAAAATGCTCGTTATCTGGGGCTCTCCATTCTCTTCAATACATTTACACACCTTTACAAAATTATTAGTTTTATAATTGTTTGCTTGGATCTTGCAGGAATAGCGGCTTATAAAACTCAAACAGGGAATGTACACACCGAACTTAACATCCGTGTAATTCCTCACTGCTTGTGCCAACTCCCCTGAAAGTTACATCAAATTGCAGAAAGAAAATACAATGCATTTGATATATTTTGTTTTTTTTTACGTTTAAAATAACAACAAGTTTTAAAAAATCCAATTACATTTTATTATCCCCTTCCCACATACAACAAACCTGCAGTAGATGGCTTTGAAAGTATGTTGGCAAAAATACAGAAAATCTCCATTAATGACAGTTTGATAATTAAATAGTGTGAAAACATTGTGGTAAATGGTGAAATTGCTCATAATGAGCAATTTCAACTTCGCCACAATGTTTTCAAAAGCCGTCTGCTGTAGAGCGTCAGAAAGCATCCTTATCCGGGAAAGGGTTAAACTGAAAGGTGCGATTAAAATAACCATTACTAAAGGGTACATGTAACTAAATAATATATTCATTCATGTTGTCCCTCTAATTTCAATTTGCCGAGCCCCGATAGCTCAGTCGGTAGCGACGCGGGCTGTCAATCCAGGGGTTGTGAGTTCGAATCCCGGCTCGGCCAACTTTCTTTCCGACGATTGACAAAAGTCAATGCGACATGCGTCATTCGTCTTCCACCAATGGGCTAAGTCTATGTGGAAAAGCAGCCAGTTGCTTGGGAAGATTGTTGTGTGGAGTACTGGTGTGAGAACCAGGAAATGCATGAGTAGGTGAACTGGCCGCCGTGATATAACTGAGAAATTGTTAAAAACGGCGTTAAACCCCAATCAATCAATCAATCTATTTTCAATTTAATTGTGAACAAACAATGACTTTGGAACAAAGAACAGAAACTCTGACTGTATTGATTTTCTAAAGATCATCAATATAACCTGGGTTGTTTCCCTTACTAGATTAAGTAATAATAATAATAATAATAATAAAGACTTTATTTATAGAGGCTGCACAGTTGGGCATGCCCAGTCCTCCCTGTGGGCCTCTGTATACTGTATACTGTAATACTGTATACTCTCGTCTCGGAGGTTTGTGAGCCTAAGCATTTAGAGAAGTACGCTGCCTAGGACTCATTAGAAAATCATTCAACAAAAAGTGATTTTAATGGATGAAAATTATTGTGAGTTAGATTAATTGGAGTTTTAGCTCCACTTTAACCAGTTATACAATTGTGCAGAGCTCTATATAAGGGGCGTTTATTGACCATCTAACCCTATGTTGTGGGTACGCAAAAGAATCGTCTCAGTCAGACGATTATTTTAGTACCCACAACATAGGGTTTGCTTTAATAATAAGAGAGGAATTGTGACAAAAAGAGCTGATTTTGATCAGTTTGTCTAACCATTTGTTTCCTGGCTTTCTCGCATTCCAACATTCTTTTCAGGAAACCTGGCTACCTTTCCAAATAGACTATTTTTAGCCTATTGGAGGAGGATCAATTACCCTAGTCAAAATGATTGGCAATCATAAGAATAAAATAATTGTTGAATATTTGTTCGTCCTTAAGACATCATGTTATCCGACATGCTGAGTTAAAAAAGGTAACCATACAACAGAACACTAGATTAGGGGAATTTTTCATGTACTAAAAGCCTTTATTAACCCCTTTACCCTATACTTTAGGTCCCCAAAAGAATTGTCTCATAGAGTTTCATTTGATAATAAGAAAGATCTTGTGGGGAAAAGAGCTGTACCCTTATCTAGATCTCTGATATTACTTTAATTGATCTTACCCACAAGATCCCTCTTTGGTCCCACACCCATTGAGTTCCATGAGAAAGAGTATTTAGATGGCCAGTTTGTAAATCCTTCAAGATGCTTGCTCGTCAAAACAACATACCTAAAATAAAAATTATGAATACTGTATACTCTCGTCTCGGAAGTTTGTGAGCCTAAGCCTTCAGAGAAGTACGCTGCCTAGGACTCATTAGAAAATTATTCAACAAAGTCACCCGAGAAAAGGCTGAGAATAATGACATCATGAACTTTGGATAATCGCAAAGATAGAATGCTGTATGATCCATGAAACAATGATAATGACTTATGTTACAAATGTTATGGCTCTATCATATAACAGATGTTCATTAACGCCATTTTTAAAAGAAAATCAGACATATCACGCTGGCCAGTTCACCTACTTGTGTTTTTTGGCTTTCTCATATCAGTACTCTTTTTAAGCAATTGGCTGCTTTTACACAATGATGTGCCATTAGTAGAAGACAAATGATGCTTGTAGAATTGACTTTTGTGACTTGTCAGAAAGAATGTCGGCCAAGTTTGGATTTAAACTCACAACCAATTCATTGACAGCCTGGGTCGCCACAGACTTAGCTATCTGGTTTCTGATTTAATTAGTTTATAATGAAACAATTTTACTGATGTTTTTTTTATTCATCTACAGGTCCCCATGTATCAGACTGGTTTATGAACACTTTCCTGATAGAGATTTTTATTCCTGTAAAGCAAACAAATTTGCTAAAAAGAAATTAGATATTTTATCTTTTTCCGTGATTGTTGAGCCCTTTTACACATTTAACAAATCTGTAGCAGACAACTTTGAAAACATCCTGTCAAAAATAAGGAAAATCCCAATAAATGAAAGTTAATGTTGTAATCAATTTAAAAACATTGTAGCAAAAGGAGAAATTGGTCATTATGTTACCACATTGTTTTTAAAAGTTGTCTGTTGAGGATCCTTCAATATGTATTTGCAAGTGGGTTATTGTTTTATTATGCAATGTTTACTATTTCTGCTGTCTATAACTTTATACCATGCGCTGACGTCACAATAATCACGTTCCGCAGCGAATATTTAACGCGAAATGACGCGCTTTTTTAGAATATTGTACCTGAGCAATGTTTGTTGGGGTTGGCATTTAATCATTTTCCTTCCAAAATTAATATTATTCATAAAAAATACGGTATTTATTTGTACGTTTTCGAAAGAAGTATAAAAAATAATTTTTAGACCGTGTTTTAAAATCGTTGTTTGATTAATCTGTCGCTGCGGAATGTTGCAAATTGTGACGTCAGCGCATGGCGGTAAGGACAACTGCAAATTTCCAAATATAATGAACATTAAGCTTAAAAACGCCGGCGTATTTGTCGCTTGGCAAATATTGATGTGGTGGATCACGAGAAAAATCATTTATGAACCTGTCTCTACCTGGGACCAGGTCGTTTTAGACGTTTTTTGCGGAAAGTATAGCCCGAATCGAGCGAGGGTGTAAAACACCGTTGCACACCTTGTCATTATTATTACACTATATGGACGTATAGAGGGGCTATTTATAGTAACACGTGCGGGATTCCCCAAATTACCATTACGATCATTTGTATCAAAGCGTATAGACAATATAGAGATACTTTTTGTGTATTTTAACGAGGTATTGTGTGATTTTCCGCATTGTTTGCTGTAATAGAAATTCGGACGCCTGTGGTATTAAACCCACTTTACATTGTAAAGAAGTAGTACCGATCGTCTTCCAATTTTTCGTGAGCCGCTGTCCAGTAGCCATGTTTGATTAAGAAATATAACTGGGTAAAAAGAACATATTAAAGTCCATATATATCAATTTTAATCTAGAACCTGTATAGTATCATATTGTTTTGAAAAAAAGTAGAAAAGATTGGAAAACTTTTATGACATTTGAAAGATATCTTTGAAAAATAAATAAATATTTATTATATTTATTTTTTAGCCATTCAGACAAGAAAAACTGAAAATTTTGCCCAATGACATATACTTTTCTTTTTAAATGTTGATAAATGATAGTTATTGCAATAACCTGAAGAAGTTTCAGAAAAAGTTAAATATTATAAATATATGTTTTTCCCTTATTTCAAAGTTTTAAATTTGTCTATTCTTACACTTGACAAATACGGGTTCTCATTAGGGAAACAACGTGTCTATTTTTTAGGCTCGTTGTTATTAATTTTAGAAAACTCGTTTAATAAAATTTCGTATTGAATGACCACTCATGTAATAACGAGCGCAGCTCGTTCTTAGGTATTACCTTTATTATAGGAAATTTCCTATAATCAGTATGGAAACAATTTGGGTGCAAACTTTTACTATGGCCCTGCTCGTGAAATTCAAAGTAAAATTACATAGAACAAAGCAGGGAACCATGACCGACAATTATCCACATCCGGTGACGTCATATTCAGCCGGTACCCGAGATAACTAGAACAACTGTGCTGTTTACATTAAAGGCTGACAACCATAACGTAATCGGCTGAGAGTTTCTTTGCGTCAGGTATGAATTTTTATCGCTCTCGTTTCCCATTGAATTACATAAAATCAAGCTGTAGTGTGAATCTGAGAATCAGCCATGGGTTGTATTCGTCGATGTCAAAGATCAAGGCTGAACATAGCGGTTACACGAAACACCCTGTGACCCAAATCAGAGACATGTATATTTATGTCTCTACCCAAGTACACCAACACAGAGTTGAATCACAGGGACGTGCTCCTGTATGTCTAAATTTATGCATAGGGTAATATTCTGTTCATGATCACACAGGAGCACCTGGTTAAAATTTCGGCATCGCTACCGCCATTATACCCCATTCGGAATTAATGCGACCACTAAAACCGCACATTTATAAGAAGAAAAAGTAAATCTATTTTTAGAAGTGTTCTTGGAAGTCCTCAAGTGCAGATTGTTGACACATTTTATGACGCAATATCTTACGTTTCTGCTGCATGACATCCACTCCATTTTTTTAGTGGTGAAACACATTGTAATGTGGACGGAATATTTCTGAATAATGGCTATTTAGTTAAAACTAACATATTTTCAGACTAAGTGAACTCAAGATGAAACGTCCCCAGTGAATTCAAGAGCTGAAACGGATTTATATGGGCATGACTTTTCCTGTGTGCTCTTTAAGTTAACAAAATTAAAAATTATTTTTACATGTAAAAAAGGATGTGCCAATTATCGAAATTGAATCTGCAGGTTAGGATCACTGCGATGCTCTAAAGGAACCCACCCTGCGGCAACATATGATTCATGTAAGTAACATTGCACATTGTCACTAATTTGACCTTTTATCATATATAAATGGCCGAGCTCCGGTAGCGAAGCGGGCTGTCAATCCAGGGGTTGTGAGCTTGAATCCCAGCTCGACCAACATTAATTCCGACGTTTGACAAAAGTCATTGTGACTTGCGTCATTCGTTAAGTGGAAAAGGAGCCTGTTGTGCGGTGTACTGGAGTGGGAAAACCAGAAAATGCATGAGTAGGTGAACTGGTCGCCGTGATATGACTGAAAACTTGTTGAAAACGGCCTTAATGGCTCCTTTTTTCCGAACATAAGTGGGGAGTTGGCCCCTTTGAAAAAAAAAAATCATAGAAGCAACTCTGCCCAAATATTGGCCTAACAAATGTCAAATGCGGTGCATAGAAATACAAATATTCACTGGAATCTTCATAATCTACCAAATTCTGAAAAAATCCCCCAAATATTTACTGAATTCGAAGCGGTGAAGACTGGGATTTTCTGCACAAATGGCGTAAGAACTGGTTGTATCTCAAGGACATGGAGTGTGATTAAAATAAGATTTAAGCTAAAATAGAGTTAAAAGTAATTGGTTTAAATGAATAATCCAGATAAGATAAGACTGCACAGAGGTACAACCTGATCTAAATCAAAACTTGAAAACTATTCTCAGAGCCCAAAGCTTGGCTTTCTGACATAACTAATATACATGTTTATTCTCATAGATCTGTTTTTTAATTAATTTATCATCTTATTTTATTAAAAGTCACTCTTATTTGCAGTTATTGTCATGTATTAAAACAGCAGTCAATGATTATTGATATTAGCATCAAGTTTGATTTTAGAACACAGAATGGATTAAGAACATCCCATATAATCATGGAATAACGGCTCTTATGGCGATTACTGGAGAATAAATTCATATCCATATAGGCAGTTAGTGATATACCCTTTGGTCATTGGTACCTGTCAATACAATGAAAAATGCATGCATCTTTGACTGTGGGGTAATATTCTTTCCTGCATACACATCAAAACAGTAAATGGATTGAGAGCAACCTGAACAATCATGGAATCACAGCTGTTATGTCGAAAATGGGAGAGGAAGTTCATATATAATAGGCAGTTAGTGATATACCCTTTGATCATTCATGCCTGTCAAAACAATGAAAATTGCATGCATCTTTAACTGTGGGATAATATAACTTCCTGCATCAACATTAAACAAGGGAATAGATTGAGAGCAACGCATACAATTATGGAATTACAGCTGTTTTGAGGATGACTGGAGAAGAAATTCAGCTGATTACATATAATACTAATGGATTCATACAAGGTAATGTTTATAAACAGATAAGTATATATCAAATTCAAATATAGTCCTGTTCTTTGATTGCACAGTTTGTGTTTTTCATGATCACAGTTTGTCTGATGTCCTTCGTTCACACGGCATCATCAATTGCCTTGTGAACACTCTACAGGCAACATTTTACAACATCCAATATGAATGCAAGTTTAGCAGTAGTTCATCTCCAACAAATCTTGGCCCTGTGAGGTGAAAATTTAGGTCACAATGTCAATTTGATGGAAAATATATATTGTAAACACTCTGGAGGCCTTATTTAACTTGGTCATATGAGGTCAAAAACTGGGTCATAAGTTCAAATTGAAAATCTTGTTAACACTGGAGGCTGCATATTTATCTTAAGCATGTTGACATTTTGTAAGAATTATGGTCTTGATGTCATTTTGGAGAAAGGCTAAGTTCAATTGTTGGGTCATATCCGGTCATAAACTAGGTCACTTTACCAATCTGAAGGAAAATCTTGTTTACAGTCTAGAAACCACACTTTTACTTCAGCAGCTTGAAACTTTGTCAGAATGTTTGTCTTGACAATACATAGGCCTAGTAAAAAAAAAAGGGTCAAGGTGGGTCAAAAATTAGGTCACAAGAGCAAATTGAAGGCACATTTTGTAAACAATCAGACATTTTGAATGCTGCATTTTGAATTTTAGCATGTTGACATTTTGTCTTAATTGGTGTTATGGTCAAATCTAGGCTAAATTCATTTAAAGATCATGTTGGATAAAAAAACAACAAGGTCACTAGGAAACATTTGAGAACAATCTTTTAAAGACTCTTGACCTCAATGTTTGCTTCAGTATTTTGAAACTTTGTCAGAATGTTTGTCCTGAGGATAGCTAGGCCAAGTTCAAATATGTGTCATTTCGGATCAAACATAAGGTCATTAGACCATATTTAAGGAAAATGTTGATAACACTCTGAAAGCTTTTCATTTAATGTTAGCATGTTGAAACTTTGACAGATGGTTGTTTTGAACATTGCTATAAACCTGTCTGAAACTATGTCACAAGGCCAAATTGAAGGATATCTTGTTAAGACTATTAATACGTTTGACTTTACTGTATTATATATGTGATTGCTTATGTGATGAAGTGAATGTTTTTAAAAATGTTTGATGATTTGACTTTGCACCAAAAGATAAAGTAGGGATAGTGTACAATAACGGTCCTCAGTTCCGACAGCTTGTAACATATTCCTTAATCATGGTAGTCATATACCTACAGCTTAGACCCATTATAGGCGCTGTGCTCGTGACGAGGCTTTGCCTTTTGCATATTATCCTCTATTTATAATATGTCTAGATGAAATTTACGGGTTTTGGCGCCAAATGACTAGCGTTATGACGTCAAACCGCTAACGTGACGTCATTTTCTTAGTATTTGGTCCCAGTATTTTTAAAATTCCTAGTATTAATTCGTTTTTCATTTCATTTTTATTGGCACTTTTAAAATTCCTTACACACATAAAACAATAATATCAGCTTTTTGAACTCGATAATCAGTAACATGTAATAGACTCACAGCTAAAGAGCATAATATAATCCAAAGCCATTTATTTAATTCGACCCGTGTCGAGCTTGATGTAGGACCGGTTCGTGGATATGTAAAACATTGTTTATTTTATAACGTCGAGTGGGGTCATATTCATCAGCGGTTATCGTACATCTGAACGTTTAATACAGCGGACTATATATTGGATGTTTGCTCTTATTTTATGCAATAATAGCGAACATTTGTATTATCCCTATACTAATATGTTAATAGGCAAAGCCTAGGTTGTGTGAAAGCAAGAACAAATTAATTAAGCACTATCTGTCCCCCCAACAAGAAACAAATTAATAGGCAAATTGTAGAAAGTTACAAAAACAGAATTTGAAAAACATATTGAAAAAACCGAAACTTAGCATGCATTTAAGTTTAATTTGTACATATATATATTTTTTTTATTTTTTATTAGGTCAGCATTGTAAGAGACTGTAAATTTCCAAGGATGTTGATGGAAAACAACACTAGAAGGCATTGAAGAATGTTCTGATTTATTTTTACAAATGCCAGTTATTTGTAAACTAGTAATACATATAATTGGAAACTGACTCTTACCATGGTTGATTGAATGACTTGCGCTTAACATTACTTTCAATGGTACTTCAGTTCACCTAACATTTTCCCCTGGCTTTCTAGAATACTAAAATACTCCACAAAACAATCTTCCAAGGCAGATGGCTAACTTTGCATGATCTGGCTGAATGTATAATCTTGAGACAATTTAAGATGAGAACACTATGCATACAGACTGAGAAAACTGTAATTTTTGACAAATATTTTCAAAAGTCCCATTTATAATGATATATGTTAGAAAGGGTAAAGTTTAGCCCCTTGTCTGATGTAAATTACTTGATTTCTGTGACTAATCCGAATACATTGTCGGAATGGTGTAATTGATCCAAATTGAACATATCCAAAATGAACAATATGTTCCTATTCAACAACATTTTCACTTTCAACACCTATCTCCATTTCTGGTTTTTAATTTGTAAAACATGAAACAGCATCAGATTATTTGTTAATAAGTACCAGACTTAGTGTCAACAAAAGTTACTGATTATATATACATGTATCTGAAATATGTTGTTTGAAAAAAAATGGATAATGAAAGATCTGATCAATATATTCAATATACATTTTATTGCATAAAACAATAAACAGTATGTTTATAGCAAATAAAGAAATTATAAAAAGTACAAACAGAGAAATGGATTTTCCAGAAGAATTTGCAATAATTTAACATGGTTAGTGATCATGTTAAAATTGCTCTATTATAAAAATATGATGTATAAATTTCGTTAAAACTTTGATATTAGAACGGTTATCAAAGCTGGAGCAAACCTTGAACATGTACAGATTCTCAGAGTTATCAATGTTAATAACCATTCCTTTTTTTAATTGTTATTGCTCAATTATAAAAACTTTTGAAAAGGGTACAGGGAGTAAACTTTTTTCACTAGAAGCCTGGATAACAATGTAATAAGTGTTTAAGTAAGACAACTCCCCACAACATAATTGTTTCATGTATATATTGTTAAGTTTAGTTACTTCTTTCAAAACATGTACCTGCTGAGATTTGACCTTAGAACTCTTGTTAGACTAGATGTTTTAGCATTAAACTACAGTATAGGTTTTTATTTTGAGCAGCAGTTCATGAAAATATGTGTAATTTTATTACCAGTAAAGTATAAGATTTTTTTTGTTACAATGAATGTATACCATTTTAAATTTTACCATTTCTATTGTATAGATTATACAATTTCACACAGAAAAATGGATTTCACAATAAATTACATAGAAAACAGATACATTTCTGTGGTATTTCAGTTATATCAGAGGACAGAACACTTATGTGAGGTCACTGGGTGACTAATATAACTGACATTAATTATGAACTGCCTTATAGCATTTTTCTGTTGAAAAACAGATTAAGTTTTCTTTATTTTTCAACCAAAATGTTTATACAAATTTATTTGAATAAAAAGTATTTTGAGTGTTTGTTAAATTTAAAAAGAGATTGATCCTCTTTATCTACATATTTCAATGCTCAGTTTGTTTTTACCTTATTTGAGTTTGATATAGTTAGTGTACATTGCCCTGTTTCATAGACGGACCTAAATCGGTGACCGTAAAAGGCTTTTATTTTTCGATTTGCTCTTCAATTTGAAGAGTTCTATGACATCATTGGTTGTTGTTCTCCCAAATACGAAAATAGTGCTGTCAATAGATGTTGAATCTTTTTTAAATGTTGTTTGAATACATACATGCAGAGTATTTAAAATAACCCAGTGAAAATAATGTTTAAATTCTTAGTACCAAGTTTGTCCAATCTGATCAATAAACACATTTTGGATAAAACAAAAAAAAATGAAACTACTAGAAATTCAGCCTGTTGAAAGAAAAGTAATGTGTTTTACTGATAGCCCCCATGTGACATCTTTTCTTTTAAACAATCATGACTCATTTGAGTTTGATCAATAAACAAATTTTGGTTAAAAAAAAATGAATCTACTAGAAATGCAGCCTGTTGAAAGACAAGTAATGTGTTTTACTGATAGTCCACATATATATGATATCATTTCTTTAAAACAATGGACTCATTTGAGTTTGATCAATAAACGCATTTTGGATAAAAAAAAAGATAAATCTACTAGAAATTCAGCCTGTTGAAAGAAAGGTAATGTGTTTTATTGATAGTCCACATATGACATCATTCCTTTAAACCAATGGACTCATTTGAGTTTGATCAATAAACAAATTTTTATAAAAAAAAGATAAAACTACTAGAAATTCAGCCTATTGAAAGAAAAGTTATGTGTTTTACCGATAGTCCACATATAACATCATTTCTTTAAAACAATAGACTCGTTTGAAGGCATAAAAGTGTTTTTCTCTCTTTCAGGTTGGAGGATATATGGCTTAAGACATTTACTATGTATACCCCAAAACCAGGGTGAACTGATTCTGGTCATACTTTCATGATTTGACAAAGACTAGGTCATAGACATAAACTGTTAAACTGTACAATGTAAAAAAATAATGTAAATTGAAGGCAAATAATTTGAAATTGACTGTAGTTTTGTTTGTTTGCTACATTTACTGCAATAATAGTAGGGTCAATATAGCGCCAAAATGCCCCAACCTCAAAAAAATTGCAAAAGTTTGTTTTATGGTGGTTTTATGTTAGGATGGGTCTAGTCTACAACATACTAAAAGTTCACCAAAATTCGAGCGTGGGAAAGTCACCAATTTCGATGATGACTTTTATCGATTTTAAGTCATTTTCCATTAAAATGTGAAAACTTCAGAAAGCCATAACTCAGTAAATTTTCATGATAGACCAATGAAACTTGCATATTTACCTAGGTTTTCAGGGTCAATCTTTCATACAAAAGGGTTCTCAGTGATGTTGAACATCCCCTTATACTATATCTGGGTGAACCCTACCCCACAATCACTGCCTGTTATTTGCCGGAGACAACGTGGATCATAACATTATTACGTTGGACGGAAAGGGTACCTTTCACGGGATGGGTATGATAGCCGCTATCACACCAGGGAAGCAAGCTACACACGGCATTCCTAGACAGAAAATGGCCGACTTGAAACTTGTCGAAATGACAAATATTGATATCATAGATTACCGCTTCGCAAAGCATGTCAACCGTAACATTGAATTTCAGTCTCTCCCAAACACCACATCTCATGATGTCTTTGATCGCAAAGTGGACATTTGCTGGGAAATGTCGTTTCGTTTCCACCAGAGCACTCCAAGCTGGCAAGGCATGATGCATCTACTGCACAAGGAGTGTGAGTATCCAGGAAAGTCCTCGGTACAGTTTCTCCCAATGATCGACATGAACCCAGGAGACAAAACCTGTATCTTGTCTACCCTAGATTACCTATGCAATCTTTCGTCAAAACACAACATGCCGACTGTCATTACCTTCGATCAACCACTATTCTGGAAGGCGTCTGAAATAGCGAATGCAGTTGCAGATGATAGTCCAATCAGGAAGGTGGTGCTATTACTTGGCAGCTTCCATACCTTCATGAACGTGCTGGGTGCCATTGGTACTTTGATGGATGGTAGTGGACTCAAGGAGATCATGGAGACAGTGTATGGTGAAAATGCCGTCTTACACATGATGAGTGGAAAGGCAGTGCAACGAGCGTTCCGTGGCCACCTACTGGTGGATCAGTGTCTTACACGTCAGATTGTAGCTAAAATTGTGGAGGATGACCCTAGTTTTCAGGACCACGTGGATGAACTTGAGAGACTGTACACATTGTTGGAAACTGGCGAAAGTGACTTGGAGTCTGTGTTGGAATCAGATTGTGTTCACAGGATTCACGACGCTCTAACTCGGAAAAAGGACGAACTGGCAAGGACCTCCAAAACCAGCAAACTGTGGGTAAACTATCAGCACATGCTAGGTATTGCTAGGGCACTTGTTGCAGCTGATCGAATGGGGTCTTGGGAGATGCATATCAGTGCCATTTCAGCTTGCCTGCCAATATTCGCGGCCGCTGGCCATCCCAACTATCTGAAGTCCGCTCGTCTCTATCTCCAGAAGATGTATGCGTTGAAGGATGACAACCCTGAAGTACATCAGAAGTTCCAGTCTGGGTTTCACGTAATCCGACGCAGCAGCCAATACTGGGCTGGCCTTGGCTCTGATCTAGTGATCGAACAAACTCTAATGCGCTCACTAAAAAGCCAAGGGGGGCTAACGCGAGGAAGCGGGATGTCAGAGCACCAAAGGACAGTTTGGGCTATGTCCTCAACTGTGTCATCTGCCTACAACCTGGCTATGCAAGAACTCACCGCAAGTTGTTACACCACCAGTGAACAGCATAAGGAGTTGTCTGCCTCTAGGGTGAACAGAGATGAGGCAGACATGGGTAAAGTTGCAGAAAAACTAGACAGCTTTACACCGTTTTCAGCTGATGAGTCATTACGGTGTGTTATCACAGGGATCATAGCAAATGGAGACGTCAATGTGCAGGATCTTTTCGATATCGGAAAAGACATTGTAAAAGCGATGGACGGACAATCAGTTTTTACCTACTCCCACAAAAGGAGTTTAAAGGTGAAGACTCTAGCATCCAGCAAGAAAGTGAAAGTTTCTGAGGATCGTACTATTGACCCAGCGCTCTTGTTCCAGAGGTTTCTAGTAGTCTCGCAGACGGGCGAACTTCGGCTAGATGACGTCATGTCCTATGAACTCTGTCCTTACCCGATGTCTTTGTTCGAAGCAAAGGACATATTGCGTCCTCCAGACAAACCGCAGCTGGCAGAAGCTATCAGAAACTATGTTAAGACCAAATCAGACAATGCTGTGACACAAACTGTCCCAGTCACAGATCACTATGTACTAGATGGAGGATCTCTTCTTCACCGCTTGAAATGGACGGAGGGGAGCACCTACAGTTCGATTGCAGACGATTACGCCTCATTCACTGTCAAACACTATGGGAAAGCGACTGTCGTGTTTGATGGTTAAGAGGTTGGGCCTAGTATAAAGGATGGTACTCACCAGCGTCGAACTCGAAAGCTGAATGCAAACAAGGTGAACATTACAGAAGTGACAAAATTTGTTGGGAAAAAGGAGGACTTCTTGTCCAATGAGACAAACAAGCAGACACTGATCCATATGATCATGGAGCGAATGCGGCAGAGAGACTGTGACGTGCTTCAAGCAGAAGGAGATGCGGACGTTGAGATTGCAAAGGCAGCCATCAACATGTCTGCTTTCAGAACGACCACGCTTATTGGAGAAGACACAGATCTTCTTGTTCTCTTGCTCCACCATGTAGTCGTGTCCAAATGTTCTGGTCTATATTTCCGCTCAGACAAGGCGAAGTTAAATGTCTACAATATCAAGGTACTCAAGCAGGTGCTTGGAGGAGCAGTTTGCAATGACTTGTTGTTTGTGCATGCCTTCACTGGATGTGACTCGGTCTCCAGGATATTCGGCATTGGAAAGAAGTCGGTGTTTCAACGGATCATCAACACGTCCAAGAAAGAAAAAGTCATCAACGACTGTTCAAAAGCTTTCTCTCTTCCAAAGCAAAGTCCGGATGTTGTGGAAGCCAACGGTTGTAGGGCAATGGTGGCACTGTTCAATGCAGATCAGAAAGACTCCCTGGCATCTATCAGGTACAATATGCTCTGCAAGAAAGTTGCAAGAGCCAAGACTTTCGTCACACCTGAACGACTCCCACCAACCACCTCGGCTTGTAAATTTCATTCCTTGCGGACCTACTACCAGGTTATGGAGTGGATGGGCTGTAGTGAGGAAATGGATCCATCTGAGTGGGGATGGAGGGTAGAAGGGGACAAACTTGTTCCAGTGATGACAGACAAAAGCCCTGCTCCAGATGTACTTATTCAGATGATTCACTGCAGCTGCTCGGGACGATGCAATGCCCTTAGGTGTACCTGCAGAAAGCATGGACTAGAGTGCACCAGTGCATGCGGACATTGCCAAGATGGCAACTGTGACAATATGACAAATGATCCAGTGATAGAAGACGATGATGTGTAAAATTGTGCGAACATGCTGGTTAAAATGATGTGAAATTAGAAGACTGCTCGTTTATCGATTAGGACGGCGTTATAATAAGATATATGGGGTAGGGGTACCCCTAGATATGGTATAAGGGGTTAATCAACATCACTGAGAACCCTTTTATATGAAAGATTGACCCTGAAAACCTAGGTAAAGATGCAAGTTTCATTGATCTATCATGAAAATTGACTGAGTTATGGCTTTCTGAAGTTTTCACATTTTAATGGAAAATGACTTAAAATCGATAAAAGTAATCTTCAAAATTGGTGACGTTCCCATGCTCGAATTTTGGAGAACTTTTAGTATGTTGTAGACTAGACCCATATTAACATAAAACAACCATAAAACAAACTTTTGCAATTTTTTTGGGGTAAATTATATATTGACCCGTCTAGTAGGGTCAATATAGCGCCAAAATGCCCCAACCTCAAAAAAATTGCAAAAGTTTGTTTTATGGTGGTTTTATGTTAGGATGGGTCTAGTCTACAACATACTAAAAGTTCACCAAAATTCGAGCGTGGGAAAGTCACCAATTTCGATGATGACTTTTATCGATTTTAAGTCATTTTCCATTAAAATGTGAAAACTTCAGAAAGCCATAACTCAGTAAATTTTCATGATAGACCAATGAAACTTGCATATTTACCTAGGTTTTCAGGGTCAATCTTTCATACAAAAGGGTTCTCAGTGATGTTGAACATCCCCTTATACTATATCTGGGTGAACCCTACCCCACAATCACTGCCTGTTATTTGCCGGAGACAACGTGGATCATAACATTATTACGTTGGACGGAAAGGGTACCTTTCACGGGATGGGTATGATAGCCGCTATCACACCAGGGAAGCAAGCTACACACGGCATTCCTAGACAGAAAATGGCCGACTTGAAACTTGTCGAAATGACAAATATTGATATCATAGATTACCGCTTCGCAAAGCATGTCAACCGTAACATTGAATTTCAGTCTCTCCCAAACACCACATCTCATGATGTCTTTGATCGCAAAGTGGACATTTGCTGGGAAATGTCGTTTCGTTTCCACCAGAGCACTCCAAGCTGGCAAGGCATGATGCATCTACTGCACAAGGAGTGTGAGTATCCAGGAAAGTCCTCGGTACAGTTTCTCCCAATGATCGACATGAACCCAGGAGACAAAACCTGTATCTTGTCTACCCTAGATTACCTATGCAATCTTTCGTCAAAACACAACATGCCGACTGTCATTACCTTCGATCAACCACTATTCTGGAAGGCGTCTGAAATAGCGAATGCAGTTGCAGATGATAGTCCAATCAGGAAGGTGGTGCTATTACTTGGCAGCTTCCATACCTTCATGAACGTGCTGGGTGCCATTGGTACTTTGATGGATGGTAGTGGACTCAAGGAGATCATGGAGACAGTGTATGGTGAAAATGCCGTCTTACACATGATGAGTGGAAAGGCAGTGCAACGAGCGTTCCGTGGCCACCTACTGGTGGATCAGTGTCTTACACGTCAGATTGTAGCTAAAATTGTGGAGGATGACCCTAGTTTTCAGGACCACGTGGATGAACTTGAGAGACTGTACACATTGTTGGAAACTGGCGAAAGTGACTTGGAGTCTGTGTTGGAATCAGATTGTGTTCACAGGATTCACGACGCTCTAACTCGGAAAAAGGACGAACTGGCAAGGACCTCCAAAACCAGCAAACTGTGGGTAAACTATCAGCACATGCTAGGTATTGCTAGGGCACTTGTTGCAGCTGATCGAATGGGGTCTTGGGAGATGCATATCAGTGCCATTTCAGCTTGCCTGCCAATATTCGCGGCCGCTGGCCATCCCAACTATCTGAAGTCCGCTCGTCTCTATCTCCAGAAGATGTATGCGTTGAAGGATGACAACCCTGAAGTACATCAGAAGTTCCAGTCTGGGTTTCACGTAATCCGACGCAGCAGCCAATACTGGGCTGGCCTTGGCTCTGATCTAGTGATCGAACAAACTCTAATGCGCTCACTAAAAAGCCAAGGGGGGCTAACGCGAGGAAGCGGGATGTCAGAGCACCAAAGGACAGTTTGGGCTATGTCCTCAACTGTGTCATCTGCCTACAACCTGGCTATGCAAGAACTCACCGCAAGTTGTTACACCACCAGTGAACAGCATAAGGAGTTGTCTGCCTCTAGGGTGAACAGAGATGAGGCAGACATGGGTAAAGTTGCAGAAAAACTAGACAGCTTTACACCGTTTTCAGCTGATGAGTCATTACGGTGTGTTATCACAGGGATCATAGCAAATGGAGACGTCAATGTGCAGGATCTTTTCGATATCGGAAAAGACATTGTAAAAGCGATGGACGGACAATCAGTTTTTACCTACTCCCACAAAAGGAGTTTAAAGGTGAAGACTCTAGCATCCAGCAAGAAAGTGAAAGTTTCTGAGGATCGTACTATTGACCCAGCGCTCTTGTTCCAGAGGTTTCTAGTAGTCTCGCAGACGGGCGAACTTCGGCTAGATGACGTCATGTCCTATGAACTCTGTCCTTACCCGATGTCTTTGTTCGAAGCAAAGGACATATTGCGTCCTCCAGACAAACCGCAGCTGGCAGAAGCTATCAGAAACTATGTTAAGACCAAATCAGACAATGCTGTGACACAAACTGTCCCAGTCACAGATCACTATGTACTAGATGGAGGATCTCTTCTTCACCGCTTGAAATGGACGGAGGGGAGCACCTACAGTTCGATTGCAGACGATTACGCCTCATTCACTGTCAAACACTATGGGAAAGCGACTGTCGTGTTTGATGGTTAAGAGGTTGGGCCTAGTATAAAGGATGGTACTCACCAGCGTCGAACTCGAAAGCTGAATGCAAACAAGGTGAACATTACAGAAGTGACAAAATTTGTTGGGAAAAAGGAGGACTTCTTGTCCAATGAGACAAACAAGCAGACACTGATCCATATGATCATGGAGCGAATGCGGCAGAGAGACTGTGACGTGCTTCAAGCAGAAGGAGATGCGGACGTTGAGATTGCAAAGGCAGCCATCAACATGTCTGCTTTCAGAACGACCACGCTTATTGGAGAAGACACAGATCTTCTTGTTCTCTTGCTCCACCATGTAGTCGTGTCCAAATGTTCTGGTCTATATTTCCGCTCAGACAAGGCGAAGTTAAATGTCTACAATATCAAGGTACTCAAGCAGGTGCTTGGAGGAGCAGTTTGCAATGACTTGTTGTTTGTGCATGCCTTCACTGGATGTGACTCGGTCTCCAGGATATTCGGCATTGGAAAGAAGTCGGTGTTTCAACGGATCATCAACACGTCCAAGAAAGAAAAAGTCATCAACGACTGTTCAAAAGCTTTCTCTCTTCCAAAGCAAAGTCCGGATGTTGTGGAAGCCAACGGTTGTAGGGCAATGGTGGCACTGTTCAATGCAGATCAGAAAGACTCCCTGGCATCTATCAGGTACAATATGCTCTGCAAGAAAGTTGCAAGAGCCAAGACTTTCGTCACACCTGAACGACTCCCACCAACCACCTCGGCTTGTAAATTTCATTCCTTGCGGACCTACTACCAGGTTATGGAGTGGATGGGCTGTAGTGAGGAAATGGATCCATCTGAGTGGGGATGGAGGGTAGAAGGGGACAAACTTGTTCCAGTGATGACAGACAAAAGCCCTGCTCCAGATGTACTTATTCAGATGATTCACTGCAGCTGCTCGGGACGATGCAATGCCCTTAGGTGTACCTGCAGAAAGCATGGACTAGAGTGCACCAGTGCATGCGGACATTGCCAAGATGGCAACTGTGACAATATGACAAATGATCCAGTGATAGAAGACGATGATGTGTAAAATTGTGCGAACATGCTGGTTAAAATGATGTGAAATTAGAAGACTGCTCGTTTATCGATTAGGACGGCGTTATAATAAGATATATGGGGTAGGGGTACCCCTAGATATGGTATAAGGGGTTAATCAACATCACTGAGAACCCTTTTATATGAAAGATTGACCCTGAAAACCTAGGTAAAGATGCAAGTTTCATTGATCTATCATGAAAATTGACTGAGTTATGGCTTTCTGAAGTTTTCACATTTTAATGGAAAATGACTTAAAATCGATAAAAGTAATCTTCAAAATTGGTGACGTTCCCATGCTCGAATTTTGGAGAACTTTTAGTATGTTGTAGACTAGACCCATATTAACATAAAACAACCATAAAACAAACTTTTGCAATTTTTTTGGGGTAAATTATATATTGACCCGTCTAGTAGGGTCAATATAGCGCCAAAATGCCCCAACCTCAAAAAAATTGCAAAAGTTTGTTTTATGGTGGTTTTATGTTAGGATGGGTCTAGTCTACAACATACTAAAAGTTCACCAAAATTCGAGCGTGGGAAAGTCACCAATTTCGATGATGACTTTTATCGATTTTAAGTCATTTTCCATTAAAATGTGAAAACTTCAGAAAGCCATAACTCAGTAAATTTTCATGATAGACCAATGAAACTTGCATATTTACCTAGGTTTTCAGGGTCAATCTTTCATACAAAAGGGTTCTCAGTGATGTTGAACATCCCCTTATACTATATCTGGGTGAACCCTACCCCACAATCACTGCCTGTTATTTGCCGGAGACAACGTGGATCATAACATTATTACGTTGGACGGAAAGGGTACCTTTCACGGGATGGGTATGATAGCCGCTATCACACCAGGGAAGCAAGCTACACACGGCATTCCTAGACAGAAAATGGCCGACTTGAAACTTGTCGAAATGACAAATATTGATATCATAGATTACCGCTTCGCAAAGCATGTCAACCGTAACATTGAATTTCAGTCTCTCCCAAACACCACATCTCATGATGTCTTTGATCGCAAAGTGGACATTTGCTGGGAAATGTCGTTTCGTTTCCACCAGAGCACTCCAAGCTGGCAAGGCATGATGCATCTACTGCACAAGGAGTGTGAGTATCCAGGAAAGTCCTCGGTACAGTTTCTCCCAATGATCGACATGAACCCAGGAGACAAAACCTGTATCTTGTCTACCCTAGATTACCTATGCAATCTTTCGTCAAAACACAACATGCCGACTGTCATTACCTTCGATCAACCACTATTCTGGAAGGCGTCTGAAATAGCGAATGCAGTTGCAGATGATAGTCCAATCAGGAAGGTGGTGCTATTACTTGGCAGCTTCCATACCTTCATGAACGTGCTGGGTGCCATTGGTACTTTGATGGATGGTAGTGGACTCAAGGAGATCATGGAGACAGTGTATGGTGAAAATGCCGTCTTACACATGATGAGTGGAAAGGCAGTGCAACGAGCGTTCCGTGGCCACCTACTGGTGGATCAGTGTCTTACACGTCAGATTGTAGCTAAAATTGTGGAGGATGACCCTAGTTTTCAGGACCACGTGGATGAACTTGAGAGACTGTACACATTGTTGGAAACTGGCGAAAGTGACTTGGAGTCTGTGTTGGAATCAGATTGTGTTCACAGGATTCACGACGCTCTAACTCGGAAAAAGGACGAACTGGCAAGGACCTCCAAAACCAGCAAACTGTGGGTAAACTATCAGCACATGCTAGGTATTGCTAGGGCACTTGTTGCAGCTGATCGAATGGGGTCTTGGGAGATGCATATCAGTGCCATTTCAGCTTGCCTGCCAATATTCGCGGCCGCTGGCCATCCCAACTATCTGAAGTCCGCTCGTCTCTATCTCCAGAAGATGTATGCGTTGAAGGATGACAACCCTGAAGTACATCAGAAGTTCCAGTCTGGGTTTCACGTAATCCGACGCAGCAGCCAATACTGGGCTGGCCTTGGCTCTGATCTAGTGATCGAACAAACTCTAATGCGCTCACTAAAAAGCCAAGGGGGGCTAACGCGAGGAAGCGGGATGTCAGAGCACCAAAGGACAGTTTGGGCTATGTCCTCAACTGTGTCATCTGCCTACAACCTGGCTATGCAAGAACTCACCGCAAGTTGTTACACCACCAGTGAACAGCATAAGGAGTTGTCTGCCTCTAGGGTGAACAGAGATGAGGCAGACATGGGTAAAGTTGCAGAAAAACTAGACAGCTTTACACCGTTTTCAGCTGATGAGTCATTATGGTGTGTTATCACAGGGATCATAGCAAATGGAGACGTCAATGTGCAGGATCTTTTCGATATCGGAAAAGACATTGTAAAAGCGATGGACGGACAATCAGTTTTTACCTACTCCCACAAAAGGAGTTTAAAGGTGAAGACTCTAGCATCCAGCAAGAAAGTGAAAGTTTCTGAGGATCGTACTATTGACCCAGCGCTCTTGTTCCAGAGGTTTCTAGTAGTCTCGCAGACGGGCGAACTTCGGCTAGATGACGTCATGTCCTATGAACTCTGTCCTTACCCGATGTCTTTGTTCGAAGCAAAGGACATATTGCGTCCTCCAGACAAACCGCAGCTGGCAGAAGCTATCAGAAACTATGTTAAGACCAAATCAGACAATGCTGTGACACAAACTGTCCCAGTCACAGATCACTATGTACTAGATGGAGGATCTCTTCTTCACCGCTTGAAATGGACGGAGGGGAGCACCTACAGTTCGATTGCAGACGATTACGCCTCATTCACTGTCAAACACTATGGGAAAGCGACTGTCGTGTTTGATGGTTAAGAGGTTGGGCCTAGTATAAAGGATGGTACTCACCAGCGTCGAACTCGAAAGCTGAATGCAAACAAGGTGAACATTACAGAAGTGACAAAATTTGTTGGGAAAAAGGAGGACTTCTTGTCCAATGAGACAAACAAGCAGACACTGATCCATATGATCATGGAGCGAATGCGGCAGAGAGACTGTGACGTGCTTCAAGCAGAAGGAGATGCGGACGTTGAGATTGCAAAGGCAGCCATCAACATGTCTGCTTTCAGAACGACCACGCTTATTGGAGAAGACACAGATCTTCTTGTTCTCTTGCTCCACCATGTAGTCGTGTCCAAATGTTCTGGTCTATATTTCCGCTCAGACAAGGCGAAGTTAAATGTCTACAATATCAAGGTACTCAAGCAGGTGCTTGGAGGAGCAGTTTGCAATGACTTGTTGTTTGTGCATGCCTTCACTGGATGTGACTCGGTCTCCAGGATATTCGGCATTGGAAAGAAGTCGGTGTTTCAACGGATCATCAACACGTCCAAGAAAGAAAAAGTCATCAACGACTGTTCAAAAGCTTTCTCTCTTCCAAAGCAAAGTCCGGATGTTGTGGAAGCCAACGGTTGTAGGGCAATGGTGGCACTGTTCAATGCAGATCAGAAAGACTCCCTGGCATCTATCAGGTACAATATGCTCTGCAAGAAAGTTGCAAGAGCCAAGACTTTCGTCACACCTGAACGACTCCCACCAACCACCTCGGCTTGTAAATTTCATTCCTTGCGGACCTACTACCAGGTTATGGAGTGGATGGGCTGTAGTGAGGAAATGGATCCATCTGAGTGGGGATGGAGGGTAGAAGGGGACAAACTTGTTCCAGTGATGACAGACAAAAGCCCTGCTCCAGATGTACTTATTCAGATGATTCACTGCAGCTGCTCGGGACGATGCAATGCCCTTAGGTGTACCTGCAGAAAGCATGGACTAGAGTGCACCAGTGCATGCGGACATTGCCAAGATGGCAACTGTGACAATATGACAAATGATCCAGTGATAGAAGACGATGATGTGTAAAATTGTGCGAACATGCTGGTTAAAATGATGTGAAATTAGAAGACTGCTCGTTTATCGATTAGGACGGCGTTATAATAAGATATATGGGGTAGGGGTACCCCTAGATATGGTATAAGGGGTTAATCAACATCACTGAGAACCCTTTTATATGAAAGATTGACCCTGAAAACCTAGGTAAAGATGCAAGTTTCATTGATCTATCATGAAAATTGACTGAGTTATGGCTTTCTGAAGTTTTCACATTTTAATGGAAAATGACTTAAAATCGATAAAAGTAATCTTCAAAATTGGTGACGTTCCCATGCTCGAATTTTGGAGAACTTTTAGTATGTTGTAGACTAGACCCATATTAACATAAAACAACCATAAAACAAACTTTTGCAATTTTTTTGGGGTAAATTATATATTGACCCGTCTATAAATAGATAAACGTCTTAAAGTTAATACAACTAGACAGTCGAAGATATGATAGTTTAGCTATTTTCTTGAGTGAAGTCAACATTTAACAAGACGGCTTCGGCTTCAAATGACAGATACAGCCGGTTACAAACTGACCATTTCGCTTGATATGCCAGATAATCAACCCGTATGGTAAATTAAATAGACCAAGAACCATGATGCGAGTAAGATACAAATTATCTGGCTTAAAACATGGGCTTGGTTTTTTTTAGGAAGTCATTGGTGTGCTTCATAGCATTTTCACGAAGACAGGGATGCTATGCAGCAAAAATGGTGCAACTGCTAAGAGGGCATGGTACAACACAAGTCATCGAAATGGTACAACAGCCTGGTTTGGTGATGCTGCAATGTAGGGCTGAGAGGCATTCTCCCGGGTTGGGTCTAATGATAAATCCGGGGGGAGTGTAGTGAAAGTCTACTTTGTCCTTTGTGTTTTAGACCATTTCTTTTGGTCAGTTGTTTAGGTCCAGAAAACTATAGTTCCCAGTTTAAAGGAACCAGCCAACCATGTGACATTTACATGGCCCACTTGGACCAAGGCAGCTAAGCAGTGCAGACGTGTATTACTTAGACTGATGACTGAGACAGACAAGACTCTTTAAGACCAAGCGAATGATAATATAATGCAGGTTATAGTGTTACCTACGGGTGAGTGAACACAACAGTATAAAACATATACATATGTTGATGTGCGATAACTAATTCAAAATTACTGTAACCAGACTTAGTGGAATGCTACCTATGCAACCTCCTTATCATCTCACATAAGGCGCGAAAAATTACTGTACGAAAGTATACTAACCTTTTTGAAGTGAGTCACCCGTTTTCCTGTATGTTGTTATCTTCTTTACAAATGGCGGAGATCAACAGTACTAAGAATGATTACGTCAAACATGACGTTATGAGTGTACAGTGACGTATACATTTAATCAATATTGGAAAAATTAAAATATGTGTCGATCACTACCGACGGTCGATGACACCCGCCGTTGCTAATAAGGGGGGAATTGCTTGTTTTGAGCAATTTCTGTTTTTACAGAAGCGTCAGAAAGCGTCTGCATGTGGGAAAGGGTTTTAATAGCTACCCGACTGGAAAGCAAACCCTGCGGCAGATCGGACCCTCCATGAAGTTCTCAAACACATTCCGATAGCTCAAACCGGCACACCTGTGCTTAACCGTCATCAAACCCTATGCCTACAAGTCAGTAACTGGAAATAAAACATGCTGCAATGCTGTTCTACATGTACACTATACCTCACTCAACACATTAAAAACAGATATTCAATTATTCCACCTTTTCGCCCAGGATAAGGGAAACCGAGATCCATGATTGCCGTGATTCGACTTTAGTTTAATTTTTAGTCTACACTGATCCAATCGGCCAAAGTCTTGTCGTGTAACGTTATAACTGATAACACTGACAACGATGTTATATCAGTGTTTTAATATATCCATTTCCCACATAAACAAAATCTGAAACAGGCGACTTTGAAAACATTAAAGCACAATAGTTGAATATATAAAGTTGGAAAAAATTGTGGGAAAAGGAGAGAATGCTAGCTCATCATGAGTAATTTCTCCTTTTTTCACAATGTTTTTAAAAGTCGTCCACAGAACGCGTCTATATTTGGAACGGTTAAAGGTGTGTTAAATCAGTAGCTGGACGTCTTGACAAAGTTAGGGTCATACAGTGATAATAAAGAGCAACACTCTGATTAGAAGTTAACGAATGTACCTGATGTACCTGTAGTACGTTAAGATAGGATTTTCCCAGTTGAAAACATTTCAGGAATGAAAGTAAAACATCTAAACGAGTTTATATTAATTGAAACAGATTAGTTTACAGTGAAATGTTGCCATCACTAAGCAATTAAAGGGGTTATTGTCTACGTACAACAAATCAGCAGACGACTTTGAAAATATCTAGGATCTAATCAAATGATAGTATAATTATATAGCAGTGTTTAAAAACATTGTGTCAAAAAGAGAAAATTGGTCACTATGAGTAACTTCTCCTTTTGCCATACTGTTAAAATGTTTTCTGCAGAGCAGAAGCGTCAAATTTCGTCTGCATGTGGAAAACGGATAAAGATGAGCTGTTATAGATGCGAAATCTAGCGTTTCTATGTGATAAGTAAAGCCTCAGTGGTGCGGGAGATAGCGGGTTTAAAACCTGGCCGGGTCATAACAAAGACTTTAACAAGAGCTGTCCGTAACCGCTTAACTCTTTCACTACCGAATTTCACAAAGTTGACTCTTCCATGTTGAACATTGGACCAATCCATTTTTCGTCCAACAGGAAAGTTGGTAAATGTTATTGTCTGAGTGGCAAACAATGCATATTTCAGGAGAGACCACTCGTTACTAGTAGTCTCAGCTGAGTCTATACTGTTTGAAAAAGCCTTTAATTGCATTTTGCAGCGAAAGGGTTAACCAGAATTTTAACTCAAATAATGAAGGGACATTTGTGTTGCATTATATGTAAAATAGAGTTATCTTACTTGATAATGTTTATAGACGTGATGGTTGGAAGAGTTGTTTAAAGTGTCTATGCAATGCGTCTAGGAGTTTCTGAGATATGTACTCTTAATGGAGTTGCACGCGAAACTCAAATCAGAATTTCACCTTAGTAAAAGGGCCATAATGTGTTTAACATGCACGCAATCCTTATCTAACTTGATTATTAACATAGAGGTGTATACGTTCACACACATCACAGCATATTATGCAACAGTCGAATATCTACACGCACGTTCTAGTTGGTAGCTTCCTGCATTGTGGAATTTTATTCTAGGAGGCTTTCAAGTATGAAATTGAAACGTTTACACTCATACTGGTGAAGAGATCAAAACGATTATTTTGTATGAAAAAAGCACCTGATATTTGTTTTCGACAATCACAGTCTCCATATGGAATTGTATTCTGAAGCGCGCCCACGTATGGAATTATCACATACACAAACATACTAGTGAACAAACCCCAAATGCAATTCATGAAAATGAGCCCTGATGTTTGACAACGCATAAATGGCAGAACATTATACGTTGACAAACATCACAGCACATTCGACCTTCAGTTGAATATATACATACACATGTTCTAGTTGTTGGCTTTCTGCAATGGGAAATATATTCTGAGGCGGGACCACGTATACAAGTATAACATATACACACGTTCTAGTGAAATCAGCCCTGATGTTTTGTCAACGTATAAAGCAGACCAAAATATACGTTGTCAAACATTACAACATATTCTAATTCAATTGAATCCATACATAGCTGGTGTTTGTCAACGTATATAACGCAGTAAAACATACATTGACAAACATCACAGGACATTCTACTTAAGTTATTTCTCTAATTACACGGGTTCGAGTTGATGGCTTTCTTCATTGTTGGAATGTATTCTTGGGTACGTCCACGCATGAAATGAGCACATATACAAACATACAGGTGAACAAACACCAAATACTTTAAAATAGGCCCTGATGTTTGACAAGGCACACCAATATACCTTGACAAACATCGCAGCACATTCTACTTCAGTTGAACAGCTACATACACAGGTTCTATTTGGTGCCTTCTTCATGGAGAAATGAGGCGCGTCAGCGTATGAAACTATCATATATACACACGTACTGCTGAAACTCATTCATGAAAATCAGCCCTGTTGTTAATCAACATAAAGCAGACAAAACTACACATGTTACGTTCACCTCTATAATTGCATTAATACCTTCCACATGCATCTCATTGAGAGTCAATTTTGCATAGTGACTTAGTTCTTGTTAGGTTGTGTTTTTGTGGTTTAACACCAATTTCAACATTATTTCAGTTACATCATGGTGACAGTTCACTTATTCATGCATCCTGGGTAAACACTCTAGGTTTTGAAATGTGAATTGTCCAAGGGCATCATGCCGGCCGTGACTGAGGATCAAACCCATACCATGCAGTTTGAAATCTCCTACAATAACCACTCGGCCACGACGGATTCTTGTTTCGGAAGAGACATAATCTATGTTGAACAAATCTCTTATGTCATCAGTTGAGAAAGATATTCTTACACAGGGTTTCAACATGCTTAATTCAAAAATGTGGTCTCTAAAGTGTACTAAATATTTTATTTTAATACGGCCTAGCGACCTTGTGATGATCATGTGATAACCCAACAAATTTAGCTTAGATAAGTAAATTTGGTATGGCCTTATTTCGATCCTGACCTGTATTTGATAGAGATGAAGGAGTTGATGATACTTCATAAACTTGTATGAAATATTTGCATCTGATATGATCGCAAGTATTTTCTAAACTTTTATGTAGTGAGTGTTCAAAATCACTTTACCAAATATTTACTTCAGCAACAAAGATTATTATTATACATAATAAACATAACACGTTTATGAATAAAATTAAATAATAGGAATTTGTGGAAGGCATCCAGTTATTAAGATATATTATGCATAGTAAGTATGTGTTCAAAATGCATATTCAGACAAATGGAATTACTAGTTACTGCACTGATATTAGGCAAAAGCGAATTTTCTTCATCAGAAATAACTTGTCGAACATACAGTTTTAATATACAACAAAATAAATAATTTATTAAAAAAAATAAATAAAGAAAATGTCTTGAACATTTATTTGTATTTCAATATTAATTAACACACATTTTATTAAAAGCTAATGATTATGCAACAAAGGGATATTCACATTTATACATCTATGTAAACGAGGGTTGAAAACCCTTATAAATCGGGGTTGAAAAGTCACGGGGTCGAATAGTCTGACTCCTCAAGAACAGACGATTTTTGAAAACATTGAAAACATTGCGACAAAAGAAGAAATTTCTCAAAACGAGCAATTTCTCCTTTTGCCACAATGTTTTCATCTCTTTTCAGTAATTATACTTACAATTATGGAGATTTTCCATGCTATTCCACAGATACTTTTGAAGTCGTTTGCTGCAGATTTGTTGTATGTGGGAAAGGGTTAATCAAACTGACCTTTTATTTTTGTCATAGATTAAAATGCGCATACCTCATTGTACAGTCACGTGATCCCCTAAATCATAATATAGTTGAAGCGCGACATTGCATATGCTTAGATAAGCGCCTCAACCTCTATATATAGTTGGCTGGATTAAACATAACAGAAAGCACAACAATCGTAACTTTTGACCCGTCAGCGCGTCTGAAAAGTACGGTGGCACAGAGGTGTATGTTGTAACATGTGTATGTTTTTATTTATCTCGTGCGCACGACATTCTAAGTCATGCGCACGAGATAATTAACTCGTGCGCACACGTTACTAAGTAATGCGCACGAGATACTTAGTCGCGCGCACGAGATAATTAAGTCGTGCGCACGAATAACTAAGTCGTGCGCACGAGATATTAAGTCATGCGCATGAAATACTATGTCGTGCGCACGAGTTACTAAGTCGGGCGCACGAGCTAATTAAGTCGTGCGCACGACTTAATTAATGTTGTTTGAAAATGGCTGATAGCAGAAACGATTTTATTCTATTATATTTTAATGCAGGGTTTACGAATGAAGAAATTCGGTTTCTTTTAGGCGATCTGATTGGCTAATTATGTCGTGCGCGCGACTTAATTATCTCGTGCACGAGTTAGTAACTCGTGCGCACGACTTAAGTATCTCGTGCGCACGACTTAGTATCTCGTGCGCACGACATAGTATCTCGGGCGCACGACTTAGTAACTCCATAACATAACCTCTTTAAATATCGAACAAAAAACACGAGACGTCAATCCAAGGACTTATCGAAAAGGGATTGGTACACTGACACATATCTTATAATAGATGCCCTTATTAATATCTATCTCTCTCACTCTCTGTCTCTGTCTGTCTCTGTCTGTCTCTATCTATCTGTCTCTCTCTCTATATATATGTATGTATATAAGTCTATCTATCTCTCTCTCTCTCTCCATCATCCAGCATGCTTATTAACTTAGTATATCTCAGTAATTATTTATCAATGCACTAACCAAGAACGAATCTGAGCACGTATAGATGCGTTTAAACAATAATTGCTAACCCAACAACCGGGAAGCCGTAGCTACCATTTCTAAAGTATATGACCTGACTGGAAATCGAACCCGCGACCTCCCGAAACATTGATGAAAGCGAGAACATGTATGCGATACCAAATACATCAAACTCGTTTGAAAGATAGAAAGTGATTCCATTGGCAAAATATTCTTTTCCAGCAATGTCTTCAGAAGTCGTTTGGTACATGCGCGACAAAAGTCTTTCTACAACAAACAATTTAATGTTACCCTTTAGAGACGCCATGTATCGCATATGCAACCGACAACTTTTAAAAAACATTTTATATCGGTTTTGTCAATTTCTATTTTTCCCACAATGTTTTCAAATCTGTATCAATAATAATCTCATAATGTTTCAAACACTTTTTCTTGTAAGTTTTTCCAAACAGACGCCTCAACAATTATCGTATCAATAAACAGTTATTAGCTCGGTCTGACGAAATCCGCTATAAATAAATGAAAAAGTGTCATGCGGTTAACCACTTCCGCCCATTGTATATATGATTACACTGATAAACTCAAGCAAGTATCTGTACCAGGCATATGGCGTTATACTTTGGGGATGTATAGCCCTCGTCGTCGCAAACCTAGCTTCACGTTGTGAAATATTTCTACGTTTTTTCATTTATCAAAGACCCGTAAATGTCAACATGAGGACTTTGCTATTAACACATGTACCAGAAACCTGTGGCTGCAGACGCATTCTGACGAATCTGCAGCACACAACTTTGAAACTTTGAAAATATTGCGGCAAAAATGAGAAATAGCTCATAATAAGCAATTTTCCCTCTTGCCACAAGAAGAAATTGGTCAATACAAGCAATTTTTCTTTTTGTCACCATGTTTTCAACTCTATTCAATTATTGTACTTTCATTAAAAATGAGTTTCCATAAAAAAATCGGGTATGTTTTCAAATTCGTCTGCTGTTTGTTGTATGTGGGAAAGGGTGAACGTATCCTATTGGTGTCTTATTAGACCGTGTTATAGACTGTTTTATTCAGGATTGGCACAGCACTGTTAATATAAGCGCTTCACTTAAAGAATATTCCTTGGTTAAGACGAACTTTTGTTATGAGCCATATCTAGATATTTTAAATGTAAATCTCCGAGTTAATATGACGCAACTAAGACTTTCTGCTCATAATCTCAGAGTCGCTACAGGCAGATACTCGAAACCACTCGTTTTAATATGTCCTTCCTATACTGATGCAAGAGAGCAATACATTAATCCTTATTTTTTTAAACATCCATCGATGCAAAAATGCGTTGAATTGCTCAAAACAGAAAACAAATCAATTGTTAAAAAAACAGCCATTTTTGTTAAAATCGCATTAGAAATTAGATTACAGATATTTCAAGGTAAACCTTTATCAAAGTTCAGCCTCTTTACTATAATTTCCTGCTTTTCACTTTTTCAATCAACTGATTTTTTTATTTTTTTTTATTTTTTCCTTCTTCATTTCTTTATTGTTTTTTGGGGTTTTTTCAAACCCACGTGACTGAATATTTACTATATGTATGTATGTTTGTAAATGACTATGTACTTTGTATACGTCTAAATAAACGTTCTGTTCTGTTCTGTTCTTATTGCATACACTTAACACGTTTAAATTAACAACCCTTTTAACCCTTTCCAACATACAACAAATCTGCATCAACGACTTGAAATTAAAACATTGAAGCAAATAGAGAAACTGCTCAGTTCAAATGGTCTGATACAGACATATCAAAAATGTTTTCAATAGTCACATGAACTACATATGCACCAAGTTAACAGTCTCAGGGACAGTGTTAACCCTTTTTTAATGAGCAATTTCACCATTTGCCACAATTATTTCTAATCTATTTTATGATTTTACTTTCATTTAGAGAGATTTTCATATTTTTCCTATATATATTTCAAGTCGTCTGCTGCAAAAATTTTGTATGAGGCTTTATCTACTCAAGGTATGACCAGCAACAGAAAAGTTGAATTATTTAACACTTTCCCACATACAACAAATCTGTATCAGACGACTTTGAAATCATCCTGGCAAAAACACGATAAATCTTTATAAAACATTGTGGCTAAAGAAGAAATTGCTCGTTTTGAGCATTTGTTTCTTTTGTTAAGTCGTCTGTCGGAGAGGCGTCAGAAAGCGTCTATATGAGGGAAAGGGTTAACAAAAGACTTTCGAAAACACTTTGGGCAATTTCTTCTTTAGCCTCAATGTAATCAACAATGTTAATCGCGACAAAAAATAAGTGATAAACAAAGAAGTCACGTGACAAATGAGCATTAGGAGGTCAAAAATAGAATCCACAGACTGAATCGTGATAGCAGCTCGCTCGCTGATTGGCTATGGTACAAATAGTTAAGAGAGAAATGTGTCGATCGGTTTCTTGTCTGAAGTGACATAAAAGCAGCCATCGTTTTTTTACACGACATCTGACACCCCACGATGACTAAATACTTTTATTTAATATATTAACTATTCATTCATCGTAATAACATAAATCATTTTATTTATCATGAAATACAATTATGTAGCATTGCGGTTTCCTTGGATCCAAACACCACATTTCACTCAGTATGTGCATTTCATTTTTCAATGCCAGGTATATAAAACGTTATATCATATTTAACGTATCTGAGCAGGACATCAAAGCGCCAAAAACTCTCATGTGCGTCTCTTGTATTAATTCGTTCACAATATGCTATTTATTGTTATTAATAATTTTCTCCTTTTTTATGTTCAGCATAGCCATGAGCAAATACTTTCTCCCAGTCTAGTCCATGGTTTAGAGAATTACTTTCAAACTTTTTTTCCCAACATCATTACTAGTTCAGTTTATTGCATTGGTGCAGAATTTTAAATTTCTATTTAATCAGCATGAAACTTTGTCATACTATGTGTTTCTCATGTACTTTGGGCCTTGTTCAAAACTGTCCAATATGCTTATACTAGGTAATTTGTCAAAGCATTATAATGGATCATGGGGACAATTTGACCATGGTGCAATTTTCCCACAAATGCTACATAACCCTTTGCTCCATAAATACACATTTTCTCAGGCCCTGACCAGCACGCTATTAGAAAGGGTCTACTTAGGGTTCAGAATGCTCTAATCTGTCTGAACTCTTACTGCACTATTTTCCACCCTGTTCGTAAAAGTGGACCAAATCAACCAATAACTGATGAGACATGATGAATTAATGCGTTCAGTGTGTAGGAGTAACACATGCTTATGGAGTGCATATATATGTGAAACTTCTTATTTTTCATTCATTCACTTTGTTCTGTTACTAGTTGTACGTAATAGTGTAATTCTTTTAATGTGTTCATTATGTTAGTTGCTAGATCCAATTACATACATATTTTTTTGTTTACCCAATACTACGCTAAATTACACTTATCAGTTTCGACTGCAACTGTGATCCTGTAACCTAATTATTTTGGATCACCTGAGTCAAAGGCTCTAAATGATTTATTGGAGTCACTTACTGTCTGTAGCGCTCCTCAAATGAAATTTAACGCAGTTATAACTCTCTGAGTCGAACCGGGAAGTAAACCTTGTATTGGGGACCCCTTTTTATCTGGAGCGGTTACTCACCACTGAGTTGGGGGAGGAGATTGTTGTGCTGGCCACCTGAAAGTCACGTGTTGGGACGCGCTCCCTTCTTTGAAAGGATTACGTAATATGACGTAACAACCCCTAGGAAAGCGAGCGCGTCATCAGTCGCCATCTTGTAAAAACTAGATCAACACGGGTTTCTTTGCTGGAACAAGTTTCTTTTATTTACGGTGTTTCTACCTAAAGATTGTTAAAGATAAGTACAATTTATAATCTTATCACAATTTTAACTTATTTTGTTGCACGAATAACCTCCTGTAGTGAGGTGTATACGTGACTTAGACGTTTTGCGCAGTTTGTGTGTACACATTTCGCCGTCCCGTGTTGACCTCCTTTGTGTTTCTACACGATGCCTTTCCGCGTTGTTGTGCTGGGTCATAGTTTTGTTTCACGTTTTCAAAGTTTTTGCAACGAACAAGGTATCTACAATCTTGGCTTGGACTCGTCTTGTTTTAATATTGAATATTTGGGCTATGGTGGTTTGTCACTTATGCAAAAACGCCGTCTTCATGCACAGGATTCCAAGTTAACAGGTTCAGATCTCGTTATATTGGATATAGGTTCCAATGATTTGTCGACAGCATCCTACTTGCCAGAACAGTTTGCTCTTGATTTGATAAGCTATGCTTCATTCTTAGTAATAGGACTAGGTGTATCTAGAGTTGCTATTCTCCAACAGATATGTCGTGAACGGCTCCCTTTCCAAGACTAGAATGACCACATCGTTCGGTCCAATAATGCTGTACAAACTTTGGTTCAAACCGCACACTTGCCGGTTGTGGTTTGGAAGCATCGTGGAATGTGGAAGTGTCACCTGTCAGTTTTAGGTCCCAATGGAATCCATTTGTCGAATGACATTGGCAACCTCAAGTATTTACGGAGTTTGAGAGATTGTGTAATTAAAGTGTCACGCTGGAATCTTGCCTCTGTTAACTTACAATAATATTTCCTTTTGGTAACAAGAGGCTGCTGTGTCATGTTTGATTTTAGAAATTTACCTTCCCTTTATAATGCTGTGTACTAATACACCTGGGATCCGCCGTAGTCGAGTGGTTAGCGTCGGGGATTTAAAACCGGGTGTCCCGGGTTCGATCCCCGGTCGCGGCACGACGGTCATGGTGGAGTGCTCTTGGGCAAGGCACATCTTCTAGCCTAGTACTGGTTTGTTTACCCAGGGATCATGAATAAGTGAACTGTCGCCGTGATATAACTGAAATAATGTTGAAAGCGGCGTAAAACCTCAATAAAACAAAACTAATACATCTTGTACACAGTAACATTTGATCTGGTGTTAGCTATTTATGTGGCAAATTATTTTACTTTTCAAATAAACATACAACATGGGTTATTTATTTTGAGATAAATGGTCATGCCTTCGAATTGCTATGTACATCATTTATGCAAACATACTTGTTTAATAATGCTTGTATTAGCATCTTAAAAATATGCTTCACTAGAGAATGCATGTATTTGCATTTACTTTGCTGAGTCTATTAAGTTGCATCTGTGTCAAGTGAATTAAGTTAATATTTCAAATATATTGAGGCATGTATTTGCATTTGCGTTGAGATTTTGCTAATGTATTTGCGACAAGTTCAATATATTACGTTTATTGATATAAGCATGCATGTATTTGCATTTGAGTCAGAATTTCGTGCATGTATTTGCAACGGATTCAATTGAACATATACTTTCTGATGTAAGAATGTATGTATTTGCATATAAGTCAAAATTGTGTGCATGTATTTGCGACAAGTTCAATTAAGCAATATTTACTGATGTAATAATGCTTGTATTTGCATTTAAGTCAGAGTCCTGCGCATGTATTTGCGACAGGTTCAATTAAGTAATATTTACAGATGTAATAATGCATGTATTTGCATTAAAGTCAGAATGAATTTTGTGCATGTATTTGCAACGGATTCCTTTGAACATATCTTTACTGATGTTATAATGCATGTATTTGCATTTCAGTCTAAATATTACGCATGTATTTGCGACAAGTTCAATTAAGCAAAATTTACTGATGTAATAATGCCTGTATTTGCATTAAAGTCAGAATTGTGTGCATATATTTGCAACGGATTCCATTGAACATATCTTTACTGATGTAATAATGCATATATTTGCATTTCAGTCAAAGTTTTGCATGTGTATATGCGACAAATTCATTTATTTACTGATGTAATAATGCATGTATTTACATTTAAGTCAGAATTGTGTGCATGTATTTGCAACGGATACCATTGCATATATCTTTACTGATGTAATAATGCATGTATTTGCATTTCAGTCAAAGTTTTGTGCAAGTATTTGCGACAAGTTCAATTATTCACTGATGTAATAGTGCATGTATTTGCATTTAAGTCAGAATTTCGTGCATGTATTTGCAACGGATCCATTGAACATATCTTTACTGATGTAATAATGCATGTATTTGCATTTCAGTCAAAGTTGCACATGTATTTCGCGACAAGTTCAATTATTTACCGATGTAATAGTGCATTTATTTGCATTTAAGTCAGAATTTCGTGCATGTATTTGCAACGGATTCAATTGAACATATATTTTCTGATGTAATAATGCATGTATTTGCACTTCAGTCAAAACATTTGCGCATGAATTTGCGACAAGTTCAATTAAGCAATATTTACTGATGTAATAATGCATGTATTTGCATTTAATTCAGAATTCTGCGCATAACATAGCCTCCTTATTGAGGAAGTTTCTCTTTCGTTGTCTGGTACTATTATCATTACCATTTACAGGTCTGATTCAGCAACATGCCACCCAAACCTAAAAAAAGTAAACAGGGCCAGACGGTATGTCTGCAAGAGGTGGAAAAAGAAGACGTGCAGATCCCACACCACAGACACATGCTGTAGGCAAGACCGCCATTAATAAAGCGGTTGAAATAAACTCTACAGACCATGCCGCCGTTGTAAATTTGGTTCTTCAAAGGAAACTCCCCCTGTGCAACATACATCAACTAACAATACTGGTACTTCAAATCCCGAGGTGGTTCCGGACATTTCAGATACAGTGCACCAAGCACTTTTCAATCCTTCTCAACCTCCTAAAGAAAGCGTTTTCAGATGCTCCACTACTGAGTCAAACTCCAATCGAAATTCCGGAGCAGTTGATGGTGATTTAAGCCACGATGCGCAACATATCATTTCAAATGCACTTTCTGATATATCCAAAACTATTTACTTCCATTATTAGAAGAATTATGTTAACTTCTGTAGTAAAAACAATAGCAAACTTTCATTACCGGTTACACCAATGATTTTAGTTAATTTCCTTGCTTTATTAATCACTGACCAACACTATCGTGTTAATACTGTAGCGTCCCATGTTTCGGTACTGTCATACATTAACAAGCTGTTTGGTTTCCAGGAGTTCAACCAATCCTTCTTGGTTAAGCAATTTTTAAAAGGGGCTGGCAATATTTCCTCGAGAGAATTGCATCCAGATACAAGGTTATCCATTACAATTTCGTTGTTGCGAAACATTGTTCAATCTGTACAATTTACTATAAATAATTATCATCATAGGATTACTTTCTCTACCATGTGTGTCATTGCTTTTCATGGTTTCTTGCGTATCGGAGAAATATGTTCAAAATCCAGTGATCAGTCCAACATTCTACAATATGAGGATGTTCAGTTACTGCAACAGTACAATGGGCCTAAAGGTGTATAATTAAAACTTAAACAATATAAACATAGTAAACAGCCTGTTACACTTTTTCTCCAGCATAATTTGGCAGACCCTCTGATATGTCCAGTGGGTGCTATTCGCACATACTTGAATATTTTGTCACATTCAACAGGACCGTTCTTTCAATTGCAGAATGGTCAAGCTGTATCGTATTCATGTTTTACCTCCCATCTAAAAAGTGCCATCACATTTCTAGGTTTCGATGCAAAACGTTACAAATCACATTCGTTTCGCATAGGAGCAGCAACCCATGCTGTTATGCAAGGTTTTTCTGAAGAAATGTTTAAAAAAAATGGGCAGGTGGCAGTCCAATGCTCTAAAGCATTATATTCGTTTACCACAGTTGAAATTGGTACAGTAAAACTATAATTATGTTTCTCCTCTATAGATGTAATCCATGTGTTGTAGTTTGTATTTTAAGGTTGTAATGTTGTTATGTGACCTTGTATTAATCGGGTGGGTCAGCATAAGGCTGCTCCCATTATTCCACAATATTTTTGCTATAGTACATGCTTTTACTGCTATGTATATATGCATATTGGGTATAATTTCGTAAGGTCAGCATAAGGCTGCTTCCATTGTTATGCACAATTTAAGATTGCATCGGGTTGTCAGTGCAAATCTCAGGTTTTTAATAATTTTTACAATTTCTTGCTATAAGAATTCTATGTTTCTATGCATAATATGTATAATTTCGTAAGGTCAGCATAAGGCTGCTTCCGTTGTTATACACATCAATTTCAAACTTACCTTGTTGCTCACTCATCATAGTCGTTGTCCTTCAGCAGCAAAACTTGAAAGTACAGCATAAGGCTGTTTTTCTTATTTTGTTTGACATTTGTATGCAAAACTTTTGAAAGTTTAGCATAAGGCTGCTTTTCTTATTTTGTCTTTATATTTTTATGCAAAACTTTTGAAAGTTCAGTATAAGGCTGCTTTATTTTTTTTGTTTTGATATTGTTATGCCCTTAAGATGCATTTAATTTATATCATCATTTATCTTTATCATTGTTTTTAGCTCACCTAATTACGAAGTGCAAGGTGAGCTTTTGTGATCACTCACCGTCCGGCGTCCGGCGTCGTCTTCGTCGTTGTCTGCGTCGTCATCGTCGTCGTCGGCGTCTGTTAACAATTTCCTACAAATGACTTCTCCTACTAAACCAAAGGACAGATTTCAAAATAACTTCACAGAAATGGTCCTTAGGTGGTCCTCTTTCAAAGTTGTTCAAGGAAATTAATTTCAAGTAGAACTTTGGTTGCTGCGGCATCAGAAAAGGAAAAAAAATTCTTCTGGTCCAAAGGTACTGGCCCGATTTGAAAATTATTTTGCACAAATGTTTCTATGAGTACCCTCTAGCAAGATTGGTCAAATATTTCCGATCCGTTGAAAAACATGGCCGCCAGGGGGCGGAGCTTATTTTCCTTATATGTGCATCGATAAAACTTTAAAAATCTTCTTGTTCAAAAATGCTGGCCCGATTTGAAAATCATTTTGCACAAATGTTCCTTTGGGCACCCTTTACCAAGATTGTTCAAATATTTCCGATCCGTTGAAAAACATGGCAGCCAGGCGGTGGAGCTTGTTTTCCTTATATGTGCATTGTTAAAACTTTAAAAATCTTCTAGTCCAAAAGTATTAGCCCGATTTGAAAATTGTTTTGCACAAATGTTCCTTTGAGCACCCTTTACCAAGATTGTTCAAATATTTCAGATCCGTTGAAAAACATGCCCGCCAGGGAGCGGAGCTTGTTTTCTTTATATGTGCATTGTTAAAACTTTAAAAATCTTCTTGTCCAAAAGTATTGGCCCGATTTGAAAATGATTTTGCACAAATGTTCCTTTGGGCACCTTCTACCAAGATTGTTCAAATATTTCAGATCCGTTGAAAGACATGGCCGCCAGGGGGGGGGGGGGGGGTGGGGGTCTTGTTTTCCTTATATGTGCATTGTAAAATCTTTAAAAATCTTCTTTGTCAAAAAGTACTGGCACGATTTAAAGATAATTCGGCACAAATGTTCCTTGGGGGACCTTCTATCAAAATTGTACAAATTAATCCAATCCATTGAAAGACATGGCCGCCATGGCGGGGTTTGTTTTCCTTATATGTGCATTGTAAAATCTTTAAAAATCTTCTTGTCCAAAAGCACCTGCCTGATTTAATAATTATTTGGCACAAATGATCCTTGGGTGACCTTCTACCAAGGTTGTTCAAATAAATCTGATCCGTTGAAAAACATGGCCACCAGGGGGTTGCTCGTTTTCCTTATATGTATAGAGTAAAAACTTTGAAAACTATTGAAGTTCTATTAAATCAGGTGAGCGATATAGGGCCATCATGGCCCTCTTGTTTTGTTTTTGTTTTTATCTGCGAGTAAACATTTCTGGTTTTCGGGTGGGTACGCAATGTTATTGCTTGTGGCGGATTATGTAACCGACCTATGTGTTAGCATCTCTTTACATGGGTTTATTATGAAACTCTTGATTTATATTTCTAGTCATTATTTTGGTAATTTTCAAATTGCTTGGACGCGCTCTCTTCCTTGTAAGGATTACGTAATATGACGTAAGAACCCCTAGGAAAGCGAGCGCTTCATCAGTCGCCATCTTGTAAAAACTAGATCAACACGGGTTTCTTTGATGGGACAAGTTACCACCATCAACCCCATCCCCCACCCTTCTATATTTTCTGTTCAGCAACAATTTTTATCTTTTTATTTCTATTATATTGATTGTTTATGCATTCATGTTTGATACATGCCATGTTTATAATTTGACTAAATTGGCAATTTATGTATGTGTTAGTTTATCTAACACCTATGCATTTCTTCGCCTTCTGGCGCATGCAATGATGGTCATCGCATGGGTGGTTTGTTTGCTCTGCCTAATCGATAATCAGTGTTCAGGCGGATTATGTAACCCACCTATGTGTTAGTAACTCTTTACATGGGTTTATCATGAAACTCTTGATTTATATTTCTAGTCATTATTTTGATAATTTTCAAATTGCTTACGTCATTTATTATTATTCCTATATAGTCATTATTTTGGTAATTTTCAAATTGCTTACGCAATGAATAATAAATGACATTTTCAACCCAAAACTACTTGCTGCAAGTTGATAAAACTTGGCATGGATGTTCCTTGCATGGACCAACTTTTACAGTTGTTCACATGATTCCATTCAGTGCACAGCTTGTTGCCATGGCATCAAAAAAGAAAAACTATTAAATTCTTCTTGTCAGAAACTACTGGCCTAGCCATATTTCCAAATAATTTATCTGAAATGTTCCTTGATTGAACCACCACCAAGTTTGCTCGAGTGGGTGCAATTTGTAAAACACACAGACACTTCTTGATGCAAGTTGATTTAACTTTGACATATTTCTCAATATAATGAGGCAGAAACTTCAAAATGTTTCTGCCTAAACCTGCTGTCAAACTTTCCTTTCATTCGTCATGTCTTAAATGTGTATACTTGTGAGCTTTTGCACGCAGGTGAGCGATTTAGGGTCAACAAGGTTCTCCGGTTTTCCAATTTTCAGTTTCATAATAATTACTTTTTTGATATGATCTGTCCATCTTAACAATATAGACATAAACAGAAGCTGCAGTTGTTATTTCCTTTCACATTTTCCCTACTTCTCCAACCTTTCTGCAGCCCCCAGGCCGTCAGCACTTTCAGTGCTCTGATTCACAATGTTTCCAACTTAATTCAATTTCATGATGTTTACATACGCTACAGGGAACGGATTTATTTTTGAGATCAGCTGAACTGAAGACTCAATTTGATAAACGTCTGTCTGTCTGACCGTCTTTCATTAACGTTTAGCTTTAAACGACATATCTTCCTAAACCACTGGATGAAATTCGACCAAACGCCACAGGAAAATTTATTTGGTGGTCTTATTTCCAATGTGTTTAAAACAGTAAATGATATGAAGAACTTTTGGTGCAGCGGCATCAGAAAGGGTAGAAAAAGCCAACACTTTAAAGTTTTTCTCCTGTTAATCTGCAGTTTCCAAGAATTGTTCCTAAACCACAGGGTCAATGTCAACCTTAGCTCGACAGGAATATTTTTTATTTTGGTCTTCTTTCAAAATTGTTCAAAGATTTAGCCATTTCCCATATATGACGAATATGCTGCAGACGACTTTGAAAACACATAGGCAAAAATGTGATAATAAATTAAGTATTCGCTTTTTTTCAGAGAAAACAAATCGGGTTCATGATGTATCAATGTTTTCTATTTATATTATAAATACTATTTGATGATTATGAAAAGAAAAATACAGCTTTAAATGTCAAAGTAAAAAAATTCCAGAAAGTGGCATAAGCATATATGGAAATAAAGTGAAATTGTAAGCAATTATGGAAAAGAATACATTTCTATCTTCTAAAATTTTAAAAGTCTGCTGCTATAGAAGCAAATCATCAAATGTTGAGTAATTCTAATTAACAGTTTCAATGCCACGGATATCATATAAATCTGATATGTTTGATACTTTTGTCAAAAAAGAGAATTTTAATGGTATCATTACACACTCTATTATCTATAACAAGAACAGTTAAGACTATATATCGATCATTATGCATATTCACAGATTTAGTAGACAATGTGAACAATTTGGATTCTTAACACTTTTCTTTTAAAATAGCAGTGGAGAAAAAGATTATTGCACGATGCGATCAAGCACGGGGCTATATGATATGTATTCTCTGTATAGATCGTAATGTGGGTCAGTTGATTTGTTCACTCTTGACTAGTTGTAAATATTATAAAGCTTATATGAGGCTCTCAAACATAAACCTTTTGATTGCACTAACCAAAATATAATTCATTTTGATATGATAATATACAGTTTATTGGAGTGATCTGATCTTGAGGTGTCTTATTATATTCAAGTAATTAAAAGAAGGCAATTCATCAAGACTTTAAAACCAGCTAAACATTTTTTTTAAGAAACTTGTTCAATTAAAATAGTGCAGAAAACATTACAAAAGAAAGAGTAAATGGTTATCATGAGCAATTTGTCTGCTTGCATCCTAAACACTTTTATTAGAAAGTTATATAGATAATGTCATTCTCTAAAGACTTTAACTGTGTATCGCTCTGTACTTTTTGACATGAAAAGAGAATGTGCTTGAATATGTAGTGCAATGAATAAATAATCGGTAATATGAATGTTCAAGCGTCATTCATGATTTGCACTGAGCCCCATGCTTTATGCACTTTCGTTCGTTTGAAAATTACTTAAAACTTTCCATGTATAATAGTGTACGGTATATTACTAAATAATTGTGCAGACTTGTAAATAAATTACAGGAATATAACCTTTATCTTCAAATACTGCTATCACATAATATATTTGATTTTATAAATCATGTGTACCATTCATAAGTTAAATTGAATATCTTTTGAAGAAAAAATAAATATGCGTTTGAACTGTATGCATTTCTGCATTTATGTTAATATAATTTGAAATTATGCAACTGTGTTGTTACTGCCCCAAAACATGCAACAGGTGACCGGCTTTTCCTCAATCATACTAGGGGTACCGTCCCATAGTACTTTCATTGCTTTGATTAATAAATATGTTGAAGGTTTTTTTAATGTTATTTTATGTTTAATACTTGAAATATTACGATAAATAATAAGTTAACCCCTCGTTTCCACATATTGACGCATTTGCAGCAGACGAGTGTTTGAAACATTGAAGCAAAGGAGAAATGGCTCTTGATGAGCAATTTTTCCATTTATCACAATATTTTGAAGTTTATTATAACAATACACTTTCGCTATATAGAAACTTTCCATTATGTGTTCACGTGCTTTAAAGAGGGGTTATCTTTCAAACCACTTGTTCAGTATTGAATAACATTCACTTCATAGAAAATGGCAATGTAATTTATGATTTTGTTAACATGGGTCCTGAAAGTTTCTTAAATGCCTCGCAGTTGTTTACTGGCTCATCAACTTCAATTGTTCGAATAAATATTGACTTAAACTTTCAATTTGTCATATACATTATATTTTTCCTTTGCTCTTTGAATGTTAAAGTAAGTGGGAATATAATGGCGGAAAAAATCGACCGAACCTTTGCTACATTGTTCCTGGAAACCCTACACGAGACATCCATACGACACGATAGATCCCTTTTGTATGTCGTATAGTCGAGCCAAAGCATGCAATCAAGCATGTCTGGCAATGCAAAGAAAAATAGCGTCTTACCTCTACAACATCCAGATCTCAAATGACAGATGCGTATGTCCTGATACCTGATCTATTTTTAGTCTCGTTATTTCACAATCACCATCGGATATTTCATCAGTGTCCAGTGTCTGTTGATTTAAAACCTGAAACGTGGACAATACCCCATTGAAATGTCAAAAATAAATCTCCTTTATAAGCGCCATACTGTCTGACACACCAGGTGTGCGTACAATGGTGCGTTGAGATGTCAAAATTAATCTCCTTTAAAGGCGTCATACTGTCTGCATCTGAACACCTGCAACAAACAATTGCCTGTGTATAACCCTTTACATTGCTGTTCAAAAGTTTACCCCTCATGATAAAAGTTATTATTATGCCTAAATTTACACTTGAAAAGTGTCACTGTAGTTATACACGACTTTACCAATTTGATCAGATTTCAAATATACAGGGAAAATCAGCCCATTAAAGCCGTCAAATAAGTTTTTAACGAGTTGTGCAACCGTTTACGCTGTAACTTGTTTGTGTTATGTTACCAAATGATAGAGGACCCCAAAATCCTTTCATTTAAGCTTGCTACGATTCTAGGGATATATCGTTAGAGAGATCTTATTGCGCCCTATTCAAATCCGAAAAAAATGTGCCTTACGACAAAGGCTTTCTCTAGTGATTGCAGTTTAAAGTAAGTAAGTGCATTAAAGCGTTAACGTTCAGAGTAGTCATTCTGGCTGTCAAATCTTAAATTGAAGATATCTCCCTTATTCATTGACCGATTGTAGTTATGCTTGGACAAGCATTTTTGACATGTCAATGGGGCATTGTCTAAATTTCAGGCCTTGAATTAATATACGCTGGACACTGTGGCGTCTTTATAGGAGATTAATTTTGACATTTCAACGCGCTATTGTACGTACACCAGGTGTGTCAGACAGTATGGTGAGTTTCTGATTAAATATCAGATGGTGATTGTGAAATAACGAGAGTAAAAAAAGACCAGTCATCAGGACGTGCGCATCTGTCATTTGAGATTTGGACGTTCTAGATGTAAGACGTTAATTATTTTGCTTTACCATACATGTTTGACAGCGTTTTTCGGCTCGACTATACGACATACAAAAGGGATATATGGTGTAGTATTGATGTCTCATGTAAGGTTTCCCGAAATAATGTAGCAAAGCTTCGGTCGAATTTCATCACCATTATATTAGAGGGTTCCAACAACATGCCCGCTAGAATCTATTGGTAGAAGGCTGGAGACAAATCGTTTGCTTCAGAACACTTGCACCATTGTTAAAGCTTTTTTTCAAAATAGACTCGTAGTTCTAAATATAGACTTATGATGTCATTCAAAAGATGGCCACCACGCATGCGTGGTCATTATATACAAATAGGTCAACACAGTGGCGCCCTCTCCTGTGTCAATCTTTATATGCAATTAAGATACTATAAATAGGTCAACAAATTGGCACCCGCGCATGCGCAGTCGATGACACCAAACCGCCTCCTATACTACTGTTGATAATAAAGTATTTATCTTATCTGACCGTCACATTTATTTGAAGTACAGTCAACTATTTAGATAGTCTTTGTATATATTTCTGAAATATTTAGTTAACGAATTTAGCTATACTTTTGCGTGGAATACTTAACTATTCATTGATTTTACAAGGGTAAGTATTGATCTTAAGACGCTTTATTGTTTTATTTGGTCACGTTACGATCCAAAGAGGCCGTGTACGTCGTAAAGGGGTATTGGCGAAGACAAATCAATTGCAATTTTATATACTTGCCTATTTATGTAAAGATAAGTGGGGATACACATGTAGTTTCAGCCTGCACAATTATATACTATAACAATGAAGGCTCTCGTGACCTGTAACTTCACTTGACGAACACGAAACATTTTACCTCACGGGGTTTATGGGGATCAGGAGATCATATATCTCTGATCTAGCTTTACAGTTCTTGATAACGAATTGCAGTTGGTTCAAATGCACTGTGAATCGCTCGATTTGGTTGGTTTAAAAAGGAGCACGTGACTAAAATAAGATAAATTGTGTTTAATTTCCGATAAACGAAATTGATTATATGACCAGGTCACGGAACTACTTTGAACATAAAAAAGAGATCTCAATTTTCAATTCATATTTCCCTTTTCAAACAATTCGTTGGTGAAAAATACCTCGTTCCCCCTAAACTGTAATTATAATAGTTAAATGTATGTATTGGTGCAGTTATAAGAGTATAACACGAACTTGTCAAATAACACAGCTGACATACATTTAACTCTTTAAAGGCATACTAGCGCTTAAAAAATGGACTAAATACAAGCAAATTGAGATAAGTTAAGTATGTAGACGTAAAGAATGGCCTAAAATATCGTCGAACACAAGTAGTCTTCTGCCATACAGCGCCCGGTTAATATGTAGTGGGCACTGTTCGTGTTGATTTCTTATCGTATTGGAAGACAGCTGTTATTTGGTGTTTACAAACGAGAAATACACTCGGCTCTCGACGCCTCCCACAATTCATTCCCGGAGGTCACGTGATACGCATAATTTTCAAATCGCTCAAAGTAGGTCAAACTAGTAAACAAAAAAAATGGAAGCTGTGAAAGTCAGAACTAGGAAACGGAGATCCTTATTTAGCGACTCCGAACGGAAACGCCGTCGTGTTGCTTGTAACAAAAGGTTAAATAGAACTAGAATTGTAATCGGGGATGAGATCGATCGGTGGAAAACTTTACAAGAATCTCTACAACTGAAGACGGATGCTTTGCTTGCGAAGTTCTTACTCGACAGGTAGGACGCTTAATTTATATTGTTTTTGACAAAATCAAATACATGTTAGTGAACGTGATGTTAGCGCAAACGAATCACTATATTTCGAATTTAATATTATATTTCTTTGTAGATGTGAATCGGAAAATACCTATCAAACTAAATGTCGTTTCATGGCATTTCGTGTTTCTTTTTGAGATACCTACAGTACAATACAGTACCAGGATCTACACATTCTTATATGCCTACACAATTCTTATAATCCGATCTTGTCCCAATACATATTAAACTATATTACATACCACAAAGTGACGTCATAAACTATGTTGTAGGTATTACCAAAATCGTCTAATTATTTTGCTATGCAGAACATAGGATTTAAATTCCACATAATAAGCTACTAATAATTAGTAATTAGACAAGTGTCTGTTGTAATAATATTTTATTTTGCTTTATGTACAAAGCAAAGTAAGATTTTAATTAAAGCTACTGATCATTTTTCCGAGCTCTAGATATGGCAAGTTTTTAATTCCAAATATGATCCTAATTCTCTATGCTGTGGGAAGGCTTACTCAAAAGAATATTTTAATTTAGTAAAACCTGAGAAATTGTCGTGAAATTAACAGTTTACACACCCTTATGAAGTAATCTAGACCTGACCTGATTTATTATTTTGGCCCTATATTTTGTTCTCTGAAATTGCTCATTATGACATATTTAGTTGTATGCTGCAGACTTTTGTTGTGTGTGGGAAAGAGTAAAAATATAAATCACAGTGACTCACTATTTCTTGGGAGTCATAGATACTAATATCATTAAACTGAGCATGCAGACCATAATGACACACTCATTCTAGTTAGGATTTTTCTTTTAACTCTGTCATATCCTCTTTCACAGATATTTTGAAACAAGACGCGATCTTACTTCTAAGACTGACATGCCAGCTGTTCCCGGGCCATCTAGGTTATTGTCTACTTCCACCCCACTACGATTAGTGAACAAAAGACTGCAGCTTGTGCAGGGTTCAGAAATATCATCTGTGGAGTCAGATACAAGGTAAATTTATATTTTAATATGGACTCATTTTCGTTTCCTCTGTCTTGTTTTTTTTAAGAAGGTTGTTTAGATAAAAAGGAAGTCTGGTATTCTTTTAGATGTGATGGTCATTTGGGGTCATGATCACTGTTACTAGAAATAGGTCACTTGTGTTATGGTTACATTGAAGATATGCTGCATTCTTGTTTTCATTTCAGAATCACAATATCCAAACATCAAACATTCGAATGATGTATGGCATGCTGCAAAAAACCTTGGAAAGAAGATCTTAAAGGTATGTGCTTGTCATTAATATCTTTTACAGCATGCTTCATAAACATTTTATCCTAATTGGAGCTAAAGATTGACTTCATTGAAAGTAACCTTGAAATTTCACTATATTGTCAATATTATGTAGCCTTTTTGGGTGACAAATTAATATAATTAATTTGCTTGTTTTGTCTTTAGAGTCGGGCAGTCAGATGTTCTCTCACTCAACATTCTGTAACTTTTTATCCATAAGAGTATTGGGAAGAAATGTAACATATTAATGAATAAAAAATCCCTAGTAAACAATGACGATTACGTGATATTAGAACATGCTATGATAAAAGTGGATGCCATTTAAAATTAAAGCCGAGCCCTGGTAGCTCAGTCAGTAGCGATGCGGGTTGTCAATCCAGGGGTTGTGAGTACGAACCCAGCTTGGCCAACATTCTTTCTGATGTTTGACAAAAATCACTGTGACAAGCGTCATTCGTCTTTTACCAATGGGCTAACAATCAGGTGGAAAAGCAGCCAGTTGCTTGGAGGGTATGTTGTGTGGGTACTGGTATAAGAAAACAAAGAAACTTATGAGAAGGTGAACTGGCCGCCGTGATATGATTGACAGATTGTTGAAAACGTTGTTAACCCCAATCAATCAATAAATCAATTAATTATATCTGTCAAACTTATATTTTGGATAAACAGACTTTTTTATTTCAATGCTTGTAGGCTGGTAAAAAGAAAGGATGTGGGATATTGCAGAAATGGTCAAAGGACATTGTCAACCATTTTTGGTTTTCATGCAAGACAGCCAATTCCTATCCAGAATTGATGGTAATACTACTTTATAAATTGTCTCCCAATAAGTGTAGGTAGGTCCCAATACAATTTGAAAATTGATTTGGTAGTACTTATCTTTAGCAACTTTCAACAATTTAATTATATCACGGCATTTCCTAGGTAAGTAACAAGTACTACTGGTCCATTTATCCTGACACCAGCATTTCAGTCGTAATTCTAACCCCACAACCTTGAGCACCAAAGACGGAAAGACATTACTAACATTTTTAAGGTATTTGGTATGACCTGGCCGGGGTTCGAATCCGCGACCTGCCCTCGAGGCGGACGTAATCTGATGTACGCTCCAAATAAGATGAACAGCAGAGTATAAATGATTATTCTTTTTCGGGGTTGGTGTTAGTTCACTTTTGGTTTCTCAATAATGTCATGCTGTTATTTCTCCAGGATAACAATATGATTTTTGGCCTAAGAAGGTTATTTCTATTTATTACAAAATCTTGTTTGTCTGCATGCACTTTATGAGGGAAAGGCACTTAGTTACATCTTGTGTGCAAATCAAGTTTTTTGTGTGCGTTCCAATGTTTTGTGTCCTTTTAACATGTATGACACCATTTTGCTAAACTGTCTTTATGGGAAGGTAACTATCTGGATATGAAATGCAGGTATTGCTGATGTGAGAAAAGTCGGGAGAAACATTCATAGACAATAGCTGCTGCAAAATAACTGAAATACATATGTAAACTGCATTAAACCCACAAATCAATACAGCTCAGTTTGTTCTAGTACAAAGTCCTTCTAAATTTCCGTGTATATCTTTTTAGTCCATATGGAGAGGAGTATTACACCATATAACTAATCAACATAGCTGGGTGCTGTCTCATGGGGAAGGAGTTAATCATTGCCACCATGGACCTTTAGCTGAGGAAGAGAGGAATAAGCCATGGTTAGAAAAGGACAAGGACAGGGAAGCACTCTCTGCTCTAAGTAGTGTTATTTTAGACAAAAGATTCCTCAATCGAATCCATTACCTACTGAATTTCAGGTTTGTCTTTTTTCCATGATTATCTTGTTATGAAATATACAAAAAAGTGTGTTGCCATAAAGTAGGTACTTTATTTTCAAAACAATGTTTGATCAAAAGCATAGTCCAGCTGGAGCTGCGATAGCTTGGTTGGTAACAGCTGCATTTATCAGTCTAGGGGTCATGAGTTTGAACCCGTCAAGACAATATGTGATATAATAAATAAATAATAAACGTGAACATGTTAGAAAGATTGTGTGCTGCATGCAGATTTGTTGCAATTGCAAAACGTTGTAAAAGCTTATAATCAATCATAATTTTTTCGCTCTATAACCAAGCCATGTGTGTTTATGTTGTCCTTTTTAGTCTCCTATCAGTCCAAAACCGGTTAGGGGACTTTAGGTTTGGTTGAATCCGTCCGTCTATCAGTCCCAACGTCCGGCCCGCATCTTAACCATGCATTATAGGATTTGAAAGAAACTTGGCACAAAATGTTCTTCATGATGAGGCAGTGGGTCGTGACAAGACCAAGGTACATAAAATGTCAAGGTCACACTTAGAGGTCAAAGGTCAAAATAAGTACTGTTTGATAGGATTACCTTGTCCGACCCGCATTTTTAAGCATCCATCATAGGATTACCAAGAAAATTGGCAGAAACGTTCACCATGATGAGTCAGGGTGTCGTGCACAAGACCTAGGCCTGTCCTCGAATGTCTAGGTCACACTTACAGGTCAAAGGTCATAATGAATACTGTTTGATAGGCCTGTACCTTGACTGGCCTGGATCTCAACCATGCATAATAGGATTTCCAAGAAACTTGGCACAAACATTCACCATGATGAGGTGGCGTGTCACGCACAAGACCGACCCAGGCCTGTACCTCAAAGGTCAAGGTCACACTTAGATCTATGTCAAATTTCAGGTCAAGGTCACTCTTAGAGGTCAAAGGTCTGGTAGGGGACTCTTGTATTGCTTGCGATATGACATTAACTTCTTCTTTCTTTTATATTAGAAGTATAGCTGAAATTGAAATGTTTAACCAGTTGATATTGATGTATTGTGCAAAGAGATATGCATACTCTCCGCCAGTATATAGAATAAGGAATCTCCTGGCAGCCCTAGACCACAATATCAACATTGACAGACCATTGAAAAGAAATAAAGAAGGAAACATTATGTACGTAGGTTAGAGTGTTGGAACAGTATGAAATTGTTGTAAATATCCCATGAATCCTGGTTTGTATAAAAGAGATGCTATACTTCAAGATGTTTTTCACCCTAAAAAGTGATGATGCATGAAACAGTTGTAACTAAGATTGGTATTTTTTTTACCAAGGTTAATCACCTCGCTATAATACGAAAGACCGGTGGTGACTTCCAAACTTCATAGATAATATGTTTGAAGTCTGAAGTCTGAATTTCATACTTCAAACTTCATACTTAGACTTCAAACTTCACACTTCAAACATATTATCTATGAAGTGTGAAGTCTGAAGTTTGGAAGTCACAACCGGTCTTTCGTACCATAAAGTCTTTATAAGCGTAAAATTCTTTTTTTCTTTGTAAACAATGAAAATGTATGTGATATTGCTCGTTTGGAGCAATGGCACCTAAATTTGCATTGTTTACAAAGGGGTCAAAATTGCTTCTAAACTAGGGTTTTCAAAATAGATTTTTAGTTACAAGCCCTCGGTATGTAAATGATATCAATATTCTTATTTGCGTATACACTATAATTATTTCTATGGAAATATTATACATGAGGTGTTTTTTTTCAAGCTGTATTGAACAATTGTCTACATGATGTGAAATCATTGAAGAGATTAGACCAATCTTTGATTGATTAGACTCACAGTAGTAGTAAAATATTGCAGAATACAAAAGCAGTATAGCATAAAGATTGACCTGATTTTGTAATAAGCATATATTGTTTCAGTAGTATCATAGAAGCAAGCTTTGCTAGATTGCTTGATCCAAAAATTGTTTTAGATAAAATACCAATGACACACAGAAGCTTGCAAAAGTAGAGACTTTTGTCAATGGTCAGAAAGAATGACTACAGGTATATTATTTGGATTTTAGCTGGGCAATGAAGCTGCAAAAGATTTGATAGAACTATATATTTTCCCTAATGGTTTCTCTTATATTATTTCAGTTACAACAGATATTTTAACAAGAAAAGTGGACGATGGTCTGTTCATCCAATCAAAGTATCAAAGACATATGACCACATTAAAATATTAGCAGGCAATGCTTTGATAATGCGAGTAAATGACAAAGTGGGGATGAAGAAAAAGAGAAAGCTTGAGGCCACAGATCCAAGACGTATCAGTAAATATTTAGCCCCAGTCACACCACCACCTACCCATCAACTGGTTGCAGAACACGTATCAAGATTTCAGAAGGATGACAGTTAAAAAAGGACATATATTTTAAAAGCTTATGTGAACAGTGGATATTCAGATTAAACTGCACCAATGTGCAGTATTATCTGGGTATACACTGGTCGCAAATGCATAGTTGTTTTCCCTTCTTAAGCTTTAAGCACACTGATCTCAGTATTCACTAGTCGAAAAGTAGTTTAATTCTATTTTTGTGTGATGTGGCCTATTTGTTATATCGTGTTTTAAGCTTACCGGAGCACGAAGTACTCAATGCGAGTTATTGTTATCGCCTCAAAGCTTATGTGAACAGTGCATATTCAGATTAAACTGCACCAATGTGCAGTGTGATCTGGATATACATTGGTCGCAAATGCCTACGGTTGTTTTCCCTTCTAAAGCTTTCCTCACAATGTTTTGAGAAGGCAACAAGTGATCTATGAATGTAAAGGTTATGAAAAATGTATAGAGGGAGGTGCCCACTGATCTCAGTATTCACTAGTCGAAAAGTAATTTAATTCTATTTTTGTGTGATGTGGCCTATTTGTAATATATTGTTTTTAGCTCACCTGAGCACGAAGTGCTCAATGCAAGTTATTGTTATCACTTCAAAGATTATGTGAACAGTGCGTATTCAGATTAAACTGCACCAATGTGCAGTGTGATCTGGATCTACACCGGTCGCAAATGCCTACAGTTGTTTTCCCTTCTAAAGCTTTCCCCACAATGTTTTGAGAAGGCAACAAGTGATCTATGAATGTAAAGGTTATGAAAAATGAATCGAGGGAGATGTACACTGATCTCAGTATTCACTAGTCAAAAAGTAATTTAATTCTATTTTTGTGTGATGTGGCCTATTTGTAATATATTGTTTTTAGCTCACCTGAGCACGAAGTGCTCAATGCAAGTTATTGTTATCACCTCAAAGATTATGTGAACAGTACGTATTCAGATTAAACTGCACCAATGTGTAGTGTGATCTGAATCTACACTGGTCGCAAATGCCTACAGTTGTTTTCCCTTCTAAAGCTTTCCCCACTATGTTTTGAGAAGGCAACAAGTGATCTATGAATGTAAAGGTTATGAAAAATGAATCGAGGGAGGTGTACACTGATCTCAGTATTCACTAGTCAAAAAGTAATTTAATTCTATTTTTGTGTGATGTGGCCTATTTGTAATATATTGTTTTTAGCTCACCTGAGCACGAAGTGCTCAATGCAAGTTATTGTTATCACCTCAAAGATTATGTGAACAGTACGTATTCAGATTAAACTGCACCAATGTGTAGTGTGATCTGGATCTACACTGGTCGCAAATGACTACGGTTGTTTTCCCTTCTAAAGCTTTCCCCACAATATTTTGAGAAGGCAACAAGTGATCTATGAATGTAAAGGTTATGAAAAATGTATAGAGGGAGGTGCCCACTGATCTCAGTATTCACTAGTCGAAAAGTAATTTAATTCTATTTTTGTGTGATGTGGCCTATTTGAAATATTGTGTTTTTAGTTCACCTGAGCACAAAGTGCTTAATGCGAGTTATTGTTATTGCACCAATGTGCAGTGTGATCTGGATCTATAATGGTCGCAAATGCTTACGGTTGTTTTCCCTTCTAAAGCTTTCCCCATAATGTAAAAATAATCTATCAGATATCATCAAGCCATATTGTTGAAAAGCATGGTTGCCAGAGAGTGGCGCTATTTTGCCTTTCATGGCTAAAGTGAAAACTATAAATATTCTCCTTGGGCGACTCTAATCTAGGGGGCAGGCTGTTAGCCATATATTGGCTTTAGTTAAAACTTCTCTTCCCAAACTATTTGGCCGATTAGAATATAATTTGGCACAAATGATCCTTGGGTGACCTTCTACCAAGAGTGTTGAACATCATAGTAGCTCATGGGAAGGGACTTGTTTTCCTTATATGTATGTAAACATACATAGTAAAATCTTTTGAGTTTCAATATCATCTTGACCTAAAGTGTAGGCCTGATTTGAAAATTATTTGGCACAAAGGTTCCTTGGGTGAGCCTCTGTCAGGATTAATCAAATTTATCCGATCTATTAAAAAAATAATCTTTCGAGGCAGGGACTTCTTTTCCTTATATGTATGTATACAGACATAGTAAAATCTTAAAAATCTTCTTGACCAAATGTGTAGGCCTGATTTGAAAATAATTTGGCACAAAAGTTCCTCTGCCAAGATTGTTCATTTTTTTACCGATCTGTCCATAAACAATGCCACCAAGGGGCGGGGCTCGTTTATCTTATATGTTAGAGTTAAAACTTTGAAAATAAGTTCTATAAATCAGGTGAGCGATATAAGACCATCATTGTCTTCTTGTTTTAGTGCATGTATTGTTCAATATCTTAAGTTGAAAAAGTTGTCCCATTGCATGTAAACATATCATATTGTTGCTATATTTAGAGAAGAAGAAAATGTGCGAAAAGGATAAATTGCTCATTTTTAGCAATTTCTTCTTTTTATTACAATGTTTTCAGTGTGGTTTGCAAAAGAGATGCCAAACAATGCTTTTAATCAGATACTCAAGTATTTTCGTTGGTCCTTTAACCCTTTAGACACATTTGCAGCAGAGGACTCTTGAAAACATTGTGACAAATCGAATTATTGCTTAATACGAGCAATTTCACCTTTTGCCACAATGTTTTCAACTTATTTCAGTACCTTCATTTATAGATATTTCTCATATTTTTTACTAAAATCTTCAAAGTCGTCTGCTGCAGATTTGCTTCATGTAAGAAAGGGTTAACTTAGAATTCATGAGAGTGGACTGTACATAGTTAGCATAGTCACTCAATATGATATTAAACTCAAATTTCAAAAAAGTATGTCTGTTGTAGACAGTCGTTCAGGGATCATCATTTTTATGTTTATATACTGAAATAAAATTTAAACTCCTTTATTATAACAGAATTGACTGTGACTGGTGCTGGTGAAGATGCCAGTTACCAGTTACCCTAAACTGTTTCAAATAAATGTACAGCTCAAACAAACTTATCTGTTATGTTTTTTTTAACTTTTGGTAAATAACAAGGACTAAATGTCTATAAGAAAGCATTTATTCACATTTTCAGTAGCATGAACTTTACAGGAGTTCAAAGGGTAAGTCAATAATTGGATTTCACCCAGATTCAATGTATTTACAAATCGAAAATAAAAACGTCACAGTTGTAGTACTCTTGCTTGTTGATGGAAGTAATGATGGTTACTAAGTATTGTATGTTTAAGGCAATATCCTAAACCCTATCCCACTTGTAGACACATTATTAATTCTTGCAAAAACCTTGACAGGGTTATGTATTCAAAGTAATATCCAAGGTGTTACACCAACGTGAATAGGATAGCTGGTCTTTTCCACAAAGAGTCGAGATAAACATGTTTTGAAATCTAAAACATATAATGGTCAGAAGCGTAGAAAAGTGGAAAAAGAAGGAAAATTGTATTTTTTTCACAATATTTATATAATTCAAAGAAATAATGTGATATGATACTGGAAAAAAAATCATCTCCGTGTGTACACACAACATTGGTTTTGGATATCAAAACAGGCTTTCAAAACATGGAAGTGCATTAGTTTTCAAATATGACATGAATAAATAGAAAGAACATATCAACAAATGGAAAATGATTATGAGCTCAGTAGAAGCTATGAAGGAAGGGATTGTCACAAACTTCTTCCATCAGATGAGCTTGAAATTGTTTATATACAATCAAACTTGTCTAAAACAGCCACCCGGGGAAGAGTCAGAATATGGCTGCTGCAGACAGGTGGCTGCTTAATACAAGTCAAATAAAGAATATTTTGGTTTATCTAAAGTGGCTGTTAATACAAGTTGGCTGCTTACAGGTTACCGCTAACACAAGTCTGACTGTAAATACTTCCAAGATGACCCTAAATTTATCGAAGTTTGTTTGCTGTTAGATGTTTGAACAATCAGGGTTGTAAAAATAGAACACTTTGCGGGAAAAGAAGATATTGCTCATCTAAGCAATTTCTACTTTTTCCACAGTGTAATCAAACTTTGCTGGAAAGGAATTCATGCAAGCCTTGTTGCTATGAAGCCAGTATACTGACCAAATGGATCTGGATATCGATCCCTGATCATCCAAACACAGCATGATGGAATAACAACTCTGTTCCCCGACCCAAGGCGTCCATAGCTCCACAGAACAAACTGTCTATAGGCAGCATGTCTGTTGGCTTTCCTGACATCAGCCCCCTCTTCAAAAACCAGAACATCCTGTCTGTAGAGGCGCGCTAATGCCAGAACTGCTTCATTCAGAATCAAAACCTGGAAGTCCTGTAAATGTAAAAGGAAAAAATAAATAATTTTAGGTGTGATTTGAAGTGGGTTAATGTAATTATTTAAAGAGTTAAAATCACTGTGGCAAAAGGAGAAATTGCTCATAATCCCTTTGTCACAATTACTTCAAAAGTCTCATCCTTCAGTTATGTCATATGTGTCGCCAAGTAGGAAAGGGTAAGTTATCTCATGAGTTATCTTCTAAAATAATGAAGGAAAAGGGATATTAATTCTAGCAACTGTCCATATATTTCGGTGTGTTTTATATGATATCATTTCATATAATCATGCCAACTGATAATTTCCTAAATGAGTTCCAACTAGGAAAAAATATTTATCCTCCCTTCATAATTCATTTGAGCCGTTCCACGAGAAAATAAACTATATTGACTGTGCGTAAAGTATCTACTCGGATCAGCCTGTCCAGTCAGCCAGACATTTTCCGCCTCTTAGGGATTGAAGTATAGAATATTGGTTCTTGGGATCCTGTTTACATAAAATAGACAAGAGTCTTCATAGGAACATTTGTTGCCTACCAATAGGCCAATAAGTGACGCACACAAAAAAAACCACAGTACTGCTAGATAAATGTTGAACTATTATTTCTAAGAAGTACATTACCGGCAGAAGAGATAAACAGTCAACTGGTGCCATTTCACAACACACCCGCTCCCTCTCTGTTGGCATCTCCCTACAATGTAGACAAACGCACCAGTCAGGATATGGTGATTCGCTGTCTGGGTGATGGCCACCAGGTTGTCTCTCTACTGGCTCCAAAATGTCCATTATGAGGGACGGCTGGACTTCAACCAACTCGAGGAGAACCTCACGCATTCTCTCCTCTCCCATAGCTGCTATCTTTTCCTAAAATAGAAATAAAAAATATTCAATATGCATATCTTTCTCAACACATAACAGAACGAGATGTAAGGTCAATACTTGTGTTTTTTCCCCTCTCTTATATATCTCTTACAAATATATTGTATAGCAGATTGTCCTGTGATGGTAATAATTACAACCTAACTATGTGTGTATGCTTGAATGCTAATTTCACCTAAGCAAGTGTTTTCTGACTTTCTCAAATGAAAAAGTACTGATCACAACATTCTTCTTAGACAGGATTGATGACCACATGAGCCATCTCCACTTGACTGACAATTATAATTTATATCAGTTATGGTCCAAGAAAATATACAGTGACATGTGTACATATATTTATATATCAATTACTGCCAATTAATAAACCTGTCAGATCTGACTTGAAACCTTTTGCATGAAAAGTTTTGAGAACAGTCTAATGTCAAGCTGTACATATGTACAGAAAATATAAGTTGATCTGGTCCTACACTGGTCTCAATAAGTCAAATGCCCTATGCTAGGTTTTCTTTCAACACTGCTTATATACAATATTAATTGGTACATACAAGAGACTACATACATCTTCCGATACTGTCGCACCTCTCTTTTCAGTTTAGTTCTTTCTTGTAGCTAAACTACATGTTAGTGAGTGTGATACATTTGTTATTTAGTCTCAATATATCGCCGTTACATATTGCATTGTAACGTACTAGGATGTGAACAGTAAAAAAAAAGCATCGCATTCCTAGTACAGAAACCTGGACTAAATTGTTATTTTGTTGCATTATGCAAAGGATTATCTAGGTATTATATATTTAACAATAGTACGTTAGGAGTAAAATACATAACGCGTATAATTGCATTACTAAACGACGGTTTACACGATGATTTAGATCTACGATCCTGATTGTTTTTATTGAAGAGCGACCGTACGTACCTTCATTCTCTCCTTTCTCGTTTGCACAATATTGAGAGCAATATCGGCTCTTTCAGTCCGGGCGCTTCGAGTTCTTGCTCCTCCTCTCCCCCTCCCTCTAGTTGATCCTAACCTTCCTTTCCTTCCTCGAGCGCTTGGCCCCGGTCGATCTGGACTCGAGCTTGATGTTGACATATTCTTATTTGTTGTTATTTTTCCGCTCAATTTGTTTACCGCAAAAAGTGTGACGTCATTGGAGTGTGTGCACATTTATGCAAATTAGTCGATAGCGATTACTGCCGAAATCGACCGGGAAAATTTCCGCTTGACCTCGGCATGAATTGAAACAGTAAACAATCAACTTTTACAAACCGGTAAAAAGTCATTTTTTTTATTCTTTTACATCTTTGTTATGCTTCTAATCGATATTAGTCACAAACAATGAAGGTTTATTACGAAATATACTATAAGTGAGTTTGAAAAGTACATATGAATATTTTTGTTCTACTGAGAGCAATTCTGGCTTTAATACACGTGTTATCTGATTATGTTATCAATGTTAAGAATACGAACTTTGATGTCGAGATGTCTACGAGTAAATAACCCTTATTATAAGTATAACATATTTGTTTGGATTAATAAAGAGGATACTAATTTCGTTTTCATCTGAAATCAACTTAAGTTTTATGTGTAAGTAGATTTACACGCTTATTGCTATTTAATTATTTATTCAACAAGTTGACGTACATGTATGTGAGTAAGTAAATGGAAGATATTTCCTGTCATTCTAACTGACCTGGATTTCTTTTGTTTGTATTTGCTTGAAAATGACAAGAAACTTTGTAAGTTTAAGTCTAATAAAATATTCTTCTTCTTCTTCTGTATAAAGATTGCCCGAACATATTTTACAAACAAAGATTCCCGTACATTGTTCAACGATTGGGTGGAGGGACTAACAATATGTAACCGCTGAAAGCGTTGGTTCAATCTTTGAAATAATTGCACATGATTGTTTCTCAGTTGACCGTATGAAATAAATTGTTCAAGCTATCCGTTGAAACTGCTGCTGCGGGAAAGGGGGGGCTTTGTTTTGTATCTCTTTATTGCCTCATATGCTTTTAAATACACAGTAGATGTTTTATGATTCAGAATTTGCTAACTTTTAATCCCTTAAACAAGTAAAAGCGTTGAATTGCCAAAATATAATTGGTAAATAATGCATAGCCAACCTTGATATACCATTTCACAATATTTTTTCTAAAATATGGCCCAAATAACCCTTTTTCCACCCAACATGCTCCTATTTCGAACCTTATCGGGATTTGATGAAAATGAATGTTCTGATGATTTTTCACAAATAGTGGATGAACAGTGTGACCTCTAATGTGTTCTAAGTTTTTTCTATAATTTGATTTACTTACGTTATTTTGGAGTCAATATGACCCAGTTTCACACCTGACTTGAATTTGATGGAGATGAAATTTCGGTTCTGAGGATTTTTTATAAAGATGGGATCTAAAGTGTGCCCTCTAATGTCTATACAAGTTTTTTCTAAAAAGTGTCCTAGTGTCTTAGTTATTGACCTCAGATCATACAACTTCACACGTGATTGGGATTTGATACAGATGAATATTCTTGTGATTTATAACGAAGAGAGATTTGATGGAAATGATTATTCTGAATGTTTTGTTATGACGACGTATTGATTTATTGGGGATTAACGCCGTTTTCAATGTTTCAGTCATCACGGCAGCCAGTCAACCTACTCATGAAGACTGAAAGAAAATGTGGCCTAGAATGTGTTCACGACTCTTCTTTCTAAGATTTTGACCTATTGAACAAATGTTTAAACCTCATTTGAATCAGTTTTGAACGTCCATTATCCAATGTTGGTGTCTTTCGATAGGAGCACAAGTTAAATTTGCATAGCAATAATATGGTAAGAGACAACCCTCATACAACCAAAATACCAAAAATAACATCATTAACCACTTTTGGTATACCAAGATTAGTCAGTCCAGCTACTGAAAGAAAATGTGGCCTAGAATGTGTTCGCGAGTCTTCTTTTTACACAAATGGCGCGAGTACTGCCTAAGTAACTTGAAACCCTGTGAAATTATGAATATTATTATATGACAGAGAAGTGGCCCGAATACAGTGCCACAGCTACATATATGTAGTGACGTAAAGGCTCTGTCACACACTACTGATGAACCTCGCCGGGACTAAAACGGAGCACACAATTATCAACGGCGAGGAAATCGGCGGAGCTCCGTCGAGAAAGCACTTGAAAATTCACAATTGACTGTAGCAATACCGATGTAGTGCTGTATCACATCACTGAGAACGGTAGTACATCGTTAGTACATCGGCAGGACTACACATATGTACAATTACAGTACACATTGATGCCACCGGAGAGCCGCCGATCTATTACGGGGCGCTACTGGTGCTCTACCGACATTAATGAAGCCATACCGGAGTACTTACGTTGTAGTTCCGTTGCTCGCTCCGGTAGTGCAACGGCAGAGCTTTTTGAGCATGTTCAAACATTTATTCCGTCGCCTGCCGTTGCTAGTTTTCTTGCCGATGTTCTGACGATGTCCTGACGATGTACTACCGTTCTTAGCGATGTGATACAGCTGCGCTGCCGAACTAGTACCGATCCCCAAAAATCGTTAAACTTGTGCTCCGGTATAACTCCGGCGATCCAAATCGGCTAGGTGTGACAGGCCCTTAAGAGGCAGACAAAGTTGTATAATTACTCGGCTTTTTCATTCAGTCATGCTCTCCATGCCGTGCATATAATTAAAAGTATGTTAAGACTCAGCATCTGTGTTTGTCTTGCTTTTATGCCATAACCCTAATATAGAACTATTTATCTAACTAATTAAGAACAGAAAAAACATTGTGGAAAATTATGTTCATCTAAACTTTTTTTCTTCAGTAATCTATAGATAAATTTATTATTTTGTTTGTAAACAATAACACAAAAGAGGGTTGTCCCATATTCTGTTATGTATATATATTTCATTTTGTTTCGCCGTTTGTAATGCTTATTCTATACACATCGTGCTTTTGTTCTTTGTACAAAATGGGAGTAATAAAGAAATTGAATTGAAATTGACGTCTTGATAACGAAGACTGTGTTTAGGTACAGCGTTGGACACACTGAGGGAAAATATGAATTGCATAATAAGTGTTATGCTTCATTTACACACACTGTTCTAAAATTACTTTTATTCAGAGTGTTGATGTATAATTATAAATTTCTCATTTCATGTGACTGTATGCGTTTATATTATGTTTAGATGTTTGGTGACTTTAAGCCTAGCGGGCCTCGTGTAGTAGCTTTGTATATAACTATTATTCATGTATGTACATTTACACAGGTCTCGTCAATAAACAATTTTCTTATCCTGTTATCTTATACAATAACGTTGATTTAAGGTAGATAATAAGATACAGACTAAATTAGTCTAAATTAGTTTGTTTGCAGTAGGTAAGTTCCCTTTCCGTGTAAACTTTGGTGTCTTTGAAGAAATCCGAGTGAATCCTGCCGTCTGACATTTCTGTTGCCAAAATAGCTTTTATAAAAGATATGTCTCAGTGTCATATATAAATAGGATCTGACATGAGTTGTCATTTCATATAAAAGAAAATGTATGCTAAATGATGAGATACTGTGTTCTATCAGTGAAATAAAATCCATATCACTTCCTGATATCACCCACACTGTGAGTGATAAAAGTATGCCGGAATTACTTAACTTTTTCACTTTTTGTTGTTGTTTCAACACTGCCACTCTACAGTTTTATCTTTATAGACATTCCCCCATTTCAAGAAAAAATCGGCGGGGGGGGGGGGGGGGGCAATTTGATTGTCATTTCGTCAGCTTTCCCGGAAAGGTCACCACAAATTATCACATGTATGGATAATGGTCCTGAACAGACGGCCGGAAGAACGGTTAATTTCTATTTACTATTGAGTTACATAGCATCGTAAACGACAATATAGAAGGCCATTTACTGCCTGTGATAAATAACCAAGTCTTACATCATGACTTTATTCTTGCTATTTCTTTTATTGTATTTTGTAAACTGGTTGTCTATATTATGTTTACAAGAGAAAGTTGATGTAAGGCATCAATGTCGCCGGAAAAGACTGCATTAATGTATTTGTTAACACACATGCATTCTTGACTTTCATTAGTCTTAATATCACATAATGTTTTCGTCAGGGACTAATTCCAGGATTTTTGAAATTCCACATACAAATTTCAGGATTTCTTTTTGTCAGGATTTCTTTTTTTGTATTTGTCAATAAAACCACAACAAATACAGTTTGGGATTTAAATCTACATGCAATAAAAAGCTATTTAACCCTTTCCATGTCTGAAGCAACAATGAAAACCTTTAAACGTTTAAAACATTGAGAAAATAGTTAAATTGCTGAAGACATGAACTTCCTCCTTTTTGATAATAATTATAATAAGTATATCACAGATGTTAACATTTATCCTTATACATATGTTTAAAGTGTAGGCCACACTTGAAACACCATATCAGCTAAATTGTTTACTTAAATCAGTGATGCATACAATATATGTATGGCGCAAGAGAAATGCCAGTTGCGAGTCCCAATTCTATTTTAAAGGTGGCAAGTATGAAATTAATTTAATGCGAAAGACCAGATTTTCTTTATTTCTAAAATTATTGTTTATCAGAATTTGTTATTTTTTTAATAAGTTTCAAGTCAAAAAAACATTTAATATCACATATATTTAATCATTTAAGGGTGTAATATTAGCTATGTATCTGTAATAGTTTCCTTCTTTCTTCTACATTCGACCCTTGCACTCGTTTCGTGACGTATAAGAAATCAAGTTTTCGAGCGACATTTTTGTCCGCATAACTCGTCAATGTCATGGAAGTGCTTTTCAAAGTTAACATTTTACTTTCGGTTACTACCATTATATTTTGGCAATATGAAATTAGGTCACGATCTGAGGAGAAAGCGTTTAGACAACAGGGATCTTTTGGACAAGAAAACTCTTATACTAAACCACTGTTTTTTAAATTTTAAATTTGTAATTCTTTTCTTTCAGCGAAATGAACAATCTGCCTCAATATTATCACAGAGGAGCAGCTTTCGTAACACCGGAGAACGTATCAGATAAAGTACGGGCGTTCGAAGCATACCACCGGAAAGCTAAAGGACATGGACGAATAAAAGAGATACAAAAAACGCGTTCACTGGAGTCGTTGGCTTCGCCGTACAAAGAAGCATACATAGAGCCACACATCAACACGTACAGCAGTGAAATAAACTTACATCGGCGGCGTAGTGTAATAGATTGGCCATTAGATGAAACATACCCATTATGGAGACCAAAGACAAACATAAATCAAGTCGGATATGAAGCGTCCGGAATAGATTATTGTAAGTTCAATGCTCAAGAAACCTGCCCCTATAAACCATTTCGAAAGAATGGCCAATACCAAGCATCTCTACAGAACATAGCTTACCTCTCAACCGGATCGGCAAACTTCTTATCAGCAGCGCCATCTGTCAGCACAGAAAAAAGTACCTACTACAGCCTGAATAACATCGGTGTACATACTCAGTATGGAAAATATGTTAGTGCAGGCAATGCTATGACATTAGCGGAACAAAGCAAACGGAATGGGGTAGATGAAGCTCCAATTGTCGCAACTGAATATTCGCCTGAAGCTGGAACAGACAATGAAAATGTTGCAACTGGAACTGAAAATAAACATGTTGACAGAGCAAAGGTAGCCTCCGCTATAAAAGTAGAAACACGTAGATACGAAAGCAATCAATCAGGATCAACTGGCGATAATTATAGCCATGAAGAGCAATCAAGAGTTTGTGAAACTTTGAAAATGTATCGATTACCTTTGTCAGAAAATTCAAAAGCTGAACAAAGGACTATGATGCATGCAAATAGGATCTTAAACAACGGTATGTAGATTCACGACAGATCAGTAGATTGTGTAATAAACGCACTTTTATGTACTAATGCTACCTGTAATATTTGTATATACATCATGGAAATGACAGTTTAAACACTGAACTATATATACATTTACAAATTACGGAATCCTGTTTCCGCCTTCGACTTGTCGCCTTTTAAGCAATGTGATATCTCGACATTAGGCATCTAATTTCACTTTGTCAGCCTAAATATTTGACCGCGACAAGTAGAAACAACGAAGTTCTATCTTTACGCTATCCATCAGGTAAAATGCCTTTTAGCGCAGAAAGCAGATTTAAATATGTCTTTAACCGCTCACAGAACTGCTTAGTATTCATAGGAACCCTTACCCTACAGAACGATAGAAAGTATTTAATTTCTTATAGACAACCAGTGTCTTTATAAGGTGAAATCTCAGGTAAGGGTAAGAGGAGGTGGAGTTAACTCCGACTTTCCAAATATTGAGCGCGACAAATCAAAGTTTGAGAAAGTGAGTAGTTTCTGTGAGCATTTTAATGGGGGGTTTTAATTTCCATTTGTTACGCACTATGGTTTACGAATATTGATTAGCTATGGTATGTGAAGGTATTAAAGCCTTGTGGACTGGAGAAGTTTATGCTATAAATGTGTTTATATAACTAGCGCACGAATGGACACTTGTTGGGTACTGTCCATATCCTAAAGCCCAACTACCACCCTTATAAGACACTTTCAATATTTTCTAATGGGTAACTAATTAGCATATTAATGCTATTTATTCCGTAAAAGGGTGATAATTACGGAATAAACCGTATTATTGTTGGGTTTACCCAAGAAGAATCATCAAAGGAAAGTACCCAACAAGTGTCCTTTCGTCAAGTCTGTACATAAAAGATTAATTTACGATTTCAATCGAACTAATTTTTGAAATGGCGACGTCGGAGTGACGTTAATACCGTGTCCCGCCCCAAAAGTACTTACACTGCTTATACAATTTATATTTGTCAACTACTTATTCAAACGAGTATTTTTACAGATACACAAATGATTGCGCAATATCATGAGTTAAACCAAAGTAGAAGCCTAAACGTGGAGAGAATTAAAGACAGCACAGTTATATTTGAAGCTCCTTCTACACACGTTACACAGTCTACTGATGCTCAATGTGAGTACTTAATATTATTCAGTGTTTGATTAATTATGTGTGTTTACTTTAACAACGAATTTGCGTATACAAATTGTAAAGGTTAGTTGCTAAGACGCAACGTAATCAATTTCACATTCCTGATTTTAAAAAATCCACTTTTCTTAATGTAATTGAGGCAAAAGTCTTAAATAATAACTGTCTATGTTCTTACATCTATGTGTTGTATGTTACCGGTATCCCCATTAGGTAATTTAATTACTACACTTACTATATATTTAATGATACATTTTCAATAAATTTATATAAGCCATTGCCCAATCTAGACTATTCATGGATTTAACTTGGATAGTTACAGGACTGGTTTATGCAAACACTTGAATATTCTTTGCTTGAGATCATATTTGTCATAACGTACTAAATCCTGGTGACTTTGGTTTTAACAGCCAACCATATTAAAATATCAAAATACAAAAAAAAGGTATGGCGAACAGATACAGTTTTAAATTATGATCATTGTATTAAATTCCTTACTATTACAGCATATAAGTCGGCCCAATCAAGCAACTACTATGAAAGGAAAAATATTATAGGTACCGTATGATCAAGTTTCTTTAAATGTATTTATAAATATGCAATAAAAGACGGTTGCCCCAAACAATCTTGAAACAATTTATATTTCTAATATAATGATTAAAGTCCGTTGAAATTAAAAAGTATTTAATGTGTGTATGGTGTAAAAGTCAGCTTTTGAAATATATCCTTATTTCATATTTGGGCGGTATAAAATGGAACTTTTATCACGAAATTTAAACAAGATGGTCAAGACATTTTGAAAGAGGTCCACCAAAATAATATTTCTGCATAGTTTGATTGAAATTGGTCCAGTGGTTTAGGGGGAGATGTTAACTGAAGTTTAAAGTTAACGACGGACAGAGACTAATCAGACTAGATCTCGTTAAGACTTCGGCTCAGCTGATCTGAAAAGACAATACTATAAGTTCTTTTCGGACATAGTATGGTTTTTTCTAAGACTATGGAGAAGAAATGATTGCTGCCAGGCATATTTCAGTTTAAATCTGAAGAAAGAAAATATGCGTTGGGTACTAGACAGGTGCGAAATATGCCTGTATTAGACAAATATACGTTCGCTAACATACATGTTTTATGATTATTTCAATCTAGTCCCTTGTCATAATCTATTGGAATTGTACACTACAGAAAAATAAAAGTTCTGACTCGCTGTGCGCCTCGTCCTTACATCGTGCAACCCTATATAATCTAACATCACGGTTTCGAAAGCCTTTTCAAGTTCATTATATCGTATTTGACGAAAATTGTATGAAAATGTCAAGTGATGAAACCTAACAAAATGTCTATTTTTACGCCGAAGAAATTGACGAAGCCATATGCATGTCATCTTATTATTTTCCTTTATATTCAGATTCAACTTTGGAAACGTTAAAGGCATTCCAACAAGACGACAACAAATGTAATAATGGATTAGATAAGCTTGTATTGAAACGATTTCGTAATGCCAAACGTATTCTGGATAATACAGGTTTGCTTATAATAAAATGCGCAGAAAAGGATGGGTCAAGCGATCTTGGTAAATGTCTATTGCTTGCATATAAAGACACTACGCAATGTATTGTAGCTAATATCTCTGAATACACAACATGCATCACGGGCGGGCATGGGCCCTATTCAATTTTGGTTGACGATGCCTTTGGGGTATCGCGATTTGAGGGGCAACAGGTAAATACTTGGATAACTAATATTGAAAGAGATTCAATAAAAAGAACCAGCGGTTCGCTAAATCTTATATTTGTTCTAAAATACAAAAATGTTTCCTATTGCCAAGAGTTTCTAAAACGGTATAAAACATCCGTTGTTGACCTGTCTGATTCTGACAATCAACTCGGAAATGATGAAAAACAATACCTTTTAGAAAGATGTATAAATCGTAAGAACTCTCAACGAAAGAGAAAAAAGATTGTTCTAAGCAAACAAACAGTAGAATGTATCGGTAAATCAGCTGTGTCATCAGGGTTTTTCGAAATGGTTGATCTATTTCTATCAAAGAAGTCGAATACAGACCAAGGACAAACGTTTTTTGACAAACCATCTGATGAATTGTACTCGCACATTTCTGGATGGAAAGAATCCATAGACGTGACACAAAAGAAAATGTACTTAGCACTTGCAGCATTATGTCTTTTTAACGGTTGGATATCAAATAATGACATTGCTGAATTGTCGCATTACGACGTATCAAATGTGAAGAAAAATACAAAAAGATCTTTCGAACGGCTTAATTGTTCGCGTAATTCTAAGAGAAGAAATGAGAATACTTATCAGCCACAAATTCAGATTATGCCGTACAAATGTTTGGTGGATCTAACATCTACTATGACATTCAACGCAAATATCGGCATGCTTATTAATGATGGAATGATAAATCTCCTTGGTACTTGTGTACAGAAAATAGGCAACTACTACACCTTTGCAAACACGTCGATTGAAACTGCAATTTCTGTTTCTATTGGACAGCAATTCCCAGAAGTAGTAATACAATATTCAAAAAAATCATTTTTCCAAGAGTACGTTGGAACCGACATGTCCTTCGAAGTTCACGAAAATAGATGCATTCGAATGGATCTCAGAAATAGGGATCTTTGTTTTGTGGCTTTTGAAAGACTGCGACAGTCACTTAAAGAAAGAGACTGCATATCCTTCGTCAGCCATCCCCTAATGAAAGATGCAAGATTTCTGAGTATTGTATCTGAAAACTGGGATACGTGGTACTATAAGATATTCGGTTTCTTTAACAAAAAGCAAACATTCTTTGAGATAATCCTTAACACACAAGACATTATATCTGGAGAGAATTCTCTTATTTTGTCTCTTGATCACCCTTTCTATGAGTATTCATCAAGACAAGCGTGTCACTCCCTAGCAGATTGGGTTCTCAAACAACGTAAATGGAGAGACATACGAAAAGAGAATAGGGCATTGTCAGGCACAGTAGAGCAAAAAATACTAGTGCGTTGTTGTACAGACAATTTGGAAGACGTTTACATGTCTTTGGTGAAGTCAGTTTGCATTAACACAAGTGTCAAACAATGTTTAAATGGGGCCATAAGGTCAGGAAGTCTAAACATAGTCGAATACGTGCTTACTGCTTCGAAATTGAGTACAGAAGAGTATGCTCTTGCTCTAGAAGAAGCGACGGCTTGTTACGCACACGATATAAGACCTCAGAGACTGGACATTCTATTAAAACTGGAAAAATATTCAGACAAGAAGCTTTTACTGACCTCAATTGGAAAGTCTGGCAACGACAAATTGCTTGCAGTTGCAATTACACTGTTTGAAATAGATATCAATAAACTCATTACAGCAGACGGGCCTTTGATATATTTGCTTACGTTACATAATCATTGGACTCTTTTTGGGGTGGCCATTGATCATTTTTCTGCCGACCCAAATCTTATTTTCAAAGGCCATATGTGTGTGCACTTGGCAGCAGAGTGTAGCAGACTCAGGATATTACAAATCCTATTAAAGGAAAATGCACATCTTATACACGAACAGGACGAACTCGGAAGAACTCCCATACACCTTGCATCTATGAGAGGGCATAAAAGCTGTGTCTTATTTCTTCTTCAAAATAGTGCAGCTATAAATGCAACTGACAAGTCTGGACAGACGGCACTCCATAAAGCAGCATGCTTAACTGGAACTGAAGTGACGCACTTATTAATCGCAAATGGCGCTGATAAAAATATTAAAGATAAGAAAAACCTAACAGCGATTGACGTTGCCAAGCGTTATCGAAATTATGAAAATGTTAGGAAAATGATAGGAGGACCAAGGATTAAGAATGAACCATGTCAGTTAGATCACAATGTCTTGGCTGCACTATTCAACTAATGATATCACGTGAAAGATATATCTCATGATATTATGAATTCAAAAGCTGTTGCCATTAGTAAATGTACTTCCTTCGTTGAAGCATTCTCTTTTATGCCCAGCATCACTCGGTTTTTAACTGAACCATTCATCCTGTCAATGATTGGTGAGCTTGACTTTGTACAAATTATTAATGAGGCTGAAACAAAACTAATTCGAAATTAGAAAGACATTTTATACCGAGTTACCTGAATATTAACCTGTGCCTTGCCGTGGACATGTTGTGTGTTGTTATAAATATAGTGGGCTATTTCGAAGTACATTTGTTCTCGAGGAATCGCTCAATGTATGCTTAGTAATTTTTTACATGTTCAGCTTCGTATTGTATCTATATTAAAATGTTGAGTATGAAGGCAAATCGGTATTAAAGTCAAATCAAGAAAACAGCGTAGTAGAAGTTCTAGCTGATCGTCTGGGAAATCAGAACTGCTGCTATGCTGTTTTCTATTGACAGATACGTTCTTGAATTGAGGTCGACTTAAATGAATCATTCATTTGTTTTATATACTTTCACATATTCTGTTAAATCGTCAATGAAATCACCAAAATGCTTCAGAAAATGGGAAGAGCACAAACTTTGGCACAAATGAGTGGCAATTATTTACAAACATTTTAAGCCCGAGACCCATTGTGTTACCTTCATTTTGTTTTCATAATCAAGAAAATTTAAATAAGTGTTAAATATTTTAATATCGACAATGTTTTAAACATCTATTGACCAATTGAATTTAACATATTGGTGCAGAAACAAGGAATAAAGCGGACAAATAAACGTATTTAATACACATTGTTTCCATCGAAACGATTGAAATAAAATAAAAGTCAAACCCGATATTGTTTATTGTTGGTGATAACATGGCATAAGTTCATGTCTTGCAGTAATCATAATCCAATGTTGATTCTGGGAAACAATCCACGTGTTTACAGAATGAAATAGTTTAACCTAATAAGGACACACAAAATTACAGACATGTTAACCTTTCATAGGTTTTTTAGTTCACTCTTTGTGTTATCATTTGTTGTTAATCAAAACACGTTTGATATTGTAATTTTACAACACAACATTCAAATTCATAAAATACATAAATTGTGTGGATATGCAATGACTGAAACTATGGTACCATCGTCAGTGCCTGTCGCAATAGTCACAGCATAGTAGTTCAGCTTTGAAACATTTAGATATTCCATTGCAACCCTTTTTTGGATAACATCCACATTCAAGAAGTTCCCGAGTTTTCTCTAACCTAAGCCCCATTCTGCTGGACTTGGTACACCTTGACTTATTTCTGTCAAGAATCATATTTATCTATTATTGATGTTAATAAATGTAGAACTTATCTAGCAAGTTTCGGGAGCGCTTCTCATTCATTAATGGTCGAAAAAGTTAGACATTATGGTATACCGCGGGAATATCGATTTTGTGAAGGTTTTATAGAGGCTGAGTTGCATTTCTTATTGTTCAGTCCATTATATACAAATCTACGCGAATCTTACGAATATTACGTAAATAAAATATTTTTCAATTTTCTAAATGAAAGGTCTTTTTTAAATATAATGTCATGTACAAATAAACAGTAGTCCGTAATTTGGCAATATTCTTTTATTACAAGAGGAGAATACATGAACGGACAAGTACGTATGTAATTTATAAAAATGTGTATGTCCCTTTAAAGCTGCCCTATGCAGCTCTAAAGGGACACACACGATTTATTTTATCTCGTGCGCACGAGATACTAAGTCGTGCGAACGAGATAAGTATCTCGAGCATACGAGATAAAACAAAATTCGTATGTAATTTATAAAAATGTGTAAGTCCCTTTAGAGCTGCCGTAGACAAGAGGTTTGATATACTACCTTTCTATCATTTATGTAAATTCGTCAGTCACTTGTAAAAGTTAAAGTTGTTGTGCTACTGTGTATATAAATTTGATTACCAACAATACTCATATCAAGTATATTTGAATAAATTCACAGTACAATAATGCATTGTGTTCCTCTTTATAGAATTGTGTAATGTATATTTGTGTATATGTACATTTTTTGTTTATACAATGCACTTTGCTCTTAACCTTGTTGCTTGACCCCTTCGCTCCATGCAATTGTATTGGTCTCTATAATTTAGTTTAATAGTATTTGCATTGACATCAGAGGTGCGTAACGTGTGTTTTAATTACTATCAGAAAGGAGAGTTGTGCTGGAAGGGATAAGATTGCCCGTTATGAGCAATCTGGACTCTTCCTGCGCTATTGTCAAAGGTCTTTTATAGAGAGTTCGGGCAAGGTATGAGGTTTTATGGAGAGGGGTTGGTTTGTTTGTGTTATAAACTATTTGTATTTGCCATAATTTTTGAATATATGTTATTGATATCAAGTTATCTCATGAATTCTTCTCACACTTCTGGTAATGAATAAGTTTGACAAGAGTGTAGTATCTGTTCTGGTTGCCCGTAACGAGCAATCAGAGCAGGTCGTGTTATTACAGAGTTAAAGCATTATGTGTAACTTCATGATATAATGATAACATTTATACCCCTTATGCAATTGTGTGATGTTTATTTGTGTAAATGTAGATTACTTTTGTATGGGCCGGTGGCCTGATTATACAATAAAATTTGAATTGGACATAACATCAAAAACTGTACCCCCAAATACAACCAGTTACGAAAACTACCTGTTCGGTATGCTCCAATAGTGCTACAGAATAAGGGGAATTGTTTCAATAAACTACCCTTTTGGGTGAAAGGGCACTTTCGAGCGTCATTGAGCTCAGTGGCTGCACAGGTTCTGGCATACATAACAACAACAACATGTTCGTTTGTCGGTATTTCTTGTAGGACTGAAACTGAAGATGGCGGATGCAGAAAGTTTCCCAATCAGTTGTAAAGACATGTGTCAAGGACCCGCTACCTACCGCACCCGAAGCGGAAGCTCTATCACTACAACATCGAGACGGTCGGGGCGTAACGACAACGAGTATGAGGTGCTTTCCAGATCAGTGTAGTGAGGACAGACTGAGAGTCGAAATAGAGGCGGTATATCTATCCTGCGAATACCATAGCGGAATTGAGTCAAGTTAATATCATGGAAAGCTTGGGACAATGAAACATGTTCGTTAATATATTGGTAAAAAGAGGCGCGCATCATTGACAATTCAAGATGATATTGGTTTGTGTTGGAAGTGTCGGTATTGTTCCCTGTGTACGAAGAAAATATCAAATATTGTTTTAGTCACACTGAGATCTTGAACTTTATTAATTGATACACAACTTAATTTGAAGGACTAGACACATACGTTAACTCTCAACTTTCGTGTACTCAAGAGAATCATCTCACAAATAATTGTGTTAGATCACCTAAGGCTCAAGGTGATCTATTCGGATCACTCTGTGTCCGTCGTCCGCCCGTCGTCGCCGTTAACTTTTAGCTTTAAACAACATCTCATCCTAAACCACTGAACCAACTTCAACCAAACTTCACTGGAGTAATGCTTTGGTGCTACTATTTGTTCAAAGATTTAAATTATGTGAAGAACGTCGGTTGCTGCGGCATCAGAAAGGGTGGACACTGCATATCTTTAAAATTCCTCCGAATCCGCTTGTCAGATTCCAATATATTTTATAAAAATGATCATTGGATAACCCTCTACAAAAATCGTTCAAGCCATATTGATTGGTTGAAAAACATGGCTTGGAGGTGGCATCAGAAAAGGAAAAAATGGCAAAAATAAATTAAGTTAATTTTTATGAAAATGTTTGTATGCTTTTAAGATTAATGTGTAGAAATGTTCCTTTAGTAAGCCTCTACATATATGTTCCAACTTTCAAGCAATAATGCTTTCTTGAAAGACATAGCATACAGGTGGCATCAGAAAAGTGGTAAAAATAACTTTTAGTTTTAGATAACATCTCCTACTTATCCACTGGACCAATTACAGCCACACTTTTAAGAAATATTACTTTGGGGTTCTTCTTTGGAATTTGCTAAAATATATGAATTATACAGAGAACTTTGGTTGCTGCGGCATCAGAAAGAGAGACAAATGCCATAAGTTTAAAATTGGTTTTCTGTGAACCCGCTTGTCTGATTTCAAGATAATTTGGTATAACTTTCCGTCTGATCTCGAGATAGTTTAGCAGAAACTTTACATATCTTTTTCAAGCCATTTTAATTGGGTGCGGACTGTACAGAATGTTCGCTGGTTGGGTGAGACAAATGAACCTTTTAATGCGAAACCGGACTTACGAGGATTTATGTATTAACCATATCCAACATTCAACACATCTACAGCAGACTGATTTTAATTTATCTAAACACATATATGGACAATTTCTTTAAATTAAAGTTTTAAAAATTGTGGCCAAAGTAAACATTGCTCATTATGATCAATTTCTCCTTTTGTCACAACGTTTTCAAAAGTCGTTAATGCAGAGGCTTCAGAAGGCGTCTGTATGGTTGAAAGTGTTAAAGTATATTAGAATCGTTCTTATATGGTCGTTTCATTGTTCCTAAATCTAAGCAAACCGTTTTACAGCAATACTGCATCAAGCAAACTGCCAACGGTCGGTTCTCGATTAGAAAAGCTTTAAACAACAACTGTTACCCTTTCATAATTGTCTTCAGCTATTAACATATGCTCCAATTGTGCATGTGTATCGTCTTCAAATATAAATTTGCGCCCGAGGTTTCAGGGATCGTATTAGGACTGATCCATCAGTGTCAGGATAATAATACAGAACGCACTGGTAATTTACCAACGAAACGCCTCATATATAATTATGTATGAGCAGTGTACATCTACAGAAATACTCCCTACATGTACCTTGGTTACATACTCCCCTGCAGAGTAAATTGGCTCCCGACATTTCGTCTTATTTCCTTCTACAAAGACATGATTATGATTATTTAACATGCAATAAATGAATAAGAAAGGCTACTTTACATGAAAAACATGAATTACAAAGGCTACTTTACATGAAATTCATGAATTAAAAAGGTTACTTTATATGAAAAACATGAAATACAAAGGCTACTTACTTAACCTGTAAAAATTGAATTACAAATATTCTTAATTAACATGAAAGACTTGAATTACCAAATCTATTTAAGAAACATTCTATACAAAACAAACGGTTTGCGAACAAGCCCATTCTCCGTACCTATCAGGGGGCTTACTAGCTCTTGTAGATCGACGGATCGGTTCGGCCACAGGTACATAAATTTGTCTTTCAGGGGTAATTTGAAAATGTTGCTGATTATTTTCCGCATGACGCTGTCCTGAATCAGCATGGAGCTGCTTTACAGGGGCCATGTCGCCAGCTTGAGAGTGATGCTCTGTTCTGATAACGAAAACAGGAGATGGTTCAGTCCTCAGGGCGTGAGCCCGAATATGTGCTACAGCTCAGCTTTGCTCTTCCTGAAGTTGAATAGGAGAAGGATACTGCGATGCAGGGTTCTGGTGGGTACTTTACTGTTATGACATATGGCTCTGCCTCCCAAACATCTGCCAACTTACATTTACCTGTGCGATGCGCTTTCCTTACAAGTACAGTGTCACCAACTTCGATCCCGTTTTCTTTTATATTTAGGTCGTACCGCCCCTTGTTGTCTGTGGCATTTCTCTGTGCCGTTTCATATGAGGTGCGGTAAGCTTGACTTATTGTTTGCTTGAGTCGACCAATATGTAGTCCGAACGGCTGCAGCTATTCCTTACGTCGGGGGTGATTCATAAGAATGCGTCTACAGAAAGACGGGGATGCTCCCGAGAAGTAGATAATGTGGCGAATAGCCTGTAGCCTCGTTCTTAGTTACATTATAGGCATGAGCAAGAGCGCCTACATGGGACTTCCATTCAGATTTATGGGATTTCTTAAGCGTACCAAGCATTCTGAGAAGGGTTCCATTAAACCTATCCCCATTTCTATTTCCCATCGGATGATATGGGGGTTGTTCGAGTTTTACGCAAGTTTGCATAGTTCCTTTATGCCATTGCTTGCAAAGTTCTGGCAAAGGTTGCTGTGTAACTGTGTAGCTCTGTATAGCTGTGTAGCTGTTCCGAAAAAGAGAAATTGACGATGAGGTGATCGTACAATGCTTTTGCTGTTGTTTGTGCTGTCTGGTTTTTCGTCGGAACTGCTTTCGCAAACCGCGTAAATTGGTCTGTAATGACTAGGATGTTCTCATATCCTCTTTTAGACCTCCCCAGTCCAAGAAAATCCATACACACGAGCTGCATTGGTCTTGAGGTGTTGATAGGCATATGTTCAGCCATGTTCCTCACTGGTGTTCTCCGCCGTACACACCGGTTGCAAGTCTAAACTCTGTGATTTAGTTCATTTTCCGTACCTGGCCAGTAAAATATTTGACGAGCAAGCCATAATGTCTTTTCCTTGTCTGGATGACCAACGTCAATATGGACACTCTTAAATGCTTCATTCCGACGAGATTCCGGGAGGACGAGTTGTTTTACTTTCTGACCGTCAATGAACGCGTTCCTGTACAATACCCCCATCATCTTTGAAAAGGCGGTGGTATTGCTTAAAAATGCAACGTGCTGACACAGGGGTTTTGAGGTTTTCCTCCTTCATGGGTAGTAAACTGCGCTCAATGGCTTCAGAAACGAGAGAAACGGTATCATCAAGCTATTGTTCGACTTTCCAGTCAATTGTGTGGAACTATCCTAAAGGCACAACATCATCATCTGCATAATGAGACGTTGTGTCTCCAGCGAGTGATCCACGGCTGACATCCGCAGTAGCGGCATGGCAAATAGCTTTTACCACATCTCCAAAGAGACTCGGCATCCTGGATAGGTCGTCTGCGTCAGCATTTTGTGCACCAGGCCTATAGGAAATGCTGAAATTGTAATTGGAAAGAGCTGCGACCCATCTATGACCAGTTGCATCCAGCTTTGCAGTTGTCATGACATATAGTAAGGGAAGTTATCCATTACGACTTCAAACGACGTACCATAAAGATAGTCATGAAGTGTGTCCGTTACTGCCAATTTCAACGCAAGGAACTCCAGTTTATGTGCAGGATAGTTCCTCTCACTTGGTCTTAAACTTGAAAAACTCGCATTTCGAGGGTTTGAGCTTCAGTTTGTGAGTAGCTAGTCGACTACAAACCGATTATAGGCGCTCTATGTGCTCTTCAAATGTTCTGGAAAAAATAAGGATGTCGTCTATGAATATTATACATTTTTTTCAGTAGTAAATCTCCATGTATTTCTCCATAAGACGTTGAAATGTGGCTGGGGCATTACAAAGTCCAAAATTAATCCTATGGCACTCGTAATTACAAACAAAAAATGCTGTTTTGTGTTTGTCTCCATCCTCTACTTCTATCTGCCAATAAGACGAACGGAGATCCAATTTGAAAACTATTTTGCTCCATACAGGACATCGACTGCGTCGTCAAAACGAGGTAACATATACGCATCCTTTCTGGTCCTATTGTTTAATTTTCTGTGTTCAATGCAATTTATCTTGCTTGCGGACAAGAACAACATTGGAAGAGTAGGGACTATCAGACGCGCTGATAGTACCAGTCTAACATTTCCCGCAAGTGTTGTCTGACCTCCTCGTACATTGCTCCAGGAATTTTCAGATAGGGGTCCTTAAAAGGGATATCATCGTCAAGTACGGTTCGATGCTTGACTAAATCAGTACGTCCGATATCGGTGGTACCTGTCGATAAAACATGTTCCCATTTACCAATGACTGTCTTCAAACGAAATAGTTATCACTATCTATAGACACACCAATTTCGTCCGCAACTTTTGATAGATTATCAGACTGGCATCCCTTACCATCCGACTTGAACATGAAGTCAGGTTATCAACCACATTCACTTCATCTAAATGACAAATAAGAGACTTAGGACGAATATAAATTGGTTTCGCAGTCGTATTACATATGTGCACAAGCACCTTAACACAATCTCCTGTTACTAGTAGTAATGATGCGCTTGACGTACCACAGACGGATTACATGTAAGGGCTGTAAAGGCAGCCGACCATACCTCGGGAATTTTACCAACATTATAGGTCTCTGCGATAGACGTATTACGTTTGTACCAATAAGTACAGGGCAAGTACTACCAAAACTAGTATCAGGCACAACAATAATAGGTACATGAACTTCTAAATCAGCTAAGAAAGGGATACGAAAATAGGTCTCAACATACCCATTTACTGATAACAAAGATTCATCTGCAATATAAATGTCTAGACCCAAGCTACTAATGTCCTGTAGTGAAGGTTTGTTAGCAAGAGCTTGGTAAAACAAGTTGGATACAGTGGTTAGAATCGATCCACTATCAATAAAAAAAAACCAGGAACATTGTTGAAAAAGATCTCATGCGTTTTGCTAGGGCCAACAAGTATATAAGAAAGGTTTCGGCCTTTCTTAATATCAATAACCCCCGATCGACTATTGTCAGAGGTGGTTGTCAGTTTGACGCTTGGTGTTTTCCGTCATGTGACTGCTGGTTCTGGTTCGGATTACCAAGCCATCTATTTTTCCTGCGAGGCCCATTATCTTGTACATTATTACGCTACCCAGCGCCGTTATGGTTATGTCCGTTCTGGTTATGATTGTTCTGATTATGTCCGTTCCGGATTTGATTGTTCTGATTATGTCCGTTCCGGATTTGATTGTTCTGATTATGTCCGTTCCGGATTTGATTGTTCTGATTATGTCCGTTCTGGTTATGTCCACTGCTCTATACGGAAGAAGTTGTTCCAATAGTCTCCAGTTTAATCATGATTCTGGTCAACTTATCGTCCAAAGTCAGATTAAGACGCTATTCCGTGGACTCCATCTGATTCTGGAACTTAAAATCGAGCTTCATGTCCATGGATTGAAGTCTCTCCTCTCATCCTGATGTACAAGAGTAACCGGGTTTTGTTGAGCAAGTTTACTACTACCCGTAGTCAAAGAAATCTCCTTTTCAACTTGTCGTATCTCCGAAAGGAGAGTGTTAAAGTCCGCAATGGAGTCGTACTTATGTCTAGTCTGGCTCTTCAACTTTTCTGAATACAAACCTGTCCAAACCTTGTGTCGCAACAAGTCGTTCTTGGCATTCCGTTGTACATGTCATTTTCAATGGCAGTTAGAAGAATGCCTTCAAGTCTACAACCGAAAGAAGTAACTCCTTCCGAAGACTTCTGCGATGAGTTAAAGAACTCCTGCAGTACCATTCCTTTAGAAGATACATCGCCAAACATAACGTCAAGCTTACAAAGAATATCATCTACAGATGTGTTCTCTTCCAAAGAAACAAGCATCTTCCTAGCCGTACCTCTAAGGGAATGTCTCATTGCCTGCACCAATTGGCTAGGAGATATTTCATAATCATTGATAAGACAATTGACTTCAAATCTCTATTCCTAGAAGGAAACATCACCTTTCGGTGGTGGATCATCGCCTAAAATCCCTGGCATCTTTGGAATAGATGTAGAGGATGTATGAACATATCTGTGTTCTGGTGATGAAAAGGCTAACGAATATCTGCAACTGTTTTCCGTCTGCCTGGAGTATAGGTCTACGGTTCAACTCTGTACTTCTTCCGTAAAATAGCTATCATCGCCTCCTCTGTCAAATCCTCCTTGGCTACCTTACTATCTGGTGAAGTAGCCATCGCTAATCACTGTACAATCTTATCTAAGTATATGGGAATGTGAACAAAAACAAGTTTATCACTGCTTTTCTCTAAGTCAAAATATCACTATTGCTAAAAATAACTGACAATAGACATACAATATAGGTAAATATAATCTCAATCGTCACTTGTGTTGATAAACATAATCAATATACATAAAGCTATGGTGTAAATGGGGCTAAGCGTTTTCACACAATAGTCGTAATTAAGGGTCACTCCTTTGTAAAGGGTCACACAATGGTAAAGGGTCAGTTGTGTCTTTTTACCCCGAAAGAAGGCACAAATTGGTTACCACTGGGTAATAGCACAGTATGATAGGTAATATGCAAAATGTGGGTAATATGCACAATATGATGGGTTATACGAACAAAAAACTTAAATTGTTTTTTTCGCTTATAGATAACATGTGTGAGATATATATATATTGTTCAATAACCCATGAACCTTTCTGAAATGAAACTGGCAAAATCCATGGGGCCCGCCGTTTTGGTTATGTTTAAAACGCGGTCTGTCAGACGTAAAACACAGATTGAAAATTATTGTCGTCTAGTCTATCATTTTTAAATCGATAATTAAGGTAAAAAAAAAATGCGTGTAACTGAGAATGAAATATTTTGTTCTCGTTCGTCAGAATAGCCGAATATGGAACGTGTCTATACTGTACAGACGCATGCCATTTACAGACACAACGACAACATTGGCGTGTGAAGCCTTAAATTTCACTGTATTCCGAATAGTGACGACTACATACGTATCTGATGAAATATTTAAAAAGAAACAACTCGTCGGCAGTCTTCGCTTAATCTTCAGTCCTGAATGACCAAACATTCTTCGAACTGACAACTTTTCATACACATTCTCATATTCATCCATGACCTTCTTTGTTAAACCATCCGATTATTTTTACAGTAATTGGTTGGTTAAACAAAGACAGCCATAGATGTAAATGAGCTTTCTCAGACATTTTTAAAAATATTTCGTAAATTCGGTGAATTTGCACCACTACAATTTCGTACAACATAATTATACACAATCCTAGGGGGAAAAAAGTTGTTACGTATATGTTTATGGCAGAAGGGGGCCTGGTCACAATGGTTACATGGTATGATATGTTATAATTCAAATATCAGCTTTATGTTGCACTACATGTACAATCCTTTTTGAAATTATGCAGTAAGATATAGACAAAGAGACAAAGAGAGTGGGATTAAATTAAATCGTGGTACTGTGGCAAATATACGTAGTGTAGCGAATCTGATTTGTTATAGTTTACCAAAGCTGCGTTCCTTTTGTTGGATCCATTTGTATAAACATAGGTCAACAACAAATAAGAAAACATTAATACTGGTTCGTACTGCTTTGAATATCCGATAAAGCCTTTAGATTTTTTAGATACATGCATATATGGTCAATGCTCACACTGCATACCCAGCCTGTGGTTTATTTTGTTCATAATTTACCCTTTCCCTCATACAATAAATCTGCAGCAGACGACTTTAAAGTTGTCGAGTCCAAAAGGTAAAAACATCTCTAAATGATAGTATTAATATTGAATAGAGTTGAAATCATTGTGACAAATGGAGAAATAGCGTATACATGAGGGAAACTTTTAAAGCCTTAGTTAATTATCAAGGTGTATGCACCAGACGCTTATTAAAACATAGAGTAAGTACATTGTCAATGTCCGTGACAGGCGGTAGTTATCTGGATTCAGCTGGGTATAGCCAATTGTTCAAAATAGCTAAACTACTTAACTAGCTATCGCACGAGTCTACAGCAGTACATTAAGAAGCAAAAACCAAATGGCTGTATTCATATTAAACTAACTAACCGAACACTAGATCATGTGCTACTTAATACTATTATTAAACTGGTTGTTCCAGTCACCCAAATCCTAGTGTAATAACCGGTGTATTGCTATTGAGATAGACAGGGTGTCCCGTGTTATCTTAAAGGTTTTTTTAAATTGTCTATATATATATATATAGTAATATATCTATTTACATTTGAAACTCAATTTAAACAATTGAATATAAGAAGGGTAAATCAAACATTTCTCTCATTCAACATGTTCATGAATGTCACAATCTTTATGTATCAAAATCCATCAAGGGGCTTGTGAATTGTTCCCAACTTTAATGTCTTTTGATTATCTAAGATATGATTAAAAAAATTGTAATACCACAGGAAACTCGTTATACTTGTGCCAAAATGACAAACATTTGTTTCTAGCTATGTTTTTTATTTATAATTCAGGTAAATTCAGTCTACTTTATTTGCGGTCGACCAAGCAATGAAACCCCATTTCCTGTCCCTAATATGGGTTACCGTCAGTGTATACTGTACAGGAGACAACTACAGCAAGGAGATCTCTTGTATGATGGCCAGTTGAACGCAATGTCACTGTAAAGGTCAATACAGAAAAAGATGAAGACGTCTTTATTCCCTACTTGGACTGAGATTTTAAAGCCAAACCTGGCGTACACAGGCTACATTGCACAGTGACAAATAATAAACACACAACTAAGAATTCCGAAATTTCTAAATTAGTTTTTGCTAGATGATAAAATCATGGCTGAGAGTGGGTTTACTATAGCCGGTGAATTTGGACTTTTGTGCTAACTTAGTAAGGGTGAAAAAGCTTAACATTCAAGATTTCATGAATTTCATAAGCAGAGACAATAGAACCTTGATGGATCTGATAGATGCTGAGCGTATTCATGTGGAGCAGGCAAATTTGGGCCTAAAAAACTTAAAGCAATCTGAAAACAGAACTTGACATTTGCTCATGGAGAAGAATAAATACTTAAAATCTTATTGTGGACAGCAGTATTGGGCAACTTGAGAGAATTAATGATTGAAGAGGACACTTTAGGTAAGATGATTTTGATAAACACTGAAACTGAAACTGCTTTTTTTTTATTCAATGACTTATATGAAATAAATCCCAAAATAGCTGTTATCATTTCACACATGAAGCAAATAAACTGAAACTTATGTAAATTCTAAAAAGAATGTAGCATTATATAGCATTTTCTCAGATAAATCAGACTACAGTAGACTTATTTGAAAACAACTCCGCAGAAACCTGTACAACATAAATCTACCAATTGTCATATTATTGTATACAATCGAAAACATTGTCACAAAAAGAGTTATTACTCGTCCAGACTTTCGAATTTTGCAACAGTCATGTCAATGTTATTCAACAGTTTCCCTCATACGACAATTATGCAGACAACTTTGAACATATTTTGTCAAAAAATAGAAAATCACTATAGTTGAAAACATTGTGGCAAAAGGAGAAATTGCTCGTTTTGAGCAATTTCTTCTTTTGTCACTATGTTTTCAAATAGCCGTCTGCTACAGAGGCATCAGAAAGCCTATATATGAGGGAAAGTGTTAAAGTCATCTGCATGTGGAACAGGGTTAAACATTAATACTTGTTTACAAGTACATAGGGATTTGGGGCACAAATAGTTGAAACATTTAATATCATGAAAAATGATAGTATAATGTAATATCATGAAAAATGATAGTATAATGTAATTTATGAAAATAACTCTTTTGAAAACATAAGTGCAAATGGAAAAAATGCTCCTTTTACCACAACGTTTTCAACTCTTTTCAATAATAATACTTAATTTAATTGATTTTTGTTTCAGTATTTTTTTCCAAAATGTTTTCAAATGGTTGCTGCAGATATGTTGAATGTGGGAAATATATGAATATTATAGAAAGTAACCAATTACATTATGAGATCCAATTGCATCCAATGAAAGAAAAGAATAAATTGTTCAATAAAAGCAATGTCAATTTTCTCTCAGTATGTTTTACACATCAATGCTTCAGATGGTTTATAAGTCATCCACATCAAATAAAGAATTGAAAACAGAAAAGTAGTCCTAATTGACAATAAGAAAACAAAATATTTCTTTAGTTTTAAATTATACAGGTACATACATTTAAGAGTAATTTCAGTTTTCTTAACCCTTTCCAACATGCAACAAATATGCAGCAGACCACTTTGAAAACATTTAGACAACATTTTGGAAATTTTTTATATTCAAAAGTATTATTTTTTAATATAGTTGAAAACATGTTGGCAAAAGGGGAAATTACTCATTATGAGCAATATTTCTTTTTGTCACACTGTTTTCAAAATGTGTCTGCTGCAGAGGCTTCAGAAAGCATCTACATGTAAACACAGGTTATCCCTTTACAACTTACAGACTACTACTACTGATGTATCAGAAGCAGGCAGCATATAAACACATATAGAAAAACAGAATTCTCTCAAAATGATTAATTTTTATTTTTCCCTTAAAGATTTGCATATTATCTCAGAATTGCACTATCTTACATTAATATTTATACAACTTACCTCCAGACTTTTACAATTTCAAAGTAATCTGAATCAAATTCCTTGTATGTGAGAATGTAACAATACATACAATATCTCTAACAATTTAAGTTAAGATTTGATCTTTAATGTTACAATTTTTACTTATTTTTAGATCAACTTCAATCCGAAGGCTCATTGTTATCTATTGTGATCACTCACTGTCCATTGTACATCAAATCTTCTTCTCTGGAACTGGTAGTGCAATTTTAACTCTTTCCCACATACAACAAATCTGCAGCAGACGACTTTGAAAACTTTCCCGAAATCAATTGGAAACTCCCTTTAAATGAAAGTACAACAATTGAATAATGTGGAAAACATGGTGACAAAAGGAAAAATTGCTCTTTTTGAGAAATTTCTTTTTTTGTTGACATGTTTTCAAAAAGCCGCCTGCTGTAGAGGCATCAGAATGCGTCTACATGAGGGAAACGGTTAATTTATCAAACGTCACATGAATATTCTTTTGGAGCCTCATCAAACATAATTCAATGACTTAAGTTCGATATAGAACTTTGGTTGCCAGGGATCAGAAAGGGGTGAAAATGGCAAAACTTGTAAATTCTTCTCCTCTGAATCCGCTTGCCAAATTCCAAGATAATTATGCAGAAACGATCTTCGGGTGATCCTCTAAAAAACTGTCAAGCCATATTGATTGGTTGAAAACATGGCAGCCATGTGGGTTCAGGAAAGGGGCAAAAAGACAAAATGTCATTCTAATGAAAGACTTTAAATTGCTTGTCTGCTTTCAAATTAAAGACGTAGAAATTATCTCTTCGCACCCCTTTACACAACTAGTAGATTAATGATGGATTGTTTGGTGGATTGTTATTATGCTTTCAACATTTATAGCTCACCTGAGCAAACGGTTCTCATACTAGGTCACTGGATTAAATTGAAGGAAAATCTTGTTAACATACTGGAGGCCGCATTTTTAACTTAAAAAAAATGAAACTTTGTCAGAAAAAATGGCGTGATAATATGTAAGCTAAGTTTGAATATAGGTCATAACTCGTCAAAAACTAGGTCACTATGCCAAATTTAAGAACTATCTTGTTAACACTGCTGCAGAGATTCTATTTTGTTCTTCAGCAGCTTGAAACTTTGCTAGAAGGTATGTCTTGATAATATCTAGGGCGGGGTCGAATATGGGTCATTTCTGAAAAAGATCTTAGTTGCAATGTCAAATTGAAGGAATTTATTGTAAACACAGGGGGAGGCCCCAGTTTCTAACTTGAATTGGTGTTTTGAAGATTGTAAGATTCGAATGTTGGTCATGCCTATAAAAGAACTAGGTCACTAGGCCAAATTGAAGGAAAATATCGTTAACAGTCTGGAAGCAGTATTTTTTCAGAGAGATTGTCTTGTAATGGTATCTAGGCCAAGTTCGAAAGAGTTGTTGTCATTGACTATTTGATGAACGATCCAGGGCCAATATGGTTTCAGCTATATCTCATGTTTCCTGGATAAGTTACAAGTACTACTGGTTTATTTATCCTGAGACTAGTCAGTCAATATTTGTTTACTACGCATCCCCTAACGCCAAGAAGGGCAGCCATTACTTCCATTTTAAAGTCTTTAGTATGACCCGGCCGGGGATCTATATCTCGTCTTCCTGCACTTGAAACGGACGCTCTACCACTACACCACCAAGGCGGTACACAATTGGTAGAAGCCATTTTGATTGTCTGAAGGACTAAGCAATTTTTCAGCATCAGATATGAGGTTGAATGAAATCAAAGCTTTAATTTACATCTACCCCTAATCCGTTCAATTATTCAAGCGAACTTGATATGTTGAAACTCATGGCAGTCATGGTAGAAGCCATTTTGATTGTCTGAAGGACTAAGCAATTTTTCAGCATCAGATATGAGGTTGAATGAACTAAAAGCTTCAATTTACATATACTCCTAATCCGTTCTATTATTCAAGCGATCTTGATATGTTGAAACTCATGGCAGTCATGGTAGAAGCTATATTGATTGGCCGAAAGAAATAACAATCTGGTGGCATCAGAAAATGGTTCAATTGAACTCTAAATGTCATCTTTTCCAAATCAACCTAACCAATTACAATGTGGTCGATTTAAGACTCATATACAACAAATCTGCTTTATACGACTTTGAAAACAACTTGGCAAAGAGATAACATATCTATAAATGAAAGAAGAAGTATTAATCGGGCATTGTGGCAAGAGTATACATAGCTCATAATGAGCAATTATTGTTCCTTTAGTCGCAAACGTTTTCTACGTCGTACAAAGGCTTACCAAGCCGACTTTATTAAGGAAATGGTTAAGCAGAAACTTGACCACCATAATTAGTTTCAGCCATATTGAAAGGTTGCAAAAGGTAGTCGTTAGGCAGCATCAGAAAAGAGCTGAAATAAACAAATTTCCCCCTGATACAATCAGTTACACATTTGATTCTATACCATCATTCAGATGACACATTAAGGGTCATATTGGCCCTTTTATGAAACATTCTTTACTTTCGCTTCGTATATATAGACGACAGTAATACGAAATCCAAACATGTCATGATCATGCAAAACCCATGACATGAAGATATTTATCGACTATTTTAAAATATTTGTTGATGGCCATAGAATACTCTTTAATATTTTGTTTACAATCATGTTATGTTTTTTCGTAAATAGGTAGCACCTATAGATATATTATGCAAAATATGTGGATTAAGCACTGGGGTAAATGCAAACACTCTGTTGTGTATAATATGCACTATTCCAAAGCCATGTAAATTTAAATCCGCTGAAAACAAAGCACAAACTTATAACGGTGAGTAATATGAAATACACCTATTCATGTTTAAAGGTCAGCTTTTCCTGAGTCATGTGTACACTATCGTACCTTTGTAGTAAATATAGTTACTCAACCGGAACTTAATCTTACTAAGTCCAACTACATAGGGTACACATCTACACTATAAATCAATACCTCAATAAACTATAAACCATTACTACCGTATCTTCTAAGTTTAAACAAGAACTGCTGCTACACTTTCACTTCGATCATATTCTGTGCAAATGTAATAACTAAAGTATCTAGAATGGCGACACCTTAAGGGTTTCGCAGCATACAATGAGTGGAGAGGAGCAGAATTGCATCCAGTGCTGAATATATTATTTTGATTCTAACATGGTCCAAAACGTAACAATTGAAGACACTCAAGTATTTTGCAACACCAAAATGATCTCCGTAAGTCTAAAAGATAAATAGAACATTATGACTTTTTTATAAATTTAAGACAATGCGTTTCATCGGGCTTTTAACCAATTTTTCAAGGATTTGCATTGTCAATGGCCCCGAAATTGGCGTATTTGGGAAAAATAAAATAAATTTCACACAAAAAGTCTATATTAGTACATAATTGAAATTATGGGATAGAAAACAAGTCATTATACCGTAATTATTCTATAATGATCATCTGTTTGTCAATATGTTTGTTATTTGTTATAATAATCTGGCTGAAGAAATAACATTATTTTAGAATATACAACTCAGTCTGTGTGTGAGGTTCCTCATTCGGATTCGAACCGAAATCACTAAAAGTGTGTTAACCATTATACCATAAGGATGCACCTCAACACAACAGACCCTGTGCAAAAGATTTATCAAAAGGAAATCGTCACATACAGCCAATCTATCAATTAAAGAAAACATTAATTATTTGTATTATTCTGACCTCAAGTTTATGTATTCAAGATTGTTATCCCTCAAAAAGCAGTTTTAAACATTTATGCTCATTATCATATCCCAAAGTGCACAATTAATTCATTGAAAAGGCTAAAAGTTATCCTAAGTTTTAAGAACCACTTGATGACTTCATAGTTCATGTATTTGAGGTTGTTGTAGTTGCAAATAACGTTGAAACATTTTTGCTCATCATCATGTCCCAAAAGCACAATTTACATGAGCTGGACTCAAGTGTAATAAAGTTCAGGGTAGCCTAAGATTACTTCACATTCCATTTGTTCACCAGTTTTACAGCATTTACATGTAAATGTCAATTGTTTATTACTAGTGATTCCTATGAGAGGTGACATTCTAACGGCTGTAGGGCTGTAACGAATACACTAGGTGGCGCATACGATATGTATCACGAATACACGGTAACGAATACGAATATTTATTCACGAATACTGTCATGCATTTAAAAAGATGTAAACACAAAATAAATTACGATTCAGATTTAAGAAAGCATAATGATTGACTAGTAAGTCTAGTTACTCTTCTGACAAATAAAATCCAACTAGAACAGTATAAAAGTTGATAACGTATTTTCCTTTTTGTCCAAAGACGACATGCTTGTGATCTTCAAAAGAATATAACCTTTTTTTCTTCAAGTACTTTGATTTTACAAGAGAGGTAATTTTTGAATTTAATGTAGCGTTTAACTAATTGTTACCCGATTTCATGTCTACAAATTTTGATAGTGAGCAATTGATAGTCTCCATTGAGTCCTTTCGGAAATCCGAAACTTTCCAAAACAGCTGACATATTCGGCCGGAGGTTCAATATTTTCAATTTCCACGGGATTCGCCTGTTTTTGTTATTGAAAATTGTCCTAAGTTTTCAATTGAATTATAATTCAAAATCAATTAAATATTCATTTTAAACACACACAAACGTATTTCAAAATACAAAGTAGCCAACACAACATCAAATATATAATGAGAAAATAAATAAAAAATATGTCGCAAAATTAGTGGTCAGCTGTTGTGTGTGGGATAATTAATTCGGCCGGAGGTTCAATAATCTCGAGTTCCTTGTTGTTCGCAATTTTTTGTTGACGCGTTTTAGTTTTCATTTGTTGGGAATTCTCCAACCTTTTCAGTCGAATATTATAATTCCAATTTAATTAAAAACATATTGTAAACACACTAAAACGTATGTCTAATATATTTTGAAAAAAAAAGTATGTCGTAAAATCAGTGGTCAGCTGGTGTGGCAGGGGTACTTTATACTTTATAAATATAACGCCGAATGCGCTATGAAACTGAATGGGTTTGCAAGTCTAACAAAAGGTTTGTTATGTTTGTAGTTTAATTAAATTGACTTTAAGTACCTCATACATGTTTGGATTATATTCGTGACGATTCGGACAGGTCTGTATTCAATTAATTCGAATATTCGAATGTATCGGTACAGTCCTAATTCTAACATAGTTTGTTAGGGGGATATTGCATACCCTTTTGCCAACAACTGTGAATGGTAATCATTGCAAATTGACGGACTAACATCTGATGTCTGTGAGTCCTGTTGGGCCTGACCGTAGTCTTTTGGCACACACTTCACACAACTAGTCTGTTGACTTGTTAGGTTGAGGCACAAATACTGGTTGTAACTTAGCTGGTTAAAAAAAGAGTGAACCAATTTGTCAGCAACCTCATATTAGGTAGTGACTGATCACCATAACCTGCTCCGCCACCCGCTGGAGGATGTACTAGGCATAGTGGAGCTTTCGCTGATGATGTCTATATTTGGCAATTAGCGGTATATAATCAACGCCCCATGTTGAAACTGTGTCTTTCTATGGTGTCTATTTCTGAAAGTAAACAACAGTTATATGTATAATTGAACATAACAATTAATGGTTTTGTTCTAAGTATATATCAATGACATTGGACCCGAAAGCAATGCAGCCAAACATGGTGCGTAGTGTTTCATTAAAAATAATCTTCTTTTTTTTTTCTTCAATGTTTTCAATTATGTTTAAAAACCATGATTGTTGACATCAATTTGTGTTGCTAAATATGTCAAGTGAACATGGTTATCATGTAAAAAGTTTCACATTTCTTCTATTGGATTTCAATTATACTTCAAAAATGCGCACACTTTCTAAGCAGTATTGAACGGCTATCTCGAAATCAATATTTACACGTGGATAATGAAATCCATTAAATAAAACAATAAATTATTGTGTTCATCTACATGTGTATGTGATTGGGTTTTTGGCAATTTTGAAAAACAAAACTAAAATACTTTTATATCAAATAATTTATATACATTTTGTTAATTCTAAAATGGGAAATTTGGAATCAAAGAAGGACATACATGATGCGCATAAGCTGGCACCAGTTAATTATATAATTACATTCGTCCTTTTTCACACAACAAATCTGCAAAAAATATTGCGACATAAATAGAACTGGCTCGTAATGATAAATCTTTCTCATTTTAACACAATACTTTCCAGAATCGTCTGCTGTAGATACGCGTTAAAATGGTTCTACATAAAGGAAATTGTTTAAGTGTCTTGCATTTATAATAACTGTAAAATCGACCCCCTTCTCATTATATGACTATTTTTGGCTGAGGAATACGTTATCGATAATGACAGATGTTTACCCCCCCCCCCCCCCCCCCCCCCCACCCAAACCCCACCCCTCCCCCTCCCACATACAACAACTCTGTAGCAGACGAGTATTATAACTTGTATTATCAAAATAATAGAGAATCACTATAAATGAAAGTAGAATTATTTTTTAAGGTTGATCAGTGGTTTAACCTGAATATAATCAGTATTATTCATTTTCCCACATACATCAAATCTGCAGCAACCGGCTTTGAAATCATATGCAAAACTATGTAGAATCATTTTAAATAAAACTAGTTCTATAATTATTCTTTAGAGAAGAACACATTGAGGCAAAAGGAAAAACTGCTCATTAAAAGCAAGTTTTGTTTGCCACCATGTTTTCTAAAGTCTTCCGCTGTATATGAATTAAGACAAGGCTTTGGGAAGTGCATTAATCAGTCTCAACAGATTTAATCCCCTACTCAAACACTTGATAAGCTGTTGTGCACTAACGCATGAATTTATTTATTTACTCAATGATAATGGATAGAGTTGTCAATCCAGGGGTTGAGAGCTCAAGTTCAAGCTGAGTCAACTTACTTCCCGAATGTCAAAGACAACTTTTACAATTGAATAGAGAAGGTTTTCCTGGGAGCTTTAAAGGGTATAGATCGTATTATGACCATGACGTTTACGGGAATATCTCGATAGCCATAATAAATGCATTAATTAACATATAAAATGTGTATATAATAATAATAATAATAATAATAAAATCTTTATTTAACGAAGGTTGCACATTAAGTAATATAACAAATGAATTGCATATGACTTATCTGCCATGTGGCCTTCAAATAGAAACTACATTTCAATTTGAATAAGGTGAATGTTAGTATGATACTATGATACAATGTACTTAAGATGGTGAATGATAGATGAGAACATGAAATGATAAAACAGTAGGCAGACACAAATGAACTGTTATGTTTGCTTTCATGCAAATATAAACATTGATATTCAACATGTTATTGAATTAAGTTGTTATTGGGATAGGGTCTTATTTTTTTTGTAGTAAGTTTATTTCACTCTATTTTTGAAAGTTTCATTGTTGCTGATATTGCGAATTTCCAATGGTAATTCATTCCAAACACGCATTCCATAGAAGGTAAATGTATTTTTGCCGTAGTTAGTGCGAGGTATATAGCGTAGAGTAAGATCATTGTTTGTTTGTGATCTCAGAGTATACGATTGGTTTTTAGATATTGTTATTACATCATTCATATAGGACGGCGTCATGTTGTTAATTGTTTTATGAATGAGAACCGCAGCATGGTAACGACATCTTTTGTCAAAATTAAGCCAGCCCATTGATTGTAGAATACACGCGGAATTTGATCTTTCGGCTTGGTTTAGAACCAGTCTTGCGGCTCGTTTTTGAAGCTTAATAATTTTTATTGCGTTTTTTCTTTGACAAGTACCCCAAATATGGCAACAATAATCCAGCAGTGGTACAATGTAGGCATTGTAGAACATCGTTTTCATGTCAAAAATGATGAGGTAAGATATTCGTTTAAGCAATGAAATTTTGGTGTTAATATTTTTCTGACTTTCGTCACTTGAGTGTTCCATGAGAGTGTTTGGTCAATATAAATCCCTAATATTTTTTGTTCAGTTACATTGTTTAAAGCTACATTATCTATTGTCAATTTAAGTTTACTTGAAGATTTTATTTTGTTGGCTGTTCCAATAAGCATACATTTCGTTTTCGAGGGATTGATCGCCATGTTGTTAACTTTACACCAATTTCCAATATTGCTCAATTTTGTTTGCAGCGTGATTTGAATGTCAGATACACTTTTGCCTGATTGATACAATGTTGCGTCGTCGGCATACATATCAATGTTATTGTTTTCACACTCGTAAACAATGTCGTTTTTATAAATTAAAAATAGCAGCGCTCCGAGGATCGATCCTTGAGGCACGCCAGATTGTATAAGGAGTTCATCAGATCTGTTGTTTTCTACTACGACACTTTGTTTTCGATTTTTTAAGTAAGAATTAAAAAGTCTTAATGCTGATTCATTAAAATGATAAAGTTTAAGTTTGTGGAGTAAAATTGTATGATCAACTAAATCAAAGGCTTTACGGAGGTCCAGGTACACACTGCCTATGAGTTTTCCTTCGTCTATATCTTTCAGCCAAGAATCTATTAACCTTGTCAGTGCTGTAACACAAGAATGGTCTTTTCGGAAACCGGACTGATATTTGTGTATTATATCAGTTTTTTTAAATATTCATGCATATGATTAGCAATGTGTCTTTCAAAGATTTTTGACAATGTTGGCAATATGGAAATAGGCCGATAGTTTGCCGGGTCTTCACGAGTACCAGATTTAAAGAGAGGAATAACTTTCGCTTGTTTTAATTTATCAGGAAAAGTCCCACTTGCAATACTGTTATTATGTCTCCCCCTGTATACAGGGGAGATATATTGTTTTTGTCCTGGGCGTCTGTCTGTCTGTCTGTCCTTCTGTCTGTCTGTCTGTCTGTCCGTCTGTCCGAAATCATGTCCGCTCCATATCTCCAAGACGGCTTGAAGGATTTTCATGAAACTTGGCTCACATGTTCACCTCATCAAGGCGACGTGCAGAACCCGCGTCTCGACAATATATGGTCAAGGTCAAGGTCACGCTTGAAGGTTAAAGGTTTGAGGCTTTATTTCGTGTCCGCTCCATATCTCCCAGACGGCTTGAAGGATTTTCATGAAACTTGGGTCACATGTTCACCTCATCAAGGCGACGTGCAGAACCCGCGTCTCGACAATATAGGGTCAAGGTCAAGGTCACACTTGAAGGTCAAAGGTTGTTTTGAGAGATTTTGACAGATATTTGAGGGGAGACATCTGTTTTTTGCAAAAACAATTCTAGTTAATGATTGACGTTATACTCGAAATCACTGTATCACCGCAATACTTAATTATTTTTGGACTTATTCCATCAATTCCTGTTGATTTATTAATGTTCAACTTGTTAATTATTAATTTAACTTCATGTGTCGAAATAAATGGAATTTCAAAAATATTGTTTGCAAGTTTTTCGTCAAGCTTTTTTTCGTAATTTTACAAATGTGTTTGGTGAAAAATCGGTTAATTTAACTAAGGATGAAATATTCACAAAATATGTATTCAATTCATTAATAATGCGCAAGTCTGTTGTTAGAATTTCAGAGTTTTTCTTTAACGTACGCGGAAGCTGAACAGTTCTAGATTGGTTTAAATTTGAAATATATTTAAGATTTTTCCATAAGTATTTGACGTCTTTATTCTCCTGAATTGCTTTGTTGAACAAAATTATTTGATGTCTTTTTATTGTAGCCGTTACCTTATTTCTAAGTATTTTATACTGTTCAAAGTTACCATCCTCATGGAATTTATTGCGTTGAAAAATCATCGACTTAATTTCATCACAAAACCAACCTGGTTGTGTGTCATATTTAATTCGCTTAGTTTTCACAGGTGCTATATCAGATAATACTGTATTAAGTATGTGGTAAAGCAAATTCAGCGCCTCATTTGGATCGCTTAAAATCTCAACAGTATGTATTGACAATTGGAGAATTCTTTCTTTGAATGCGCTTATATCAAACTGTTTAAAAGATCTGTACTGCATATACTTATGCAAACTTTTTGAAAGCGACATGGTGCTCGTATGTGTAAAACTTATCGGATAATGATCGCTAAGCGACAGCGGTGAAACAAATACTTCATTTATGTTAGTGACGTAACATGATGGTGTATAGATATGATCTATTATTTTTTCTGAGTATTTAGTTACACGCGTTGAAGATTCAACAAGTTGCACGAAATCAAATTTTGAAACTAAGTCGACCCATTTAGTGTTATTAAAGTGTTTATCCGTATTCGCAGATAAATAATTAATATTAAAATTGCCAAGTATGTAATATTCCGACCGCGATAAATCGACTCTATCTAGTTGCGCTTCGTATAAATCGATCCAAGTCTGTCCTGCGTTAGGAGGTCGATAAACAAAGTTTAATAAAAACGCTTTACTGTTTGTGCTAGTAATCTGAATCCACACGGATTCTATATCATCGTTTTCATATTCTAGACACGCTTGTACGATAATTTATTTGACATATAAACAATGATACCGCCACCCTTTTTCTTACCGACACGATCTTTTCGTTCAAACGTAAAATAATTAATTTTCAAACAGTTGTCATCGATGTTTTCATGCAAAAACGTTTCGCATAAACCTAGTATATCCGGGGAATTCACGTTAGATAGCATTAATTTAATTTCGTCAAGTTTGGGCATTAAATGACAAATATTCAGATTAGAAATATGAGTACCTTTCTTACTGTATTTAAATGAAGTATTACTATAACAAGTGCTTTGACTGATTGCTGAATCATTTAAGGTCATACTAGGTGGTTGTTGGTGTGTTTTATTTACGAGATCGGTAGAATACGTTTCATGTAAAGGCGTTGTTTTTTCATCACAGTTAATTTTGCTTCTGAGGGCTAGAGTAACATCCTTAGGTCTATGTATGAAATTGCAATTATTCAAAGTACTGCAATGATCTTGTTCTTCACCCATTATACATACACAGTTTACCTCGTTACACTCAGTACATATATTTTGTAGTGTCCTATATAGATTAACGTTTAAATAGTGCGTGTGTCTGCCGGTTTCGTCTTATTGTCTGTATGCGTTCCCGTTTCTTCTTCCGTATGAAGAAGCAGCACTACTATTTCCAGGCGATATCTGGAACGGCCGAGATCGTCGATTAACTGGCGTGAAGTAGTCTCCGTGCCCACTGTCCGAGCGCAGGCCTCTATCATCTGCATAATGTCGAACGGGGTACTGTCTTCCAGCGTAAGCGCCGAATGTTGTCGCCTGTTGTCGTGGAGTCTCGTCATTTTTGGGCCTTTTTACAATATGCAGTTTCTTGTTAACGGTGAACACAAGAGTATTTGTTCCGAGTAAATTTAAATGAATGCCGTCGTTGTTGTAGAAGTGTTTCACTGTGGTACCGTGTCTCACTGTCTCACTGTGTCTCACTGTGGACATATCTATCTATATGTCTTTGGATAAATGCATCAAGATTTTGAAGAATAAAAACACATTTATGCCATCTGATTTTCTAATCAGACAAGCAGTTGTAGAGGAAGAACGTTAAGATTTGTAATTTTTCATTTTTCTGATGCCACATTTCAGCATTGCTTTAAACTAATCAATATCCCTTGAACAATTTATGTAGACGGTGAATTAAAGAACGTTTTTGCCAAACTATCTTGACATAAGACAAGCAGTTTAAGAGGATTTTTTTCATTTTACTCCCTTTCTGGTACCGCCTGGCAGTATTGATCTCAAACAACTTTGAAAGGGCAACATAATGTTTTTTTAAGCCAATTATCTTGAAACAAGACCTTAAGCTCTGATGCTGCCTGGCAACGTTGTTTTTTAATTAATAGATAGGACTTGAATAATTGTATGGATGGTCACATATGGAAAATTAACGCAACAGTGTTATAACTTTTGAATTATACCAGCAACTACCTCCTTTTCTCATGACAAATGCAGATAATATTTTTCAACCAATCAATATGCTTTGAATATTTTTTATCTAGGGTTACATAAGGAGTTTTCCTGCCAAATTATACAGAAATACCGGAATACCTAAACATTGTGTTACTTTACTTCTTTTCTGATGGGGGTAGTTTCCAGAATTCAACACAGAATTTATTCCTTTGAACATTTTGAAAGAGGACACCAAATCAATATTTATGTGCAGTTCAGTTAAAATTGGTCAAGAAGTTTAAAAGCAGCTGTTGTTTAAATAAATGGTTGCTGGTGGATATTGCATGATGGATTGATGATTATCACAAAAGCTGTGCTCAGATTGATTAAATTGTATGTATTTAGCTACATTGTCATTTTTTCCCCACTAAGATTTGAACTCAGATTTCCTGTCTAGACCAGGTGTTTTACCAGTTTAAACTATAAGGTCTCAAAATGTAGCTAAACACATTTAATTTACGATCAAGATTGTCCTCAAAGAAAGTCACAAATGATTAATGCCTCATGTTCTTTAGCAAAAAAGGAATTCCTAATAAATCAGAGCTTAATTGTAATTTAAACAAGAGCTGCCGGAGGACAGCATGCTCGACTATTTTACCGCTTATTTGATTACTGAGGAATTCAATGGAATGCATCAAGTAGTTACTAAGTTATGGATTTTTAATGTAGTTGCACGCAATCCTTTAACCATAGGGCAACAATTTGCACCATATGCAACTAGTTCAAAGTTATTGCAAAAATAGTTTTTTTCTCGTTAAAGGTCAAAGTGACCTTGACCTTTGACCTTATGATCCCATGACCTGTTTGAGTCAAGTGCTGATCATGACCATTACCCAAACTAAGTATCAGGGTCATAGGCAATCAGTAGTTTTAAAGCAATGAATGGTTCTGTATTGAAGGTCACAGTGAACTTGACCTTTGACTTATTGACTCCAAACTCTCTAGGCATCACCAACTTGCTATGATGTATGTCCATACCAAGTTTGAAGATCATAGGCCTAGGCGTATGTAAGATATAATAGTAAATGCTAGCTTTTACAAAAACTTGAACAATTAACTGTTTCTTTACAGAAAGGTCAGTGACCTTGACTTTTGACCTAGTAACTCCAAACTCTCTAGGCAAAACCAACTTAAAGATCACAGGCCTAAGTGTATGTTAGTTATAAGGGTAAATGCTAGCTTGCAGAAAATGTTTAACCATGAACTGTTTCCATATAGAAGGTCACAGTGACCTTGACCTTTGACTAACCGACTCCAAAGTTATTAGGCAGCACCAACTTGCTATGAAGAATGTCCATACAAAGTTTACAGACTATAGGCCTAGGCGTATGTTAGTTATAAGGGTAAATGCTAGCTTGCTAACAAACTTTAACCATGAACTGTTTCTATATAGAAAGTTACAGTGACCTTGACCTTTGACCTACTGACTTCAAACTGTGTAGGCATCAAAACTTGATATGAAGTATGTCCATACCAAGTTTGAAGATCATTGGACTAGGCATATGTAAGTTATAAGGGTAAATGCTAGCTTGCACAAAACATTTAACCAACGCCGACGCCGGTGTGACTACAATAGCTCCCCTTATTCTTCGAATAGTCGAGCTAAAAACCTAACAAATTATGTTTTTCTAAACATTGAATTGTTATCTTACAACACTATAATATTCGTATTACTGTTTAGACTTATGCAACCATGTCTCTTATACCATCTCACTTATTTGCTATGTAAAAAATAAGTATAAAAAACATTTCAAATGCAGTAGAATAAGCCATGTTTTTCAAGGATTGAAATAATTTAATCAATATTTGAAGAGGAAAATTTGGGCCAAACTATTTTCAAATCAGGCAAGTATTTTTAAAAATGCATTTCCATTGCAAAGAGGATAAGCACTACAGAACATTCCTATGATGGTCGATTGCAATGGACAAAGTGATTTAGAAGGAGACATTGTTTAACACTTTCCCACTTGTAGATGACTTTTGTAATCACTGTGGCAAAGAGAGATAACGCTCATAGTGAATATTTTATCCATTTGCAAAGTTGTCATAAACTGTATTCCATAGTTTAGCTTTTATCCAAAGAGATTTTTCATATTTTGGCCTAGCTTTTTTTTAATGTTGTCTGTGGGAAAGGGATAAATAAAATACACATGATGCAAACCGACAAGACACTGGAAAGAAAATTCAGAACAAGCTGTAGACCCTAGTTTGAAAGAAACAAACAACTAAGGTTTAAACATATTGAGCAATTGTTCCACTCTTATCAATAATTTAACTTTCATTTATAGAGAGTTTCCATTTGTTTTGCTTAGATGTTTTAAAAATGGTCTGTTGCATATTTGTTAAATGTGAGAAAGGATTTAGGTTAAAATAATTTATTTAAACTGATGTTCTATTCTCATCTGGGGCTACACCACTAAACTCCTGCTTCATCATTAATTCAATTATACTGTGTAGAGACAAAAAACAACAACTTTGGAACTCTTTCTGTGCCAAAGGCAATTTCTAGGTATTTTCAAACAATGCAGATTCAGTTTAGACAGCTAATAATAATAATTAATAACAATTTCCTGTCAGTGTGCAGAAAGTGTCGATTTAGACTGCTGACTGCTCTGTTTATTATAATGAATTTGATTAAACAACAAGGGAACCAGCATTCATTTATTCACACCTACATGTACACTGTTAATTAAACAGGCAGTCAAAAAGATGCTTTACCATGATGACACTACATGCACACAAATATCCGGTCAGAATGCTCTTACCTATTCAACATAAGGCCTATCACTAAAACAAACTGATATGTTTCACATATCACCTACTTAGGTACACTAGTTACCTTGATGGAAGAGATCAATACATATTTTCCGGAATAAGTGTCCTTTATTGTTGATAGATACAGTTAACAGACAAAGAATAAAACAAAGCCAACCTAAACATGGTATAATTGGATATCTGTGTATTGTCTATGCTTGCTATATAAGTTTATCCCCCTTTGTATTAAAATTGTTGCTGGAACTTCTTAAACACAGAACATTAGATATGATGAGGATTGACCCAGTTCAATGATTATGGCCAGCATACACATGACTGTGCTTGCAAGTTCTCTTGGTTTTCATTGTTTTTGCTGGTTTTCTTCTTAGTTTCCTCCATTTCGGGACGTTATTAATGGTCCATGTGCCTGTAGAAGTGAGATTTTCATAGAGATTGCCTGAATTTTTTCCGACAATTTAACCGTCACCCTTGATCAGGCTTTGTCTTCTTAATGAATATGGCATACTGATCATATCTAAAATTGAAAATAATGAAAATATGGCAGATAAAGCATGAGATCACTGAAATCCGTTTTCTGTTTCGTGGATATTTCTAATGGCTAGGTCGTATTGACATACCCTGTTCGCCGGATAAAGGGTGACCACATTATCTTACCTTGAGCACTTTGTGCTCAGATGAGCTAAAACCCAATAAAAGCAATCGGAAGTAAGGTCTTAAAGAGCTTACCTTGAACATTTATCAGACAGTTTGACAAATGATGTCACAATGACCTGTCAAAAGAAACACCTTGTACTAATCAGATATAGTATACACTTATAGACACCATGCATGCAGTAAGAGGGATTATTACCACAGCCATGTTAAATAGCGCACTGCCAAATAACAACCCTGGTCTCCTTGACCTGTCCTTTAAATATCCACCATCAACCATTTCAAATATTGACGAAATTGTTGTTACCGGAACATTTTGTACAATTGTAAAAGTTTTAAATCAAAGCAACACTATACATGTATGTATAACGGAACTTTAAACTAACTTACATCTGACGAGACACCTGTACAGATTAAATATAATTTGCCGCACATTGATCCCCATCAGCCATTTTGAATGAATATTATAATAGTTTATTTCATATTGCCAGACGCATCTTAATTCTGATCTAATCCCAAAGCCCCTGTAATTTCAGGAGGACAGCTCGCTCGACTATTCCACCGCTGAATTTAAGTTACTGAGAAAATGGACTCTAATGTAGTTGCATGCAAAACATTAACCACGATTTCTTAAAGGGTGATAGTTTGCATTATTTGCAGGATATTGTTATTCAACTTCATTATTTTCGTAGGTGTGATGGTTATGAAGGGTTGTATAACGTTTCATTAAATGCATTAAGTAGTTACTAAGATATTGACTCTTAATGTAGTTGCACGCAAACCTTTAACCATAATTTCTAATTAGAAAATGGCAACACTTTGCACCATATGCAGGATATACTTATCTTAATTGGTTGTGTTTATAATTGTGAAAATGGGAAAGGTTGTATAACATTTCAATACATCGCTTCAAGTTGTTACTGAGATTACATTCTAAATGTAGTTGCAACACTTTAACCAGAATGTTTAAGTCCAAAAAGGGCCATATCTTGCATAAAATGATTGATAGAGTAATCGTATTTTATTGGTTACATATGTGTGATGGTTGGAAAGGGCTGTATAAAGTTTTAATGCAATGCATCAGGCAGTTACTAAGATATGGTCTATTAATGAAGGTGCATGCTAAACTTTAACCAGAATTGATAAGTCCAAAAAGGGCCTTAACTTGTATAAAATGCAGGATAGAGTTATTTAACTTGAAAATCAACATAGGTTAGATAGTTGGGAAGGGTTGTATAAAGTTTCAAAGCAATGCATCAAGTAAATACTAGGATATCGACTCTTAATGTAGTTGCATGCAAATTTTAACCAAATTTTTAGTTAAAAAAAGGGCCATTAATTGCAAAATATACTGGATAGAGTTATAATACTTGATTGTTTACATAGGTGTGATGGTTGGAAAGGGTTGTATAAAGTTGCAATGTATTGCATCAAGTAGTTACTAGGATATGGTCTCTTAATGTAGTTGCACGCAAAACTTTAACCAGAATTTCTAAGTAAAAAAGGGCCATAACTTGCATAAAATGGAGGATAGAGTTATCTAACTTAATAATCTACACAGGTGTGATAGTTAGGTAAGGTTGTAGAAAGTTTCAATGCAATGCATCAAGTAAATACTGAGATATGGACTCTTAATTTAGTTGCAGGCAAAACTTTAACCATAATTTCTTTTAAGTAAAACAGGGCCATAACTTGCATACAATGCAGGATAGAGTTATCTAACTTGATACTCTACATAGGTGTGATAGTTTGGTAGGGTTGTACACAGTTCCAATGCAATAAATGTAGTATTTAAGTACTTGCAGGCAAAACCTTAACTAAGGTGTGACGTGGACTCTGACGAGTAGTATAGCTCTCATATTCTTCGAATAGTCGAGCTAACAACCAAGTCTATTTGCACACATAATACAATTTGTTTAGATCTTCTTAAAATTAACATGCACATTCAAGCTCGCAAAAAAAAAACATGATTTCAGGGGACTTGCATCTATAGATCTTTGCCATATATTCAACATGTATCTGAATAAACCTGTACAGAATGAAGATAATATGCCACACATGGGTCAACATCTGCCCTTTTGAATGAATGTTAGAATAGTTTATTTCATATTGCCAGACAAATTTAAAATCTGATCCCGGACTGTGCCCACAAACCCCTACAATTTCAATCTAAAAAAACAAGTTTAGTTGCACACATAATAACAATTGGTTAGATTTTTCTTACAAACTTAAATGCATGCACATTCCAGCTCTCAAAAAACATGATTTCAGGGGAATTGCATCTATAGATTTTTGCCAATGCCCATAGAGTTAACATCTGAAAAAAGCTGTACAGAATGAAGATAATTGGTCACACATGGTCAACATCCGCTCTTTTGAATGAATGTTAAAATAGTTCATTTCGTATTGCCAGACGAATTTAAAATCTGATCAGGGGGTGCGCCCCCAAACCCCTGCAATTTCAATCTAAAAACACAAGTTTAGTTGCACACATAATAAAAATGGTTAAGATCTTCTACATACACATTACAGCTCGCAAAAAAAACATGATTTCAGGTGACTTGCATCTATAGATCTTTGCCATAGATTTAACATCTATATTATAAAATAAACCTATACAGAATGAAGCCTATTTGCCACACATTAGTCAACATCAGCCCTTTTGAACGAATGTTTGAATAGTTTATTTCATATTGCCAGACGCATCTTACTTTTGATCATCATCAGGGGCTGCGCCCCCGAACTCCTGCAATTTCAATCTGAAAGAACAAGTTTAGTTTCACACATAGAAAAAACAAACTTGTTTACATCTTATTAGAAACCAGCATGTACATTCCAGCTTGCAAAATCCTTAATTTCATTAACTGTGTAGTGTACATGTACTTACATAATATGTTTAAACTTTAACCTATATGAATCCATAAAGTCTTGTCGTAATTGAAGGTAATAACAGAATTTAGTAAATTCTGGTTGAGAAGAAATATATTTCACCAGTGTGCCTATAACACAGTGGACGGCCTCGGCGGTGTTTTGGTAGAGCGTCGGCCTCGGGTGCTGGTAGTCCCACATACTGACATAGACAGAAGTTGCATATGCTCATTTGGTTATTACCATGCAAATGCACAATAAACCGAAATACTACATTATTTTGACTAGGGGGCGGGAGGTCGCAGGTCCGATCCCCGGTCGGGTCATGCCAAAAACTTAAAAAATGAAAGTAACCTTCTTGATGCTCAGGGTTGCGGGGTTAACATTTTCGACTGCTTGGCTGGTGTCAGGATAAATGGACCATTAGTACTGGTAACTTACCCAGTACACGCCGTCATATAACTTAAGAATTGTTGACAGCGGGTAAAACATTTAAAAGCACACAAAACAATGACACAGTTGAGAGACATAACCAGTAGTAGAGGTAGCAATGCCCCAAGGCCAAAGTGTAACAGTACGGTGTCAGGGCGAGGAACTAAGAAAACCCGATGACAGGACGTAGTTTATTATCGTAAAAAGCTGAAATAAAGAAAACATTAAAATTTACTACCTACTTATCCTAATGACTGTTCATTGCTTCAAACCAGTACAAATAGGCAACTTGGATAGGGATTTGTCTTAGCTACATATCTGCCCAGGTTCATTAGAATCTACACATTCACACCGATGGACCCACCAATTGATCACTTATAATTAATAAGCTGATCCATCGGTTGAATGAATACAAATTGTTATTAATTAACTAAATATAAAGAAATATTATCTTTATCCATAATGAAGTAACAATAACACGATCTAAACCATCACTAGAATGTCTGCCTAAAAGGCGACGCAAGATTACAATATGTATGAACAGAGAATATCATCAGTGGCTCTACTTATCAGAGAAGCAGATGAATGAAAGACGATACATACTGTTCACGGCAAACTTCACATTTGACTATGACTATGAGTGCGTTAAACATTGGGTACGAAACGGAATCCTAGTTTCATTTTAAGCAATATGAAGCATTGAACATGTCTGACATGGAAAGAATGTTGCAGGTGCTTACACAGTATTTATATAATCATATGCTTGTGAGGATGCAGCTCAAACTTACATTATGGCTCGGCAAAACACTCTGACATAATGTACAAAAGGGACCGGGGGCACCACCCGCCCATTCCTTTTGTACATAAAATGTAATACGGGTAAACAAATCGACGGCAAAGCCGGCGATGTTTCCCGTCAATAGGTAATGTTTTTGAACTTTGCAAAACTGTGCTATACCGTCTTTCCAAAAATTGTGTCCAGAGTGGATTGTTCGATGCAATCACGATTCTGCTACGTTTTGAGTGGATGAAAAGAAAATATCGAAACAAAAAAAACTTCTAGAGGAAATAATTAAATATGATTATACGTACTCGATAAAGAAACGAGCACGAGTAATTTTATGTGAGATCATTTCCGTTTGATAACACTCGTCGTCTATTTCTAAAACGAGTTCAAATAACATCTCGTAAGTTTTTTTTTGACTTTCCGGTAGTTACAAATCAAAATTCCTGTAATATGACGTCATTCTATTAGCGTAACGCAAATGATGAATAAATAACCGAAAGGTAAACAACAGAATTATAGGAAACGTTAGTTTGACTTTTCACAAACGTAGCTCCGTAAATTATGGAATTGTTTTATTTGAAATACTTTATGAAGGGCAAGTTGATTATGTGTTGTAACTGTCATCATAATTTCATGGATTCAAAATCTTGGCTTTATTTTAAAGTTAAATATAAGTTTAACCTGGAGATGATTTTTTATTGTCTTTGCTAGGGACGGTAGGACTAGTAATTGACGTAAATAAATGACCGTACTGCAAGCAAGGGGCTAACTGCAGTTCGCGGGGAATTATTTACCGATCACAAAATTTAATAAATGTTTAGGTAGCGCATATACTCATATTAAAGCATACACCTGCAGATGTGAAGCTGAATCCCTCTCGTCCATTGCTAATGTCCTTGTTTGATGATCGACAGTTATTGTGACCAAATATTCTGTGAAATCACAGGGATTCAACATTACCATATAGGAAGTTGCACTTGTTTATAGTATTGTATGTTATGCTAATGTCTGATAATTAGTCCAAATTATTAAGACTTTCGGTTTCGCGATTTATCATCTGTTATTTTATTGTCGACCGAAGTCTAAACATTCTGTTCAAAATCCCATAGCATTATCAGACGGACTCGATCAACGTTATTATACCGTTTACATCCTTGACAGTTATCGCAACTACCATATATACAACTATTATTATATTTATTTGAGCCTGAATAGTATGCTGCTTACCTCTTTACATCTTTATTCCATCAAAATTCAATTCACAACGACGAAAAATTTAAATTCATCAACAAATTTGTTTCCGGTTAAATAAACTAGACGAAATCTGTAACAAAAATTTAAACGAAAGATCGCCCAAGCTTGTTATATAAATTTCGTTAAATATCTATTTCGTTTAGAATCCATTTCGTTTAATATCCATTCCGGTTAAGTAAATTCGACGAAATGCAATTAATGACGGCGAAACCTCTAAGAGATGGATTAAAAAGGGATTTAAACACATACAAGCGTGAGTAAGACCCATTGTGTTTACTTTGTACGATATATTAATGGTTAACTGTTGTCCCATGTGTGTATTTTGGTGTGCCACATTGCGTACGCCAGTGTCAACCCTACAAGCGTCGCAAACATTTCCGACCAGATTCATGGTCGGAAATTAGCGATGGGAATTCAGCACGTTTTGGAACGACGTCGTATGCAGGATAATAACAAAATGAAAAATGAGCATATGCGATGTCTTTTTTTGAAGGACTATCTGATAATCAAAACAACAGACTTGATAATTTAGTATTCAAATCAAAGGCAAGACCGATTTGGTATTCTAAAACTATTTTGTGGACTATTTTGTGGACAATATAACAATACAGATTGAATTTAAACATACCTTTATCGGATTTGATCGCTTTCGGAGTACAATGTGGAATTTAAAGGCAACTTCTGTTTTCAAATCTCAAGGTCGTGACGTCACCTGTCAATCAAGCCATTTCGGCTGCAGCTAAGCCGCGCCCACAGACATTTTTTAAGTAAAGAACCCCTTTTAAAAGCTTTCTCCAAGAATCCAAACTAAATGCATGAAGAATCTAAAACACGGTTGTTTGCACTGGATCTCGGACAAGTTTTATGTTGAATTTCAGGTTTCTAGCTGATTCCCTTATTTGCTGGTGCGAGATCTACAGAAATATGTTGTGAAAATGTTGATTTTTCGGGCTCTTCCTGCAATAGAAAATTTGCGAAAGAAAACGTCCTAACTGTAGCTACCTTAGAAGGCTAGACATTTGAGTCTGCTGAAATACCTGTAAATGCCTGAAAATTTGTTTCACTCTCACAACATTTCAAACATCACGTTTTGCAGTGCAGGTGAGGGTAAAGTGAACGCAAAATGTAAAATGTGCTATGTGAGCACAGAGCAGGAAACATGCAGCTGAGAAAATAAGAAGAAATAACAAATAATGTACTGAACGTAGAAATTAAGATATCCTGAAAGATTGTTGGACAATAATACAACATTTATTTATAAGAAAAAAACAAATATGATCATGGCTTTATCATTTGATAGTGGTCAAGTTCGTTCAAAGTCAGGTACTAAACAAAGAAAGGACACACATTGCCGTGTTTGCACGAATGCCTGATATTGTACGATTTATATAAGCGTTATTCGCATTCAAACCATGATTTTGACGGATTGTTCTTTTACATCATAAGGCATATACATATTAATACATACATTGTCACTATCATATTCCAATCCTTATTTACAAAACTAACATTGTTCACAAATACATAACAAGAGGGCCATCATGGCCCTATATCAATTATAAGTTTTAACAATGCACATATAAGGAAAACAAGCTCCGCCCCCTGGCGGCCAAGTTTTTCAACAGATCGGAAATATTTGAACAATCTAGGTAGATAGTGTCCCAAGGATCATTTGTGCAAAATAATTTTCAAATAGGGCTAATACTTTTGGACAAGAAGATTTTTAAAGTTTTAACACTGCACACATAAGGAAAACAAGCTCCGCCCCCTGGCGGCCATGTTTTTCAACGGATCGGAAGTATTTGAACAATCTTAGTAAAGGGGCCTCAAGGTTTTTTTTTTTTTTTGGAGTTTAACGCCGCTTTCAACAGCTTTGGTCATATCACGGCGGTCAGTGCACCTACCCATGTTTTCCTGGCTTTCCCACACCAGTACTTACACAACATTCTTTCGAAGCCACTGACTACTTTCTCACATAGATCAGAGGTGAGAAGCAATGGAAAACATCGCCCGAAAGAATGTCGCCGCAACCGGGTATCGAACCCGTGACCTCCAGATCACGAGTCAGATACGCTACCAATTGAGCTACCCGGCCGGGTCCGGGCCTCAAGGAACATTTGTGCAAAGTAATTTTCAAATCGGGCTAATACTTTTGGACAAGAAGATTTTTGAAGTTTTAACAATCCACATATAAGGAAAACAAGCTCCGCCCCCTGGCGGCCATGTTTTTCAACGGATTAGAAATATTTGAACAATCTTGGTAAAGGGTGCCCCAAGGAACATTTTTGCGAAATAATTTTCAAATCGGGCCAGTACTTTTGGACAAGAAGATTTTTAAAGTTTTAACAATGCACATATAAGGAAAATAAGCTCCGCCCCCTGGCAGTCATGGTTTTCAACGGATCAGAAATATTTGAACAGTTTTTGTAGAGGGTACCCCAAGGCATAATTGTGCAAAATAATTTCAAATCGGGCCAGTACTATTGGATAAGAAGATGTTTTAAGATCTGGCAATTTTCCCCTTTTCTGATACCGCAGCAACCAAAGTTCAACTTGGAATTAAATTCTTTGAACAACTTTGAAAGAGGACCACATTAGGACCATTCCTGTGAACTTATTTTGAAATATGTCCATTGGTTTAGTAGGAAAAGTCATTGTAGGAAATTGTTAACAGACGGACGACGACGACGGACGCCGGACGGTGAGTGACCACAAAAGCTCACCTTGCACTTCGTGCTTAAGTGAGCTAAAAACAAACCGTTGTGTACTAAAAAAAACACCACTATGTACTTTGCACTCCCGGCACGTCTTCCACCGTATTTCCAACACTACAAATATTTCTCCGCACTGATCATCTGTTGGGTTCAATAGTCCGTGACGGATGGGATGATCTGTGGACTATAAAAATTGGTGATGATTCCTCCCTAAAGAAGGGTCCCTGCCACAGTGATGCGGCAGTACTTCTATGATATGTTGAAAATGCGTCGAATCCGGCGCTGACATCTAGTAGAACGTATTAGCGCTTTTGTAAAAATGCAATAAAAAAAACTTCGTTCCAAGTCAGGATAGTTGAGTTTTATAGAGAAATGGAGAAACGTAAAGATCTCCACATATGATTCCTCATCCTTTCGGAAATAACATAAGTATGACTAAGTGCATGAAAGATAGCGGGGATAGCGGGAAAAGAGGGATTAGTAAAGAGCATGCTGGGATACGTTAGGTAATATCTGCTCACTGACATTCACTGACACTCACTGTAATCACACAAGCCAAATAATTATGTATGAGCAGTGTACATGTAGATAAATAATCCCTACATGTACCTTGGTTACATATGGTTAACATATACATTTAATGCTACAAAGACAATACTAAAACACACTTTATGATCACGTGCTGTCTCGATTGAACGGTTTTGGTCTGACCTGTGTTAACATTTGTATAAATCACTATTTTATCAATGAAAAGTGTGTATTTTTAAGCCAATTTCTGAATGGAATAGTTGTTGTATTACTAATATTATTATTATTATTGATAAAGTGTATCATCAGATTAAATTTTAACATTCATGTATTCGAGTTTGTGTGAGTGTGTGTGTGATGCTGTAGAATATTTATAAAGGATTTAAAATTTAATAACTTTGAGAATTGTATTTTTGTATTTGAACCTCGTTTCCGTTTTTTTTTTTTTTTTTATTTTTTATTTGAATATCAATCTGAATATTATGTTTTTTTCATATATTAATAATTTTTCCGTCAGTGTTCTTAAATTCAATTCCTTATTCTATTCTCATTGTACATATAGTTTGATAGATTAAGCGTTGCAGATTTCGTTTCTAAACTTAGAAGACTGGTGAATTTATTAAGATTTGGCCAATTCTAGTAATACTTTTTTAAGAACTGTTTACGAAGATCTCTATACTTTAGGCAAACAAGTAGAAAATGATATACATTCTCTATCTGTTGTTGATTGCAGTTTACACACAGTCTGTCGTTTCTGGATGTATTGTCATTTCATCCCGTATCTAAATTGGATGAATGAGAACTCGTTCGGAATTTTGTTAATGCCATTCTAAACTTTTTGTTTTTTATGTAGTCAAGATATTGTTCAAATATAAACTCGTGCTTAAATAAAATGTATGTCTCGATTTTGCTTGAGTTGTTAATCTTTGAGTACCGAGATTGTTTAAAAATATAATTTATTCTTTGAGTGATTTGAGATACATTTATTTCTGTATCAAATTGATTTAACCATGTGTTACTCATTGCACAATGATCTAATATTTGTTATATTTGGAGATCCCAATTATTTGGGTTTGTTGAACCTTAGTAAACCATTGACTGGAGTAATGTGTATGATTTAAATAGAATAGAGTTTGAATCGGATTTAATTAATTTATACCAATAGTTTATTGGTACGATCTTTCTTTGTTCAGCCTAATTCACGGTAAATTGCCTCTAGATTGGTAGTTTTCTTTATACTTATTATTGTCCTACACAATTTATTCTGTGTCCGTTCAATATCTTTGCATTCATAATATCCGTAAATTCTACACCGTAGATAAGCACTGGTGTCACTATTGTTTTAAATAAGTTTACCTTTTCAGATGTTGGTAAGACTGTCTAGTTATAGATAACGAATAACTTGTGTAATGCATGTGATGCGTGATGTGCTATCCACGTCTGTGTTCGATACCAATTATTAATTTTTAAATAAATGAACTCCTAAATACTTAAACGATTTTACGACTTCGATGTGTTGGTTATTTATGTTAAAGTTATAAGTTGTATGGCGATCTCTTTCAAAACTCATAATTTTGATTGTACTAGTCTTAAGCTTGAACCCCTATGTATTGCAATAATTTTCTATTTGATTTAGAATATTCTGCAGTATTTCTGCTGATTCTGCAAAAATTACTGCATCGTCTACGGAATACTGTTTTGTCCATATCCTACCATTGCATGTTGCCATCCTACTGTCCTACTATCGCCATATTACTGTCCTACTATCGCCATCCGACTGTCCTACTGTCCTACCATCGCCATCCTACTGTCGTACTATACTATTCTACCATCGCGTTCTCGTTAATATGCGATGATATAGGATGGTAGGATATGAACAAAACAGTATTCCGTATGATACATAACTGGCAGTGATTCAGACTGTTAAAGTATTTTTGTTTCTCTTGAGTTATATGCATATGTATTCTCTTTTTAGAATTGTTATTTTGTCATATTCCTTGAATAAATGTAAAATCTTAAAACTTGAATTAATCACTTTGATGAAGATTGAAAGCATTGTAAAATAAAAAGGAGATATAGCTTTTTGTAAAACTCCCTTTTTATGCCCCCGGAATCATAGATTCGGTGGGCATATAGTTTTTGGCCTGTCTGCACGTCTGTCTGTCTGTCTGCACGTCTGTCTGTCTGCACAAAAAACCCTTTAACCTTGACCACTACTTTTGAATCATAACAGGTACGGCTACCATATTTCACATGTGTATTCCTTGTGACATGACCTTTCTGTCAGTACCAACATTTTTGACCTTGCGACCTTGACCTTTGACCTAGATGTTGCCATTCTCAAAAAAAACGTCTGTCTGTCTGTCTGTCTGCACGTCTGTCTGTCTGCACAAAAAAACCTTTAACCTTGACCACTACTTTTGAACCATAACAGGTACGGCTACCATATTTCACATGTGTATTTCTTGTGACATGACCTTTCTGTCAGTACCAACATTTTTGACCTTGCGACCTTGACCTTTGACCTAGATGTTGCCATAATAAAAAAAAACTTTAACCTTGGCCATTACTTTTGAACCATAACAGGTACGGCTACCATATTTCACATGTGTATTCCTTGTGACATGACCTTTCTGTCAGTACCAACATTTTTGACCATGCGACCTTGACCTTTGACCTAGATGTTGCCATTCTCGAAAAAAACTTTAACCTTGGCCATTACTTTTGAACCATAACAGGTACGGCTACCATATTTCACATGTGTATTCCTTGTGACATGACCTTTCTGTCAGTACCAACATTTTTGACCTTGCGACCTTGACCTTTGACCTAGATGTTGCCATTCTCGAAAAAAACTTTAACCTTGGCCATTTCTTTTGAACCATGATAGGTACGGCTACCATATTCCACATGTGTATTCCTTGTGACATGACCTTTCTGTCAGTACCAACATTTTTGACCTTGCGACCTTGACCTTTGACCTAGATGTTGCCATTCTTGAAAAAAACCTTTAACCTTGGCCATTACTTTTGAACCATAACAGGTACGGCTACCATATTTCACATGTGTATTACTTGTGACATAACCTTTCTGTCAGTACCAACATTTTTAACCTTGCGACCTTGACCTTTGACCTAGATGTTGCCATTCTCAATAAAAACTTTAACATTGACCACTACTTTTGAACCATAACAGCTTGTGACATGAACTTTCTGTCAGCACCAACAATTTTCACCTTGCGACCTTGACCTTTGACCTAGATGTTGCCATTCGGGGGCATCAGTGTTTCACAAACACATCTTGTTTGTATAATATTTTCCACTCTGTTCCTAACAAACTTTCATTAGTAGAAATTGTTTATAGCTTTTTTTCATATTTTCAATTGAAATAGAATTCATCCTATATTATGTCAATTTAAACAACATTTACAATTTACAACTTTATATATAGACAACGCAGTTTGACTCTGCAGCAGACAACTTTTGAAAAAATGTAATTTTTTAAACTCTGTTCAATTATTATACATTCATTAACAGAGTTTCCATATTTTATCCAAGATAATTTATTATATTTGCATAAAGGCTTAACCCTTTCCAACATATAAACGCTTCTGACAACTCTGCAGCAGACGACTTTTGAAAACATCGTGGCAAAAGTAAAAATTGCTCATAATGAGAAATTTCTCCTTTTGGCATAGTTGTTTTCAAATCTATTTAATAAATAAACTCTCAGTTATGGGGATTTTCATGCTTTTGCTCAGATGTTTTCAAAGGCGTCTGCTGCACATTTATTATATGTGGAGAAAGAGTTAAACCACAATTGTGCATAATGTAGATCAAGATCGGTCAGTAAACTTAAGCAGTCTAATTTCCATCCACAATGTTTCCTTCTTATTTACTATTATTAGCAAAGACACGTCCTTTAATTGAATTAACCCTTTTTTCAACATACAGACGCTTTCTGACGCCTCGGCAGCAGACGACTTTTGGAATCATTGTGGCAAAAGGTGAAATTGGTCATAGTGTCAACCTTTTCCCACAAACAGACGCATTCTGACGCTTCTGCAGCAGATAACTTTTGAAATTATTTTGGCAAAAGGAAAAATTGCTCATAATGCGCAATTTCTCCATTGCCACATGTTTTCAGATATTTTATTTATAGATATTTTAGTCATGTTTTCTAAGTTGTCTGCTGCAGATGTGTTTTATGTGGGAAATGGTTAATTCAATCCGCAGGCAGAGAAGAATTTGGCACATCTATCCATAAGACTTCAAGATAACATCACTTTTGGCAACATCCCCCCCCCCCCGCTTTCCCATCTGCCGAGCCCCGGTAGCTTAGTCGGTAGCGACGCGGGCTGTCAATCCAGGGGTTGTGAGTTCGAATCCCGGCTCGGCCAACTTTCTTTCCGACAATTGACAAAAGTCAATGCGACATGCGTCATTCGTCTTCCACCAATGGGCTTAGTCTATGTGGAAAAGCAGCCAGTTGCTTGGGAAGATTGTTGTGTGGAGTACTAGTGTGAGAAAACCAGGAAATGCATGAGTAGGTGAACTGGTCGCCGTGATATAACTGAGAAATTGTTAAAAAACGGGGTTAAACCCCAATCAATCAATCAATCAATCAACCCTTTCCCATCTGAAGGTGCATTTCGACACATCTGCTGTCGTAGACTTTTGAAATCATTATGGAAAAAGCAGAAATTTCTCATCATGAGCAATTTCTCCATTTGCCACAATGTTTTCATTTTGTTCAGTAATTAAAACTTCATTTATATATATATGCCTACATGTTTTCCAAGTTGTCTGCTGCAGGTTTGTTCTTTGTGGGAAAGGGTTAATTCAATCTGCAGGCAGAGAAGACTTTGGCACATCAATGCATAAGCCTTCATGATAACAACAATTTTGGCCCTCTTTTCCCATATGCAGGTGAATTTGACACATCTCTGCTGCCGTAGATTTTTGAAAACATTGTGGAAAAAGGAGAAATTGCTCATGATGAGCAATTTTTCCTTTTGTCATATTAAAATATGGTCAAACCTATTCAATAAGTATACATTAAGTCTTAGAGATTTATGTTTTTTAAAGTTGTCTGCTGCAGGTTACTCGTATGTAGGAAAGGTTTATTGCATGTGGCTCATATATCCATTTGAAAAAATGGACATTCTTGAATCATCACTTAACCTTTCACACTTACAGATGCATCTGCAGCAGATAACACTTAAAAAACATTTTGACAAAAAACACAATTGCTTAAAATGAGCAATATGAGCAATATGTACCAGTTATGGATTGATTAAGTCCTCTTTTACGGACAGAGTGGAAAATAGTTGAGTAAGAGTTCAGAAAGATAAGAGCATTCTGAACCCTTAGTATACCATTTTTAATAGCGTGCTGGTAATGGATTGGGAAAATTTGTATTTATGGAGCACAGGGTTATGTTGCATTTGTGTGGCAATGTATTTATACCATGCTAATAAAGATAGAGATAATTTTCTTTTCATCAATGTATAATTATCTATTTTTCAAACAGTTCATGTACATTTATGTAATCAGATGTATTATGTATATAAGTTATATGTATATGGGCCGGAGGCCTAAGTATAAATGAATAAACTTTGTGTTAAAAATGAACCATGGTCAAGTTGTCCCCATGAACCAATATAATGCTTTGACAAATGACCTAGCTTGTGAAAAGTGGACAGTTTTGAACAAGGCCCAAAGTACATGATAAACAAATAGTATGACAAAGTTTCATGTCTTCTTTTAGGTCACTTCAGGCAAGAAATCGATCAACACATTTCTCTCCTAACTATTTGTACCAAAGCCAATCAGCGAGCGAGCTGCTATCACTCATCAGTGTGTGGATTCTATTTAAAATCGAAATTGTTTTACAAAGCTAACCTCCACCCTTTCCTCCACCGCTGATATAAATATAACTCCCTTTAGTTCACACTTAGTTCGACATAGCGGTCGCGTTCTCTGATTCGTAGTTGGTTTATTTTTACACTTTTTACATCTTCTTCGTCGCTCTTTTTCGGAAAAGTTCGTAAATTTCTTTGTCTATTTACAACATGTATATTGTTATGCCAACTTAAAGAAGATGTATAAATAACAAAACCGACGTATTCTTTTTATTTAAAATGAATTCGACAACGCCCGTAAATATTCGTACTTTTCCGTTTCACTTCGGGAAAATGAATAATAACCTCTCACAGTTGACCTCTTTCATCGCAATTTTCCTTGAATATTCGCAAACTTATTTTTCATTTTCTTCAATATATTATGGAACATGAAATGACATAATATAAACAAAAGTGTAAAATGCGAAACATAATGGTAAAGTCAGGCATGATGATTTGTTTCACAATGGCAAATGACTCCATTTAAACTGAATTGGACAATTACCCTAAATACTCGAACATAGTCGTACTTTTCCGTTCCACTTCGCTTAGATGATAATAACCTTCCATATTTAACATTTTCTTTTGTTAGGGTGATCTTAACCTAAATGCAGTTTTGTTGAATCCATGATGAACTATTTTTTCCGCGCAGTCTCACCCTAAAATGCGTTGTATGTAAACAGCAATTGGCAGGCAGCCAACTCCAAAAAATTGTTTATCTACTATGACCAGTGGCTAAAGTCTCATAATGCTAACGGAACCATTTTTAAAATGCTAGGATTATAATAACTGTAAGAAGTTGAAAACGTTGTCACAATGTTTTCAAAGTCGTCTTCTTTAGATGCGTCAAATGCATTTATAGGTGGGATTGCCAGCAACCGAAATGTATAATTATTTAACAACATACAATAAATTTGCAGCAGACGTTTTTGTACAGGCTTCTGAAAAGATCACTGCAAAATTTTATAAATCTTTATAAATAATATATTTTTAATTTATTGAATACAAGTTTAAAGCATTCTGGCTAAAATTGTTAGTTTTGAACGATTTCTGCTTTTGTCAAAATAATTTCAAAAGTCGTCCGTTGCTGATTCGTCAAAGTTGGTCTATATGTGGGAAAAAAGTAATTATTTAAACAAAACACTTTTCGTAATATTTAGCATAAACATATGTCATACCTGTCATTATAGAGCAGGCACCCCTTAGTTTTCTATCTAATTTCTTAACTGTGCGAGAAGGATTGTTATTTTCATTTTAGATTATACCTACATGGTCATATTCCTCCTTCTCGCAGATAGCATTGCTACGAACAACCCAGAGCCGAACACCGCGTTTAGATATACGTTCGGATTCATTGAAAGTGTACACAGCACAATTATCGGCGTTGTATTGATATCACATGGTTATCATTTCCTGTAAGGCTGTACTCGACAAAGAGAGAAGGGTTATGTCGTCTGCAAAAGACGGGGCACAAAAATGAGACCCTGTAACTTGAAAATCTAATTTACTGTTAACGAATTGGTCAAGTAGTGAGTTTATAAACACCAGGTACGAGAAACGTGACCAGACTCCAGCCTTGTCTGGCACCATGTATAACAGGGAACCATTCAGAATAATAACCATTATACATTACACAACTATACATTTTGGAGTGCATTGCAATGACTGTTTGTAATAGTTTTGGACAAACCCTGATGTCATTCGGCTTTTAAAAAAGACTATCGTGCCATACCCGGTCAAACACATGACGAGCATCTAAAAAAGCACGCAAATGCTATTGTTATTTTTTACTAAAATATTATACTTTCTTTGAGAATGAAGGATGTCATAGGACTGCCCATGTTTGACTGAAATCCACCCTTGAGCACAGGCGTCCGAGTTTTTGTTTAGAGAGGATTAACAAAATAAACATGCAATATTGGTTAAACTACGACAAATAGTCTTTGTATGGTTCATATGCTACAGTAATAACGACCGTAATAATATCGAATGAGAAAACTCGGGGAATCCCCCGCGAAAATACCGTGTTACTATAAATAGACTCCCTACTGTATTATATATAAAAAGACAAGGTGTGTAACGCAATTTTAACCCCCTTATCCATTCGAGCCATATTTTTAATATTTTAATATTTGTAGAAAAATACCAAAGTAATATTTTTTCTGCGACCCAGAGGATCAAAAGGTTTCAAAAAACCCATAACGACGCTGTACTGGAGACCTGACCGCCATGCGCTGACGTCGCATTATCATATTCCGCAGCGAATATTCTAAAAGTAAATCCCGCGACATCAGCGTTCGGGAATATTCGCGCCTTTTTCTTTTCTAAAAATAAACCTTTATGCGAAATGTCAACAAAAGGTGAGATGATGGAGACGGCAAAGGTATTGACAGAAACCGGACAAAGTTTCATCATAACAGGCCAGTGTGGCACAATAAAATCGTTTTTAATGAGGTTAGTGTAGTATTCTTTGTTCCCATTTTTGATAATTTGTAATAATGCCATTCATGGACTTGTATAGTCTGAAGTAGTGACAATAGGGTAAACCTTGGACGATTATTTCACTCGGTATAAAGTGAAGCGGGTCTCGAGTAATATTAGTAAAGGTATATCTACAAAGACAACTTCGATACATGCTATGCTCGTACTACTCCGTTTAATAAATAAAGAATCTAGTAAGCAAACATTTCGTTTCCTTGCATCGAATCTAAAGAACAAATAACGAGGGTTTGTTTTTTACAGAGTAGAAAACATTCTGAAAGGGAGGAAACTATTTGATTAAAGGTGAGTTACAAGCAGTTAGTTGCATGTCAATATATGAAAAAGAAATTTGATACTTGTCATAAAAAAGCTGTTTGACACCTGTCATGAAAGTTCAACATAACACTTTCATTTTTCATTCTTTTCAAGTGCAATGTTATAAAAACATTGTTAAACCTTCCCACATGAAAACGCATTTTATAGCCGGTGACTTGAAAATATGTGGCTAAAGAAGGGCAATATACTGATTTTGACAGTTTACAAACTACAGGGCTACAGATAAATTTTTGGCCTAAAAGCAATTCTTTTTAAAATGATGAGTACTCAAAAGCAAATTAAAAGTAAATAAAGCATGTGTTTACATTTGTGTTGCTTAAGTAATTAACATTGAATCAAACAAGATCTGAATGTAAAAACAAATATTTATGGCTTAATGTGAACAAGACAAAATTATACTTATCTTAGATATACACTGTGTATTATTTTAAAACAAAACTTAATTTGAAAAGTGTCTGGATGAATGAGGAATCTCAAAATATATAGATTTTTGAAGAATTAGAAGCATTAGTTAATCTTCATTAAAATATTGTAAGAAAATGAGTCTTTGCTCATTATGTCTCCCTTTGCCACGATGATTTCAAGTCGTACAAACAAGCAATTTGAAAAAGAAAATGGGGTAAATACCCAATTCACTAAAATTGTAATATGTAGCCCTGTTAACCCTTTCCCACATACAACAAATATACATAAATGAAAGAACAATAATTGAATAAAGTTGAAAACATTGTGATAAAAGTAGGAGTTCCTCATACGTCATATTTTGGTCATTCTTATTTAATAGACGACAATGTGTCATCGGTTCCCATAGAGTAATTAAGTTGTCTCTGCTTTATTCCGTTATGAATACTTCGCTGTTTTCATTGGATTCGTAATCGGTTTTTCATGTTTCGTTCGAGATGAACGATTCGTACCAACTGGTTTTAGCTCTTTGCTCCTGGGGAACTGACTTGACCATTTTCTTTTGTTTATTTTCCAGTTTTCTACTGGCCTGTTCAAAACGATTAAAGTGACATTACAAACAAACAAAACAGACTTAATAAGTCTTGCTGTATGTTGACTATACATGTGAACTTTCATAATGCTCAATCTTGATCATAAATATCTTTATTTATTTATTTAAATTACTTCGTATTTTCTGTTTATATACTCTCGTTTTTTCTATCATACTTCTGCTAAACTGGAAGGAGAATATAATTCCCCCTCTCCTTTCAAAGCTTGTGTCACACTTAACTTATAACTAGAGGCAATACACCTTAATATATGTTAATAATTAAGCACTTATGTTTTTTTTATCTAAATGTTCTAGTTAGAGGATTTAAAACCGTTTATTGATAAAAGAAACCTTGAGAAATTTCAGCTTGTATGACACATTATAGTTGCAGTGAATATTAAGCAAACTGTAAACCAAATGGTTTCAGGACTAAACTTGTCATTTCACGATTAAACTTCACATGCTGAATATCACATAGATCATAGCATATAAAACGTCAAATATTGACCCTTTCTACTCTTGGTAACCTTTTTATATAGGCTATGGTAGCAACATAGGCACACCTTGGCCTTCTTGTTTAAAATATAGGGACATTTGGCCTTCTTGTTTGAAATATTTACATACTGTCTGTTTGCACAGGTTATTTAAATGTACTAAACTGCATCTGCTTCCTTTAAGTCATGCTTCAAAATCATGCGCGGCGTCTGTGATGCTTTGCATCAAAATTCTTCTTGTTTATTTTGGTATTATAAAAAATAGATCTTATCGAATGTTAAACAGTGGGAGCAGTATAAATCAATGAGGACATATTATTCAACAACTTAGTGTTAATTTAATTGGATGTGTCTGTAACTTTTGTACAAATAAACTTAATCGTGTATGCTGTCTTACGGAGGAGTCGAAGACGAAAAAGCAATAGTGAGAGAGACCGGATAGTGTTCGAATTAAAGGAACTGCCAGGTGTAAAACAAAAAGCTGCTTCGAAACCTAAATGTAATTATATTTCATAGAACAGTACAGTTTCGTTTTCGTGAGAACTTCAATAGTAAATCCAAACGAAATTTGCCAACATCTTTTGACGTCCAGAACCAATGTTAATTATGCATACCCAGGCTATTCATAATATATATGATTTTATATTATATTGGATAACAATGGGACAGTTATGCACAATTAGATGGTTGTAAAACATTTTTAACTTTATTTGATTTAAGGCATTTTTATCATAAGAAGACATAATGGTAAGAAGTTTGTTAATCCTCGAAGATATTGTATACTTACTTAACTCTTAAACAATTTGATTTAGGTGCTTTGCAAACAATTCATGAGACAGGAATCAATTTATATATTAATATAATATTTCACCTTTAACAAAGGCGCGCGTCCGTAGTGTACTGGTATGTACTCTTGACAGTATACTAATTAATTGATTGATGTAATAAATGAATGTTTTTAATTGATTAATTGACAATTATTTACCGACAAACAATCATGGAGGTTAGTTATTTGTCAACAAAAGTCAGAAAATGCATAAAAAGGTTACATTTTCACGACTATGCCCACGGACATTTGGTGGTCATTATGTAAGCTGTCCCGGAAAGGTCACCAAAAATGATCACATGTTTGTTTTAATTCTTTCCCACATACACCAATTCTCCAGCATTGGACTTTGAAAACATCTAGGCAAAATCATGGATCTAGTCAATATATAAAAGCATTATCATTGAAAAGAGTTAAAAACACAGCGATAAATTGATTGTTTTCAGCAATTCCTCCTTTTGTCACAATGTTTTCAAAATTAGTCTGCTGTAGAGGGGTCTGTATGTGGGAATAGGTTGATTAACACATTGTTTAATGTATACATATATATATATATATATATATATGTACTTTCAATTGCGTCAATCAATTTTAGAATTAAATGAAAATCCTAAATTTCTCATGTAGAAAATGGATAAGGTCATTATTTATTCCAGTGAGCAAGAAGCGATCCATTCATGAGGCTGTAACCCCTAATACAGTAATGCCCAAGAGCAAGAAAACTTTATTTATGACACCTAAGAAGAGTGAAACACTAGGTTTGTTGCGTCTAAGAAAGACCTGGTAGAAAAGGGAACACAGACCAAATCTTACAGTCAATATTTTGATGTGAAGGTTTGTAATTCAGATTAAAACATTTATAAACAACATTGTTTGAAAATGAAGCATATTGAAAATGCTTTTAAACCTATGGTAATATAAATTTGAGGAATTCATGAAAAAATCTAACATTATGTTATCACATGTTATGAAAAAATATCAAAATACAACATAAAACTAGTATTAGAACATAATCATTGTTTACGCTAATACCTGGTAATATTACTAACTCTGCTATGATCATTTATCATTTTCATCTGTTATTTTTTAATCTTAATATTTTAAAGAAAAGTTGAGGTATGGTCTAGCTTTGGTGTTTTCGTCTGTGTCTATGTGCAACAAATTGAACCTTGGCAATAATTTCAAAACATTTAAGATATGTAGACTCATTATGTATGTTGCCAGAGACAATCTGCACATATACAGGAACATCCATCAACAATAAATCGAAAATACTATTCCGATGCTATTGCTCAAATTAAAAACACTACTGATATATGGAAATACATGAAAGAGCTAAATCCGAAGACAGGGACAAATATGCCAAATGTGTTAATGTCTGAAAATGAAATGGTTGAAACTCCCAAGGATATAGCTAATATGTTTAATTCTTATTTTACAAGCGTGTCAAAATAGAACTAGACAGCAGTGGTTTGAACAAAGAGGGGTAAAATCATCAAATTTATTTAAACCAATTCATTATTGTGAAGCCTTAAATGGGAAAAATAATGGATTCAATTATTTTATTTCCCAATCAGCACACGCAAATCGGCCCGCTGGCGGCAATAAATGGGCATCGCGGCATAACGGCCCATCAACGGTCCGCTATGGGCCCGTTTTTGCCCAATCAGCACACGCAAATCGGCTCGCTGGCGGCAATAAATGGGCATCGCGGCATAACTGCCCGTCAACGGTCCGCTATGGGCCCGGTTTTGCCCAATCAGCACACGTAAATCGGCTCGCTGGCGGCAATAAATGGGCATCGCGGCATAACGGCCCATCAACGGTCCGCTATGGGCCCGTTTTTGCCCAATCAGCACACGCAAATCGGCTCGCTGGCGGCAATAAATGGGCATCGCGGCATAACGGCCCGTCAACGGTCCGCTATGGGGCCCGTTTTTGCCCAATCAGCACACGCAAATCGGCTCGCTGGCGGCAATAAATGGGCATCGCGGCATAACTGCCCGTCAACGGTCCGCTATGGGCCCGTTTTTGCCCAATCAGCACACGCAAATCGGCTCACTGGCGGCAATAAATGGGCATCGCGGCATAACTGCCCGTCAACGGTCCGCTATGGGCCCGTTTTTTCCCAATCAGCACACGCAAATTGGCTCGCTGGCGGCAATAAATAGGCATCTCGGCATAACGGCCCGTCAACCGTCCGCTATGCGCCCGTTTTTTGTTCTAGCTTTCTCCAGAAACCTATTTGAAAGCTTATATACAGGTTAGTTATAGTGCACCATTTTAATTATCATACCATTAGAAAAAAATATAATCGCAAATTGAGATTTTTTATTCAACATAGTGGACCTCTGGCGGGCCGATATATATAGAGTTGTCTAACCTATTTCACTATGATTCGATTGCCTGCCTTGAAATTACAACAACAATATGAAGTATGTATTTTAAATTTGTCTTTAAAACACGTATATTGCACAAATTATGTAATGCATGGATATAAAACCATATAAAAAGAGTATGTATGCCTTTGTTAAAATACGATTGAAATAAACTTATTTAATATTTTATCACGTGGGAACTTGGCGGAAGTGAGAAAATACAGGTATGTGTTCAAACAACTTTTGAATGATTGAGGTTTTTCGGCATTGGATCGTTTAAAGAGGTAAAATCTTTATAAGTAAGCCACGTCAAATAAGTTAATGTTTTTGTTTTTCTTTTTAAAAAGTGTTCCAGATCATGATCACAGTTTTCATTGCAAATGAAATATAATTGACATCAGATTTCGCGACATGACTTTGCGGGTTATCGTCCCCTATAAAACACATTCTATGAAGTTTTAAACATTATTGCACCATCAAATCATCGCATCCTTTCTACGATTAAGTACTTTTGCTTGAACAGGTTTAATTCCTGGTGCATGTGTATTTTTTCTCACTAAAGATAACAGCTCGCCAGAATTAGGGACATTAGTGATAATTATATTATCTCCCTTGTGGAAGACCATTATCTGAAGTAGAAAGATGGAAGGCAACTGAATTTAGGCAGTTTCTGATGTATACTGGCCCAGTTGTATTAAAAAGTCACTTGTCTTCAGCAGCATACAAGCATTTTCTTCTTCTCTATGTGGGCATTCTATGTTTGTCTTGTGACTTTTTGTTTGAGGCCTATAGAAACTATGCTGGTGAGATATTATGTTTTTTTGTTCAGCAGTTTGGAACTTTTTATGGAGAAGATATGTATGTCTACAATGTGCATGCACTCGTTCATTTATCTGAGGATGCGAGCAACTTTGGTATACTTGACAATTTTTCTAGCTTTCCATTTAAAAGTTTTCTTGGAAATCTAAAAAGATTGGTCAGAAAACCCAATTTAGCACTTCAGCAGGTTATAAGGCGACTTTCAGAAGGTCAAAATGTCTGTCCCAATAAACCTGCTAGAAATAGCATAACTGTAAAGAAACCTCACAGAAATGGACCTGTCCCAAGGCAGTATCAGGGATACCAGCAGTTTACAGAAATCCATTTTCCAGATTGTTATATCTCAGTTCATCACGGAGACAACTGCATTATGACTGGAGAAAATGTAGGGCTTGTCAGAAATATTTTGGCAGAGAATGAGGAAGCAGAGAAAATAATAGTGTATGAAAATTATCATACTTCCTGCAATTATTTCACCTATCCTCTGCAGTCAATGGATCTCCGAGTCAAGAAGGTGTCAAATTTGAGTGGTCAATTGGATGTATCTCCTGCTTCTTCAATTGTTTTTAAGTGTGTTCTGCTGCCTTTTCACAACAAGCATATAGCATTTCCAATGATACACAGATTTAAAAGAAACGTTTAGTGCTAGAATGATAAAACCATCATTATTGTACTGGCCCCAGTCTACTATTGTTTTACTCTATTGCATTGATCTATATTCGACTATCCATAAATTTACTCATTTCATAGTTGACTTCACTAGGCCTATATATCTATGCATTGTTGGTGTGTGACTGAGAATCGGTTCCAGTCGAAATGTTTCCAGCACATTTAATTGTCGACAATGCGTCGTTAAACACTTAATGAAATGTCCCATCTTGGAGGCTTGCAATGTAAGTTTTTTCTTGGAAATTAAAATGTTTAATGTTCATAGTTTGTACACATTGTGGGAAAAGGTTATTTTCAGTTCCGAATTTATTTTCTGGAGAATAGAGGCAGCTTGTCATGTGTTTTCGTGTCACATGTTTCTGATCTTAGTCAAAGATACGCCTGTAGCTTCTAATGTTTGTATAGTTATGACATCTTAGGATGACTTTGTAGTTCTATTTCTGTATTAAGATCAGTGTTGGTTGATTCGAGAAAGAATGCTTAATTTTCTCTGAAAACATTGCTATAGCAGTTCTTGACCATTTATTTGTGACTTCAAATTGTTTTTAGAAATTGTAATGATGACCTAACTACATCATGAGCTCACATGTAGTTACGCCATATATTCCAAAGTTGTTCATGGGGTTATCTCCCTTGGTAGTAATAACGCATATTCAAATTGAGTGGTTTTATTTTCTTTATTTTCAGTACTTTACAATTAAGTTATCTTGGTTTGAAATAAAAGCAAATATTCGTTGGGTCGGCTTGTTAACTTTCTGACAGTCACGGCCAGAACAATCATGTCAAATAATTATTCCGCATATAAACATATGTGCACCTGGTGTTTACTCCATCTGCAAATGAACCTGGACTTGATATTGTTGCAATTGGTGGAGATGGGGGCATACATGTCCTGTGGACACATTTACAGTTACCACTTTGTCTAATTCTTAATATATATATATATGTACATTATCAGTTAACATAGGTATTTTGACCCAGTTCTTGGTGTTTTCGGGCAAGACTAATTTCTACCAATTATTTGATTGAATTAAAAACTAAAAAAGTTAGAAAAAAAAAAGATCTTAACAAAATGTGTTTCCCCGGGGTCCCCAACCCTGGTTACTTTTCAAATGTTGGCCTGCTCAACAAATTCTTATTGACAACACTGCTCATTATGACTAACACTTGATCTGAATTAAATCGGAGATATGCATTTATAAGTTTGTACTTAAAAAGTTATTTAATTGCTCGATCAGAACACTTTTATTTTGCAAGAACAAAAATTGTTGTTTATTTCTGGCTCTCATTTCAATATATATTTTCAATGTTGAAATATTTCAGTCATTTCTCTAGTTGAAAGGATCGGCTAGACATGTTTCTGTTAGTGGAATTTACGGATCAAAAAGAATTGGCTGTTATTCCTGATAACTGGCAAGATGGCACTAGATGTGCATTGTGGCCGCCATTTAAATCATCTAGTAAAGTTGTGAAAGCTGTGATTAACAAGGCTCCACCATTACACTCCTGGCATGCCTATCCAATCAGAGTTCTGTACACCAGTGGTAAGTGTAAAACATTGACCTTCAATTTTCATGATGTTTTCATAAATCCTACTCAAACTTGAGAGGAATATAGAAGCTGAGAATATTGTACACAATAGGTTGGTTTACACTGCATGCAATTTCAAATAAGTCTGTTTTATTAATTTGAGCTGTAATGCTGTCTTATGGGTGCCAATAATTTAATCTTGATCATTTTTTTGGTTTAAATATATGAAAAACCAAAGCTGGCACTTCAATCTCTTGGCCAGAACTTAATTTATGCAGCATGCTGCTCAAACATGATAAATCCTTGCTTGGAATAAACTTTCGGGAGTATTTTATGTGTAACTGGTATTAAGAGTTAAAAAGTAAGAGCAAGCAATTTTTATACTAGATCTTTATAGCCTTTAACCCATTCAGCCCTGGTGACGCTAGTAGGCGTCTCGGCAACAGACGACATCTGGTAGTTTTATATCTTGAAATGTTTAATGTCGTCTGCTGCAAAAGTGTTCTAGGGTTGAATGGGTAATGGAGGCTTTAAAGTTTAAATAAGCATAATTTTCAAAAAATACACGTAGTTAAATTGTTATCTGTCTGTTAATTCATACACAAATTCATACATTTACTTCAGAGTTGTATGAGAAAGCTAGAACCAAAATGAAGCAGGCTGAGATGGAGTCTGACCTACAGACGGACAATGAGGTTGATGCTAGAAAGAATGGCAGGCCTGTTCGTTGCAAAAAGAATGGCAGGCCTGTTCGTTGCAAAAGGTAAGTGTGTGATGAATTTGATTGCTCGTAGAAATAAAGAAACACTGAAATCATTCATGTGTGCATAGGCAAACATATTCTGTTAAAAGAGTAAATGTTAGAATTAAAAGAAAAATTCTAACCATTAATGTACATGTGTTAAATAGAGAATCTTACATGAGTGGTCATGGAATATCGTCCACTCGTATTTACGAGTAAAATATTCCACACCAGTCGTCCTGCAGGACGAGTGAGACATATTGTTGAACTGATACTAACTTGCCTCGTTTAGTAAAAGCTGATATGAGGCAGACGTCTTTCAGACCGTTAGGAATAGAAAGGAGAAAGAAACGGCTTCATCGAACCCCCTCAACCACTAGGCTATCGAGGCGGTTAAAGCTTGCTGTCTTACGGACAGCTCTTGTTATGACATCGGTTTAAGTTGATGCTTTCTTTCATAGGGCTACCACAAGATACAGCAGCTCAGATGAAGAGGAAGCTGCTCCAGTTAAGAAGAGGCCTTCGACATCCATTGTGATTCTTACAGAGCCGTTAAGCACCACTGGCAGTCAAGCGGCAACGATACCACCTTTGCCTATACCACCGGCTCGCCTTGTCACACCAGCTGAAAAAACTTCACAAAGCAGCCAGGATTCTTCACCCCAAGCTCCAATGTGTACACCCCCGTCATCCAAGTCTTCGAGATCTACACTACTTGCTCGCCTCATCACACCAGCTGAAAAAACTTCACAAAGCTGCCAGGATTCTTCACCCCAAGCTCCAACGTGTACAAATCAGGAATTTAAGGGCAACATGTTGAGATGAAGGCATTGGTTATGTAGATTTTAGTTTATATGAGTTGTAAATGTAAATCTAGTCATGCTAATAAGTGGATATATTCTCTGGACAAAATGTTCGCGTTTTCACTGTTGTCTGCATTATGCGTAGGGAAATATTCACGAATATCTAATTCTGACCAACTAGTGAGTTACATTTGAGTTTTACCCTTATATATTTGGCAGGCTGAAATGTACGTTTTTCGACATATCGCGAAAACTCGAACATATCCGCCGAGAGAAAATAACTACTTATACAGTATTTGAGATTCTCGTAGTCCCTGTTTTATTGACATATATGGAAGTCTTTAGTCATACATGCATTACAATGTGCTGAGATTTATTTGTCATTGTATTTTGTTTATTTTTCAGAAATCATATGTTTAATTGTTGACCCTTACAGTGCTGAATATTTAAAATTGGCTCCTCCTTTTTTTAATAAAGATGACCTTATATTTAAAGAAAGACATTCATATGAGCCTAATAATTCTGCCAGTACAGTTCTGCTTGTGCTATGCAATTTCCTAAGGCAAACAGTGCAGACCCTGATCAGAGAGCTCCTATAGGAGCCATTTAATCTGAGCCTACGCTGTTTGCATAAGACGTGTATACTCAGTTCCAGCCTCGTAGGAGTTAATATCTTGTTACAATTCAAGTGCTAGGCTCAGTCAGGGCAGGGCGTCTTTATATATGTTCATTTTCTCCTAACCTGTTGTGCCATTTGTAGATTCAAGCATAATTATTTTTTCTATTTTAGTCTCAACACAAAAATACAAAGTAAAAATTGTATGTTGTGGTCAGAAAACGCATAGTGAAAAATGAAGCATTAGCTCGATCCTATCTGGTTAAATGCTTCATTTTTTACAAAGTTTTCCACAGTGTTGCTTTGTACATCATACCTTGGAAATAAGAATAGCAACAGGGAAAGAGCTAGTTTAAAGTGAAAATTAAAAAGCAGCGAAATGGTTTAATGAAACTGTTGTATTGTAGACTGATTAGCTTTTCAGTAGTCTCTTTTCTTGGCACACACTGTTGGCAAATAAGAGAAATAATGAAGAGAACAGCAAAACCTGTCTATAGTGACCATGAAAATAAGTCATCTTTCTTATCACTCTAGACAGGTGTCTGCCTAATGCAGCACCTGATTAGTGCAGAATGTTCTGTAGGAGTTTTCCGCATTGTTTGTTGCATTAATCAGACTCTGTCTATAGCACTCACTACAGCCCATTTTAGTGACCATTATAGACCGGTTTAACTGTATGCTATGTGAGATTTAGAAATTCATTATGTACATGCACATTAAAAGTTTTTGATTTTCGTGACTTTGAATGAGAATGTTGTTAGTAGTTATTATAGTAGTACAATCATTTTTCCCATTTGAAAAGAGAAAGTTGCAAGTTTTAACCAGCTATAGATGTGATGGAAATCCCCAGGAAACTGTATTGAATAAAATATTTCTTTATTGAGTTTAAGACCCAAATAATCACCGGAGTAAAATCACCAACCTTCTGCAACATATTCATAACTGGGAGATTTCCTTGCATTTTAACCCTTTGCTGCTACGAGGACTTTTATCTTCTGTGGTAAATAGTGTGATCGTAGAATCGAGTTTGAAGCTATTTCAAAAAGCTTGGTTTTGGATTAGATGCCGAGTTACTTGACGTCTGATCCAAGCCCAATCTGTTTGACAACCTATTATAGTTATTTTTCGGATTCAGAGCTGCACATGGTGGAACCACAACTATCCGCATGCCCCTTAGTTATGGAGTTGCATAACCGCTAGGGGCCCGGTGCTAAATGCCCATAGCGGGCCTCTGTATTATATATAGTGGGCCGGACCACGGCCCGATATAATCGGTCGAGTTGCATATCCGCCAGCGGCCCGCTGTCAAATGCCCATAGCGGGCCTCTGTATTATATATAGTGGACCGACAACGGCACGACCACGGCCCGATATGATCCGTCAAGTTGCATATCCGCCAGGGGCCCGCTGTCAAATGCCCATAGCGGGCCTCTGTATTATATATAGTGGACCGACAACGGCCCGACCACGGCCCGATATGATCTGTCGAGTTGCATATCCGCCAGGGGCCCGCTGTCAAATGCCCATAGCGGGCCTCTGTATTATATATAGTGGACCGACAACGGCCCGATACGTTCTGTTGGTTGTCGGCCCCATCGGTTGCCGAGTTGCATATCCGCCAGAAGCCCGCTGTCAAATGCCCATAGCGGGCCGCTGTTTAAAAGATAGCGGGCCGACAGCGGCTCATTGTTGGTGTGCTGACTGGGTTATTTATGTAACATCCCACCTTGAGCCCTTAATGTAGTATTGATATCATTAACCCTTTCAAATATCAAAACAATTTTAAAACTAGACTATTTAAATTTAAGCGTACCTGAGCACGTCCAATCCACCGTGCATCATCAAATATTGCCTAGTTAACACTCTACATGTTACATTTAGCATCCGATCTTCATGAATTTCTTTATCAGAAAATACATCTTCATAAAATCTTGGACATAATTGAATCTGGTATATGTGAGGTCAAAAACTAGATCAATAGATAACATTGAAGGGAAACCTTATAAACACTGTTGAGGCCTCATTTTTAGCTTGTCTGTTTTAGACAGATGAGCTTATATCATGGCTTCCTCCTCGTCATATATTTTGTCATCCTCAGTACCCAGGCTATTCATAAAATATATATTTTTTATGAATAGCCTGGGTACCGATGATGACATTTAGTTAAATTTTATGTTTAAGTCCATTCATCCTCACTAACCATTCAATATAGAGTTTTGAAACTTAACACATTTGTCTGACATCATACTGATAGTAGCAACAACAGGGACAAGTGCCATAAAAACTCTTGAATGCATTTTGTAAAACTTTTGCCCCTTTTTAAGTCAGAATTTCGGTTATTATTCAACGTAGAGCTTGGAAGCGTTATGGAGTTGTCTCACATTATAGTAGCAAGAGTGGCAATTTCCATAACACTTGAATTCATTTTGTCCAAGTCAGCATTTTAGTTAAAATCAATTTATCCTAGGTAACATTTGAAACTTGAAATTGTTGTATTGTAACATCGTTGCAACAACAGGAGCAAGTTCCATGAATTTTGCCTGCATTTTATCAAACTTCCCCTGCGAAGTGATCAGTTACAGTTCATGAATTAATCTTGAAAAAATCATGAATGGTTCACATCCACAATTATGAAAATATCTTGAAATGCCTGGAAGTACAAATGCGACAAATCCTTGATCAGTTCTTTTTTTATTTTATTTTTTTAAGAGTTCATGAACAGTTCATGAACAGTAGATAATAAACAGTTCTTGAAAGGTTCATGATCAGTTGTCCATGATGTATTCATGAACAGTTCAAGAACAACAATAAAGTGTCGGAACTTGAACTTTTCATGAACCACTTACGAGCCATTTTCCCTCTATATTTCAATGTCTCATTTGTACTTCCAGGCATTTCAAGGACTTTTCATGAACACAAATTCTTAAAAAGTTCATGAACTGAAAATGATGCCTTAAACTAGTCATGAACAGTTCTTGAACATTCTTTGAGACCTCAATGATATTATGCCTCAAATTATTCATGAACAGTTCTTGAACATCCTTCAAATTTATATTGTTTGTCCTCAAACAAAGTTACATATCATTTTAAAAAAATATTAACGTTAATTGTCTTGAAACAGAACTTATAATTGAACAATAAAAGTTACTGTAAATCACAACTTTTAAAAGATGTGCTGCACACTCACGTTATGAAGGCATGGCCTCTTCCATACATGTGCCAATGTGATACTTTAATAAATCACCAATATAAAGATGTTGTTCATGACATAGCACAATACAATTTGATAATTTATTAAACAATGTACCATTTAAGACATTTAGCAAATGTACCAATCAAGTTGTTCATAAGAAATCACTAAACTCTTCTCTGTGCTGTTGAACCACAACATATTTCTCCAACCAAAGTAGTAAACATTACTTACTTCTTTTTGAAGAGTTCCTGTGTTTTATGCTAGAGTTAACTCCCTTGGTATATTTCAAATTCAAGTCCAGTTCTTCAACTGTTCTGAAACCAGTATTGAAGTCAATTCATGCACCTTTTAAGAACTCAACACATTCTACAACTTTTCCTAAACCAGTTTTAAAGTCAATTCATGCACCATTTAAGAACTTGACAAATTCTTCAACTGTTCTTAAACCAGTATTGAAGTAAACTCATGAACAATTTAAGAACTTGATAATATTTTTCAACTTGTCTTGAACAAATCATGATGTCACTTTATGAACATTTTAAGAACTTGGACATTTTCTTGAATCAATCGACATGTTCTTCAACTATTCATGAACTGTTCAAGAAAAGACTTCAAGGACTGTTCATGTTCATAAGTTCATGAACGTAACTCAATAACTGATAAAGAGTGGTTCATGAACAATCCTTAAAAGGTATGAAAATTCATGATTTCATGAATTTCATTTGGCAGGGGTTATGCCCCTTTTTAAGGCAGACTTTTGGTTAACAAACAAATCTGTCTTTTTGAGTCTTGAAATACATGTTACCTATCAAATAAACAATAGAATGATGGAAGAGTTTTAGAAATTACATAACCCCGTCATTTCAGTATGATGTATTAATAGTAAACCTGTTAACACTCTGGGGGCAGCATTTTTCAATTTGGGCATGTTGAAATTTGTCATATTAATAATCGTGAGGATAACTACAAGATATTGTAATATATGTGTGTGAAAAGTGTCATTTGTTCCGTTGATGTGTCTATTAAAGTATATTTAATTATTTTCAGGGCTTGAATATTATTCATGACATTTGCAATTCGATGTCACATACCAGAATTAACAACATAAGACAAGACCTCATGAAAAAACAAGAAGAAAACATTGATAATGTTGTGAGGAGTTATGTCAGACAACAGATTCTTAACCAGCCTTTAGCTGACATTACTGGTGATATTTCTTTGTATCCTCAGTAGAATCCTGTGTGGGGGTCAAATCAGTGTCCACCGTAGAATCCTGTGTAGATGTAGAATCCTATGTGGATGAAGAATTAGTGACCGCAGTACAATCCTGTGTGGAGGGTAATAGTGGTGCCAAAAAGCCATTTGAAGTGCTTGGTGATAATCTTGACATATTTGTCACCAGCAAGAATGAGCATTGACTCTCAAAGAAAAAGTTTACATTGGTTTTTGACCTTGGTGAAGCAAAGGCATGTTACCTTTGGAGAGGCTGTTAAAGGCATTGATTTAGCACCACAACCAGACGTTATGTACCTATTTTCAAGTAACTGGGTTCCAGACTCAATGCAGCTAGCAGATCTCAATAAAGACATGCAGTTCCATGTGGCCCATGTGCTTCGTAAATACATTGAACCACTGAGTAACATAAAAGCATCATATCCAGAGCACATGTTGCATCCTCACATTGAAATGATAAAGCAAAAGTCAGTAATTCTGAATTGTTACCTTATAGATGCAAATGAAGACTCTTCACAAGGAATGGTTGAAATATTGCAGAAAGTTCATACTTTAGCAGTACACCACATTGATGACAAAGTTGTCAACAAGGTTGTTTTGGGAGGAGATGTGCTAACTAATGAGAGGGCATTTACTACACAATCTGCTATGCAGAATAATCTGACAGAAATTAACAAACTGACAGGAGTCACACATCGACCCGATGCTTATTTGACATTGGGAAGGGTTGTATAAAGTTTCAATACCATGCTGCAAGTAGTTACTGAGATATGGACTCTTAATGTAGTTGCACACAACACTTCAACCATACAGACTACAAATAAAACTAATTTCCTTTCTAAATATTGCACTGTATAAATGTTTTACATATTTCTTTTTAGATTAGTAGAGACGAACGCTCAAGATGATCTTTCTGATCACTCTGTGTCCGTCGTTAACCTTTTAGCTCAAACAACATCTCCTCCTAAACCAATGAAGCCAGTGCAGTGGACCAGGGTTCGTTATATCAGTTGAGGAATTTGATCAGTCGGCGGGATGTCAGTGGACAAAAATGTTTCACAGAAATTAAGGTACATGTAGTTCTATTTCATTCATTGAAATAACATTAACCTGTCATACAGATTGAAATATATGATGTTTTGAAGAACCATTAAGAAAGTGTTATCACTGTCTGGTAAAAACAACAACAGTCAAGCATTCTTGTTTGACTTATTGATTTTGCATCAGATTGTGAGAATAGTATTTTGCAAAATGACACAATTGACCTGGATGTTTCAATTTATTTATTTATTTATTGGGGTTTTACGCCGCTTTCAACATTATTTCAGTTATATCACGGCGACAGTTCACTTATTCATGATCCCTGGGTAAACAAACCAGTACTAGCTAGAAAATGTGCCTTTCCCAAGGGCACTCCACCATGACCGTAGTGCCGCGACAGGGGATCGAACCCGGGACACCCGGTTTCGAAATCCCCGACGCTAACCACTCGACCACAGCAGATTCCTGGATGTTTCAAGCAAACTAATTGGAACATTTTCACACAGAAACAGAACAAAGTCTCGGCAAATATTCTGGACATGTTACATTTAAGACAAATTGACAATTTCGAACAACTTCACCAAGACATGTTAAGTTTAAGTACAGAGGAATAGCTTAGTGCAATGAAAGTAGCCAATAGCTATTTATGTCGAATTTGTGGTAGTAATTATTCTTTATTGATATGGTTTAAGAAGCACCTTAAAAGCAAGCACAAATGGAACTTTCATAAATGTTCTGAACATGTTGAAACTACTAATGCAGTTCAACATTTTCTGTTCATGTCTTTAATTTTCAGATTGTTTAAGAATAAATCCTGTAACAAATTGACAGTTTCTTTTTAACCTAACAGCAGCAACGTTTATATAAAACACTTTAGTATCTTTTATCATGTACATTGTATTTAATTATCATACACAAGATAAAGATCTACATGTAAATACCAACAAAATATTGTCAGTCATAAGTAATCTATTATTAACAAGTCCACAGCTTATTAATTACTGAGATATGAACTCATGTTGTATGCAAAACATTAACTAGAATTTCTTAAAGGGAGATAATTTGCATTATATGCACGAAAGAGTTGTTTAACTTGATTATTTACATAGGCGTGATGTTTGGGAAGGGTTGTATAATGTTTAAATGGAATACATCTAGTAGTTACTAAGATATGGACTCTTAATGTAGTTGTACGCAAAACTTAAACAATAATTTCTAAGTAAAAAAAAGCTATAGTTTGCATCATATGCAGGCAGGATAGAGTTATCTTACTTGGTTATGTATATGATGTGACATTGGGAAGGGTTGTATAAAGTTTCAATACCATGCTTCAAGTAGTTACTGAGATATGGACTCTTAATGTAGTTGCACACAAAACTTCAACCATACTTTCTAATTAAAAAGGGGCCATAACTTGCATTAAATGCATACTAGAGTTATCTAACTTGATAATCTACATAGTATTGATAGTTGGGAAGGGTTGTATAACGTTTTGATGCAATGCATCAAGTAGTTACTTAGATATTGAGTCTTAATGTAGTTGCACGCAACACTTTAACCAGAATTTCTCAGTTTAAAAAGAGGGCCATAACTTGCATAATATGCAGGATAGAGTTATCTTACTTATCTTATCTGTCAATGCAATACATGTAGTATATAAGTATTTGCATGCGAAACCTTAACCAATGTGTGACGCGGTGACGGACGCCGTCGCCAGCGTAAGTAGTATAGCTCTCATATTCTTTAAATAGTCGAGCTAAAACACTAATAGATTCCAACCACTACAGACAACATTACTCAGTTGTCAATAACACAGCACAGGGGATGTTTGAACCTCATGAGAGCCATTGCCATAAGAAAAAGACTATACAATTGACAATGACTGTACTGACAAATGCGGAACAATAGAGGTCATATATTGGTGACAGTTCTATAACAACCTATCACTGAAGTTGCATGTTCCCAGCATAATATGCCGTTTGTTTTCTAATACGGTTAATCATTACCATGGGAAACTGATCCCACAACATAGAGGGATCATCTACTGGTCAAAGGCAACTTTGACTGAAGTTTCAAAAGGTTTATCACACAATTCATTTGAGTAACTGGTAGACCGACCTTGGTACCCAGGCTATTCCTAAAATAATATATATTATGAATAGCCTGGGTACCTAGGATGATTGATTAATTGGGGTTAATGTCATTTTTCAACTGTAGTTCAGTCATATCACTGCAGACAGTTTACCTAACGTGTGTTTCCAGGATTTCGCACACCCGTACTTCACATAACTGGCTACCTTCCCACAAAGACTATTTATTCAATTGGTGGTAGACGAATGACGCTAGTCACATTGACTTATGTCAATCATCGGGAAAAATGAATAACCGAGACGGGATTCAAACTGACAACCAACCCTATGTTGTATGGACTACAGAGGATGATATATAGACAACAAAATGAAAAGTTAAACCTACATGTCCTTTCTTCTTTGATATGGGTTTATAATTGATTCTTGAATAGTCAAAGATTTAACTTTGTGTATACAATAACTGTAGAATATTCAATAATATACAATTAGTACCTATTTCAACTACAATCATACTCAGAGTCAGAATTTTAAGAATCTGGTGATTCTGAAGAAAAAGATGGCAGCATGCTCTCAAAAAAAGGATGCTTAAGAAGTGAACATGAGTTGTCATCACAATTACATGAACTTGAACATAAATTAAAGCACAAATGCTTACATATTGATGCTGGCTTAGCATTGTAAGCATTGAGAATATGCTGTCTTCTACACAAGTCTGTATTTACCAGGTAGTTTTTCATGTCCATATCAATGTTTTTACATTGTTTAGCATTATAAACTGGCAATCCAGTTGCAAAATATCCATCTCTACCGGCCCTTCCATATTGTTGTACAAATCTGTCCATGTCTGTTAGAGGCCCTTATTTAATGACATGTTTCACCCCTTTGAAATAGACTCCCATACCTGCAGCACTGGTCGCAACAAGAATTCTTATTGACCCATTCATGTGTCTCATATTTCTTTGAACATTTTCTTTCACTTGGTCTGATATGTTTGAATGGAACATTTATATGTAGTTGATATCAATACCTAATTGAAGTCTGAACATAGTGAATATTTCACTGCAGGACTTAATGGACTGACAAAATATAATATACCGTTCACAAGTATCTTTTTCAGTTTTAACTTTTTGAATGACTTTGGTTACAAATAATTTCATGTTCTCGCGGTGAGGGTTATCTATTAACTCAAAGCAGTCTTTTATGCAAAACATAGCCTGAAGCTTCTTTCTAGCGGCTTTATTGGCTGTGACTGTTATCAATAAAACTGGACAGTCAATCAAGGATCTTATTTCACCAAGCTTTCTATACCATGGTCGAAATGGACTGTCTGCCTTTTCTGACTCGCCCCTGCAAAATAAAACATAAATCTGCCTTTGAGTTGAAGCTCAAGTCGTTAAACCCTTTACCTCATATATAGATGTTTTCTGACGATTTTGCAGCAGACATTTTTTGGAAACATTCTGGCAAATGTAGAAAATTTATCATAATGAGCAGCTTCTCCTTTTGGCACAATGTTTCCAACTTTATCTAATAAATGGGATTTCATACACAGATAAATTCCAGATTCAGATTTGTTGTGTGGTGGAAAGGGTTAATAATATGAAAACACTCCAAAAAATGAATTGAAGCTTTTAGTCATCATAATATCTGTTTTGTTTTATTGGGGTTTTACGCCGTTTTTAAACATTATTTCAGTTATATCCCGGCCATAGTGTATTTATTCATGATGCATGGGTAAACAAAACCAGAAAATGTGCCTTGCATAAGGGCACTCCACCGTGACCGTCGTACCGCGACTGGGGATCGAACATTGGACGCCCGGTTTCAAATCCCCGACGCTAGCCACTCGACCGCGGAGGATTCCTATTATATCTGTAAAGAAGTCCATTTAATACGTACTACAGTGGATAATGATTTGATCAGAGTAATCTTTTTACCACTATAATATAAATAAACCATTGAATTTTACTTTTATTTATAATTACTAGATATATAAGTTATGCCTCCAGGGCTTTAAAGTCAGTATAAAGTCAGTATATAAATGTGGTTCAATGTGGTTCAAGGCAAACATTCATGAATTATTCAGTTAAACATACCAGTGTAGAATAAGGGTGCTTCATCAATCACTTACAGCCGGAATGAGTTTGTGCTCCTCAAAATATCATTCCATTAACTGACACTTGAAAATATAGTTTATTACCAAAATATAACATGGTAACTTGTTTAACCCTTTCCCTGATATGGACGCCTTTTGACGCCACTACAGGAGATAACGTTTTGAAAACGTTGTGGCAAATGGAGGAATTGCTCATTGTTGCAATTTTTCCTTTTGCCAAAATATTTAATACCTTCATTTCATAGGTTTTTCATATTTTAGCCAAGATGGGAAGGGTTTAAATTTTAAAATTATTTATAATGTTTCCCTGTATTAAATGGCACAGCTCTCAATTGTTTATAATATGCCACTTTAATAAATTATGACCCGATGGCTGTAAAAATCCTGGCTATCAGTGTTGATCTATTTGGCTACTTATTATTTGCTGGGACAATTAGAATTGACACAATCAGCTACTTGTGTGTTAGCCCTTTGAAACCTACTCGGTGCTGTGATATGTCCCACTAATCCCCGACTACTTTTAGAAATTATCTATCTACTTTCAAACAAAATTAAACCCCTGATTGTCTAATCTAAATTCAAGGTGTCTGTAATCTCCTAACAGGAAGACACTGACTAGCACCCTCTTCATAGCAAACATTATATTTCAATTTTAATTTTTATAGATATTTCCTCAAGAATATTTTAGAATAATTAAAAGTGCACAATAGAAACGAACCTAGAATATGTTCAGGTGATGTGTAAACGAATTGAAAGTCCCCATTCAAAACCGCCTTCCTCATCATCACGATCTTGTCCAATGTAAGTAGCACTGAACCCAGCAGCAGATAAATAGTCGCACTGTTCTTTCGTGATACTAATGAACGGACACACGACAAGCACTTGACACTTTTCACCGTGTAAATCAGTCCAACATGGCTGGAATGCCGGTAACAAATACGTTTCCCCCCATCAGTCTTAGTACATAGAAACACATCCTCTCCTTTCAATAAATGCATACATGCCTGCTCTTGAAAAGGTTTAAGATCTTTAATACCAAATGTATGTATATTTTCCTCGTTTACATGCATGGAGGTCGCCATATTTAATGTCCCGCCTAACATGAATGGAAAGCCGCGATTTCATTGGACCGTTCAGAACCACGAATTCATCCGTAACTCCACTGCAATTTCCGTATCGCATGAGGTTTGTGTCATGCGACCAATAAAGCGACTGGATTTCACCTCATTAATTATTCATGAGTACGAGTTTGCCCAGGGTATCATATATTTTATGAATAGCCTGGGTACGGAGGATGCTGGGCCTATGGTCCTATAAGTAATCAAAACAATACATAAATTTCGTTTTTACAAAATGTTGGTTTTATAAATAGTGAGGGGAATGGACGAATGCACATTATTGCAGTGCATAGAAATAAGTCTACTCAATACTAAACAAATAAATAAATACATAAGAGGAATTAATGATAAATACATCATATTATATATACGCATTAGGATGAAAAGATGATTATAGTGATTGTAATAGATACATATTTACAAAGAAAGTCTATATTCTGTTTAATTTATCTGAAATAAGTGAATATTAACCACAACAATTTGAGCTTAATATGATAACAATACTGAAGTACATGCCAAACATTATATACACAAAATGGCAGCACTCAATATTTAATATATAAGTCATTGAACAAATACTATAATTAACTATGTGCGTGAAGTTAGCCGGAGTAGCCGGAACAGCCGGAATAGCCGGAACTCCGGCTACTCCGGCTGTATCAACCAGCCGGAACAGCCGGAGTTCCGGCTACTCCGGCTGCATTAACCAGCCGGAATAGCCGGAGTTCCGGCTACTCCGGCTGTATAAACCGGCCGGATAAGCTGTTTTTCCTATTACTTCGACTGTACTTACCAGTCGAATATCATCATTCCGGCTACTCCGGCTGTATTAACCAGCCGGAACTCAGGCTTCTCCGGCTGTATTAACCAGCCGGAACAGCTGGAACTCCGTCTACACTGACTGAATTTACCAGACGAAACAGTCGAACTCCAGCTTCGTCGGCTGTATTAACCAGTCGGAACAGCTGGCTGTATTTACCATCCGGAACAGCCGGAACTCCGACAACTTCGACTGTATATACCAGCCGGAGCTCCGTCTATACCGGAACAGTCGGACCTCCACATGTGGAAGAATTATTTCACCGGCAATTGCTATCAGGTATAATTTACCATATGGAAATAAAGAGTAGCTGTAACTTTAACGCGCTATGACTCTTTAATTAATTAATTCATCGCTTAGGTGCAAACGGCTCCACAAAATATAATTATCTATCTTTAATATGTGGCATTTATTTTTCGAGAAAAATATGATTTAAATGGTCTTTTTTTGGTTAAATAAACGTTGTCAATATCGAATACAGGACAACAGATCACATGGACAAAAGCTCCCATGCTATTTTTGACAGAAGGTCCCATATCATTTTAATAGGGTGGACAAAAGATCCCATGTTATTTTAACAGGGTGGACAAAAGTTCCCACACCATTTTGACAGGATGGACAAAAGATCCCATATTGATGAGCCATCCTGGTTTTTGTCTTAAGGTGACAGACAGTAAAGGTGTTGAGTATATTTTCTTCTTATTAAATGATTTCATAGAAAAATAAACCAGAAAAAAACGAAAAGATTAATAAAGTCAAATTTACTCCCTGTTAATAAAAAATTATGAGTAAATATATAGCAAACAAAATATAGCATATGGTAACTACTAGTGTTGAAAATTTAGCACATCATGATAATAAAACAATGAAAAGTGGATACACCTGTATTTACAAACAAAACAGCTCTCGAAGTAGTTCATGCAGACAGGGTCTTTCAAATACTATTTGAAAGACCCTGATGCAGACATATTCAATCAACACACAGTCTGGTCATTGTCATTAGTACAGCTATTTATAAAGTTCACACCAATAATATGCTCAATGTTTTATTTTTCACAGTTTATGTAAAGAGTTCAATTAACAACACAATTTAGATTTTGATTGCCTTTAATTTAAAACAGCAGGTGATAACTTTGACCCTCTACATTAATTGGCTGTTTACCTTGAAATTCACATCCATAATATGCTCAATGGATAGGAATTATATATTCATATAGTTTATTCATTTCAATCTCTTTATTACTGGCTGATATATATTATAAGTGGGATCTTTTGTCCACCCTGTTAAAATTACATGGGATATTTTGTCCACACTGTAAAAATGATGTGGGAGCTTTTGTCCACCCTGCCAAAAATAGCATGGGATCTTTTGTCCGGCTCCCGCCAATATCGTATAGACAAAGAACAAAATAAAAGTACCCATTCACATATAATCGATGTATATCAAATATTATTATATATATTTCTTAGTTGCAAACGGTCTCGGATTTACCCGAAGTTTTATGACCCTTATAAAGTCAATTTGTATCACCAGGGGATCTGAAGCGAGTCGCGTATCCTTATTACATAATCATTAATACTATATACATGATCTATACTATAATCTTCAATGTGAAATGATGTATCTTTAACAACTGCGAATAGAAGGGGGTATTATACATTTAGTAACAGAACGTAAATTGGTAATTTACTGCTCTAAAACATTCCTGCCGTAAATGATATAATGCGGTTTTTTTCTGTTCTGGTCCTCTGGTGTATGTGGGAAAAGGTTACGATAACATCCACCTTACTATGTTGTGAATTAAAAACTAAAATTCAATCAACTCTGTTGACCTAAATTTACAAATATCAGACTTTACCCATAAATACGCATTTGGACGCATCAATAGTTCACGGGTTTTAGAAACAGTGTATAAATTGGAGACATTGATCATTAATAATTAGAAAATGAATGAATGTTTTCTATTCTATTCAATTGTTATTTAATTAAGTTCAACATCCATGATTTTCCATGATCGTGCATACTTATATGTGTATCGTTCGTCTATTTGTTAGTTTTCATCATGGATATGCTTATGTATATAACATGGAACGTGTTTCAATAAATACTATTAATTTACAGATGTTTTGGTTTTATCCATATTAAGCTATAAACCAGTGTATTTGGCTAATTGCCCGCCACGACTATCCCCGAGGCGTTAATTGTTTTATTACCCCGGTTACAGCGTGTGATCAATGTGTATTGGTAAATAACGGAACCTAACGGAGATTAACGAATGAATTGTTTCAGAGCGCAGCTAGGCTTATCGATATTTGATATTTATCTGATGATCAAAATTCTTCAGTATGGCTGCGTCGGCTGTATAACCAGCCGGAACAGGCGGAAATCCCTATACACCAACCGTATTAACCAGCCGGAACAGCTGGAACTTCGTCTTCACCGACTACATTAACAAACCGGAACAGTCGGACCTCCAGCTACGTCGGCTGTACTAACCAGCCGGAACAGAGGGAATTCCAGTTACACAAGCTATATTAATCAGCCGAAACAAGCGGAACTCCGGCAACTCCGACTGTATTAACCATGCATGCTTCAATCCACCGTCCAATCCATCTATCTCGAACAATAGGCACGCGAAAACGAGGGTGAAACCACTCTGTCGGCCCAAATCTGGCTGTGTTTTGCAGCCGGCTGCGATACATCCGGATGGAATCCGGCTAGCGTTTCTGGGAGCAAGAGTGTGTCTCTTTCACCTGACATATATGTCAGGATGCCAGTTAAACTCTCTAATATCCAGCAATTTCCAGCCGGAGTTAGCCGGAGTTGGGCTGCCAAAACGCCAACTTCATGTGATCATTGCAGCCAGCTGCGATAAATCCGTGCGGAATCCAGCTAGTGCAACTCGGAGCCAGAGTAAGGCACTTTCACGTGACACATGTCACGATGCCAGTTAAGCTCTCTAACTCGAACAGGACGGGTGCAAAGTCGTGAATATGTCGGGAAATCCCAACTCCGGCTGTGCATGGCAGCCGGCTGACGGAATTTGGCGAAACCGGATGTCATGCAACAGGAAGTCAGTTTGCGTTGCTTTCACCTGGCATGCTTCAATTCGCCGTCCAAGCCATCTATCTCGAGCAATAGGCATGCCAAAACGAGGGTGGGAGCCACTCTGTCGGCCCAACTCCGGCTGGGTTTTACAGCCGGCTGCGATAAATCCGGTTGGAATCCGCCTAGCGTGTCTGGGAGCCAGAGTGTGTCACTTTCACCTGGCATATGCCAGGATGCCAGTTAAAATCTCTAATATCGAGCAATATACAACCGGAGTTGGGCTGTAGACTTGGCCAAACTACCAACTTCATCTGAACATGGCAGCCAGCTGCGATAAATCCGGGTGGAATCCGGCTAGTGAGACTCGGAGCCAGACTGAGGTGCTTTCACCTGGCATGCTTCAATCCACCGTCCAATCCATCTATCTCGAACAATAGGCACGCCAAAACGGGGGTGAGACCACTCTGTCGGCCCAACTCCGGCTGGGTTTTGCAGCCGGCTGCGATACATCCGGGTGGAATCCGGCTAGCGTGTCTGGGAGCCAGAGTGTGTCACTTTCATTTGTCATATATGTCAGGATGCCAGATAAACTCTTTATTTTCCAGCCGGAGTTGGCCGGAGTTGGCCGGAGTTGGGCTGCCAGAACGCCAACTTCATGTGAACATTGCAGCCAGCTGCGATAAATCCGTGCGGAATCCGGCTAGTGCAACTCGGAGCCAGAGTGAGGCACGTTCACCTGACACACGTCACGATGCCAGTTAAGCTTTTTAATTCGAACACGACGGGTGCAAATTCGGGAATATGTCGGGAAATCCCAACTCCGGCTGGGTTTTGCAGCCGGCTGCGATACATCCGGGTGGAATCCGGCTAGCGTTTCTGGGAGCCAGAGTGTGTCACTTTCACCTGACATATATGTCAGGATGCCAGTTAGACTCTCGAATATCCAGCAATTTCCAGCCGGAGTTAGCCGGAGTTTGGCTGCCAAAACGCCAACTTCATGTGAACATTGCAGCCAGCTGCGACAAATCCGGGCGGAATCCGGCTAGTGCAACTCGGAGCCAGAGTGAGGCACTTTCACGTGACACATGTCACGATGCCAGTTAAGCTCTAATTCGAACAGGACGGGTGCAAAGTCGGGAATATGTCGGGAAATCCCAACTCCGGCTGTGCATGGCAGCCGGCTGACGGAATTTGGTGAAACCGGATGTCATGCAACAAGAAGTCTGTTTGCGGCGCTTTCACCTGGCATGCTTCAATCCGCCGTCCAAGCCATCTATCTCGAGCAATAGGCACGCCAAAACGAGGGTGGGAGCCACTCTGTCGGCCCAACTCCGGCTGGGTTTTACAGCCGGCTGCGATAAATCCGGTTGGAATCCGCCTAGCGTGTCTGGGAGCCAGAGTGTGTCACTTTCACCTGGCATATGCCAGGATGCCAGTTAAAATCTCTAATATCGAGCAATATACAACCGGAGTTGGGCTGTAGACTTGGCCAAACTGCCAACTTCATCTGAACATGGCAGCCAGCTGCGATAAATCCGGGTGGAATCCGGCTAGTGCGACTCGGAGCCAGAGTGAGGTGCTTTCACCTGGCATGCTTCAATCTACCGTCCAATCCATCTATCTCGAACAATAGGCACGCCAAAACGGGGAAGAAACCACTCTGTCGGCCCAACTCCGGCTGGGTTTTGCAGCCGGCTGCGATACATCCGGGTGGAATCCGGCTAGCGTGTCTGGGAGCCAGAGTGTGTCACTTTCATTTGTCATATATGTCAGGATGCCAGTTTAACTCCATAATTTCCAGCCGGGTTTGGCCGGAGTTGGCCGGAGTTGGGCTGCCAGAACGCCAACTTAATGTGAACATTGCAGCCAGCTGCGATAAATCCGTGCGGAATCCGGCTAGTGCAACTCCGAGCCAGAGTGAGGCACGTTCACCTGACACACGTCACGATGCCAGTTAAGCTTTTTAATTCGAACAGGACGGGTGCAAATTCGGGAATATGTCGGGAAATCCCAACTCCTGCTGGGTTTTGCAGCCGGCTGCGATACATCCGGGTGGAATCCGGCTAGCGTTTCTGGGAGCCAGAGTGTGTCACTTTCACCTGACATATATGTCAGGATGCCAGTTAGACTCTCGAATATCCAGCAATTTCCAGCCGGAGTTAGCCGGAGTTGGGCTGCCAAAACGCCAACTTCATGTGAACATTGCAGCCAGCTGCGACAAATCCGGGCGGAATCCGGCTAGTGCAACTCGGAGCCAGAGTGAGGCACTTTCACGTGACACATGTCACGATGCCAGTTAAGCTCTCTAATTCGAACAGGACGGGTGCAAAGTCGGGAATATGTCGGGAAATCCCAACTCCGGCTGTGCATGGCAGCCGGCTGACGGAATTTGGTGAAACCGGATGTCATGCAACAGGAAGTCTGTTTGCGGCGCTTTCACCTGGCATGCTTCAATCCGCCGTCCAAGCCATCTATCTCGAGCAATAGGCACGCCAAAACGAGGGTGGGAGCCACTCTGTCGGCCCAACTCCGGCTGGGTTTTACAGCCGGCTGCGATAAATCCGGTTGGAATCCGCCTAGCGTGTCTGGGAGCCAGAGTGTGTCACTTTCACCTGGCATATGCCAGGATGCCAGTTAAAATCTCTAATATCGAGCAATATACAACCGGAGTTGGGCTGTAGACTTGGCCAAACTGCCAACTTCATCTGAACATGGCAGCCAGCTGCGATAAATCCGGGTGGAATCCGGCTAGTGCGACTCGGAGCCAGACTGAGGTGCTTTCACCTGGCATGCTTCAATCCACCGTCCAATCCATCTATCTCGAACAATAGGCACGCCAAAACGGGGGTGAGACCACTCTGTCGGCCCAACTCCGGCTGGGTTTTGCAGCCGGCTGCGATACATCCGGGTGGAATCCGGCTAGCGTGTCTGGGAGCCAGAGTGTGTCACTTTCATTTATCATATATGTCAGGATGCCAGTTAAACTCTATAATTTCCAGCCGGATTTGGCCGGAGTTGGGCTGCCAGAACGCCAACTTCATGTGAACATTGCAGCCAGCTGCGATAAATCCGTGCGGAATCCGGCAAGTGCAACTCGGAGCCAGAGTGAGGCACGTTCACCTGACACACGTCACGATGCCAGTTAAGCTTTTTAATTCGAACAGGACGGGTGCAAATTCGGGAATATGTCGGGAAATCCCAACTCCGGCTGGGTTTTGCAGCCGGCTGCGATACATCCGGGTGGAATCCGGCTAGCGTTTCTGGGAGCCAGATTGTGTCACTTTCACCTGACATATATGTCAGGATGCCAGTTAGACTCTCGAATATCCAGCAATTTCCAGCCGGAGTTAGCCGGATTTGGGCTGCAAAAACGCCAACTTCATATGAAGATTGCAGCCAGCTGCGATAAATCCGGGCGAAATCCGGCTAGTGCAACTCGGAGCCAGAGTGAGGCACTTTCATCTGACACATGTCACGATGCCAGTTAAGCTCTCTAATTCGAACAGGACGGGTGCAAAGTTTGGAATATGTCGGGAAATGCCAAATCCGGCTGTGCATGGCAGCCGGCTGACGGAATTTGGCGAAACTGGATGTCATGCAACAGGGAGTCAGTTTGCGGCGCTTTCACCTGGCATGCTTCAATCTGCCGTCCAAGCCATCTATCTCGAGCAATAGGCACGCCAAAACGAGGGTGGGAGCCACTCTGTCGGCCCAACTCCGGCTGGGTTTTACAGCCGGCTGCGATAAATCCGGGTGGAATCCGCCTAGTGTGTCTGGGAGCCAGAGTGTGTCACTTTCACCTGGCATATGCCAGGATGCCAGTTAAACTCTCTAATATCGAGCAATATACAGCCGGAGTTGGGCTGTAGACTTGACCAAACTGCCAACTTCATCTGAACATGGCAGCCAGCTGCGATAAATCCGGGTGGAATCCGGCTAGTGCGACTCGGAGCCAGACTAAGGTGATTTCACCTGGCATGCTTCAATCCACCGTCCAATCCATCTATCTCGAACAATGGGCACGCCAAAACGGGGGTGAGACCACTCTGTCGGCCCAACTCCGGCTGGGTTTTGCAGCCGGCTGCGATACATCCGGGTGGAATCCGGCTAGCGTGTCTTGGAGCCAGAGTGTGTCACTTTCATTTGACATATATGTCAGGATGCCAGTTAAACTCTCTAATTTCCAGCCGGAGTTGGCCGGAGTTGGGCTGCCAGAACGCCAACTTCATGTGAACATTGCAGCCAGCTGCGATAAATCCGGGCGGAATCCGGCTAGTGCAACTCGGAGCCAGAGTGAGGCACTTTCACCTGACACATGTCACGATGCCAGTTAAGCTTTTCAATTCGAACAGGACGGGTGCAAAGTCGGGAATATGTCGGGAAATCCCAACTCCGGCTGGGTTTTGCAGCCGGCTGCGATACATCCGGCAGGAATCCGGCTAGCGTTTCTGGGAGCCAGAGTGTGTCACTTTCACCTGACATATATGTCAGGATGCCAGTTAGACTCTCGAATATCCAGCAATTTCCAATCGGAGTTAGCCGGAGTTGGGCTGCCAAAACGCCAACTTCATGTGAACATTGCAGCCAGCTGCGATAAATCCGGGCGGAATCCGGCTACTGCAACTCGGAGCCAGAGTGAGGCACTTTCACCTGACACATGTCACGATGCCAGTTAAGCTCTCTAATTCGAACAGGACAGGTGCAAAGTCGGGAATATGTCGGGAAATCCCAACTCCGGCTGTGCATGGCAGCCGGCTGACGGAATTTGGCGAAACCGAATGTCATGCAACAGGAAGTCAGTTTGCGGCGCTTTCACCTGGTATGCTTCAATCCGCCGTCCAATCCATCTATCTCGAGCAATAGGCACGCCAAAACGAGGGTGGGAGCCACTCTGACAGCCCAACTCCGGCTGGGTTTTACAGCCGGCTGCGATAAATCCGGGTGGAATCCGCCTAGCGTGTCTGGGAGCCAGAGTGTGTCACTTTCACCTGGCATATGCCAGGATGCCAGTTAAACTCTCTAATATCGAGCAATATACAGCCGGAGTTGGGCTGTAGACTTGGCCAAACTGCCAACTTCATCTGAACATGGCAGCCAGCTGCGATAAATCCGGGTAGAATCCGGCTAGTGCGACTCGGAGCCAGACTGAGGTGATTTCACCTGGCATGCTTCAATCCACCGTCCAATCCATCTATCTCGAACAATAGGCACGCCAAAACGGGGGTGAGACCACTCTGTCGGCCCAACTCCGGCTGGGTTTTGCAGCCGGCTGCGATACATCCGGGTGGAATCCGGCTAGCGCGTCTTGGAGCCAGAGTGTGCCACTTTCATTTGACATATATGTCAGGATGCCAGTTAAACTCTCTAATTTCCAGCCGGAGTTGGCCGGAGTTGGGCTGCCAGAACGCCAACTTCATGTGAACATTGCAGCCAGCTGCGATAAATCCGGGCGGAATCCGGCTAGTGCAACTCGGAGCCAGAGTGAGGCACTTTCACGTGACACATGTCACGATGCCAGTAAAGCTCTCTAACTCGAACAGGACGGGTGCAAATTCGGGAATATGTCGGGAAATCCCAACTCCGGCTGTGCATGGCAGCCGGCTGACGGAATTTGGCGAAACCGGATGTCATGCAACAGAAAGTCAGTTTGCGGCGCTTTCACTTGGCATGCTTCAATCCGCCGTCCAAGCCATCTATCTCGAGCAATAGGCATGCCAAAACGAGGGTGGGAGCCACTCTGTCGGCCCAACTCCGGCTGGGTTTTACAGCCGGCTGCGATAAATCCGGGTGGAATCCGCATAGCGTGTCTGGGAGCCAGAGTGTGTCACTTTCACCTGGCATATGCCAGGATGCCAGTTAAACTCTCTAATATCGAGCAATATACAGCCGGAGTTGGGCTGTAGACTTGGCCAAACTGCCAACTTCATCTGAACATGGCAGCCAGCCGGATAAATCCGGGTGGAATCCGGCTAGTGCGACTCGGAGCCAGACTGAGGCGCTTTCACCTGGCATGCTTCAATCCACCGTCCAATCCATCTATCTTGAACAATAGGCACGCCAGAACGGGGGTGAGACCACTCTGTCGGCCCAACTCCGGCTGGGTTTTGCAGCCGGCTGCGATACATCCGGGTGGAATCCGGCTAGCGTGTCTGGGAGCCAGAGTGTGTCACTTTCATTTGACATATATGTCAGGATACCAGTTAAACTCTCTAATTTCCAGCCGGAGTTGGCTGGAGTTGGCCGGAGTTGGGCTGCCAGAACGCCAACTTCATGTGAACATTGCAGCCAGCTGCGATAAATCCGGGCGGAATCCGGATAGTGCAACTCGGAGCCAGAGTGAGGCACGTTCACCTGACACATGTCACGATGCCAGTTAAGCTTTTTAATTCGAACAGGACGGGTGCAAAGTCGGGAATACGTCGGGAAATCCCAACTCCGGCTGCGTTTTGCAGCCGGCTGCGATACATCCGGGTGGAAATCGGCTAGCGTTTCTGGGAGCCAGAGTCAGCCGGCTGCTATGCACAGCCGGAGTTGGGATTTCCCGACATATTCACGACTTTGCACACGTCCTGTTCGAATTAAAGAGCTTAACTGGCATCGTGACATGTGTCAGGTGAAAGTGCCTCACTCTGGCTCCGAGTTGCACTAGCCGGATTCCGCCCGGATTTATCGCAGCTGGCTGCAATGTTTACATGAAGTTGGCGTTCTGGCAGTCCAACTCCGGCCAACTCCGGCCAACTCCGGCTGGAAATTAGAGAGTTTAACTGGCATCCTGACATATATGTCAAATCAAAGTGACACACTCTGGCTCCCAGACACGCTAGCCGGATTCCACCTGGATGTATCGCAGCCGGCTGCAAAACCCAGCCGGAGTTGGGCAGACAGAGTGGTCTCACTTTCGTTTTGTCGTGCCTATTGTTCGAGATAGATGAATTGGACGGTAGATTCAAGCATGCCAGGTGAAAGCGCCTCAGTTTGGCTCCGAGTCGCACTAGCCGGATTCCACCCGGATTTATCGCAGCTGGATGACATGTTCAGATGAAGTTTGCAGTTTGGCCAAGTCTACAGCCCAACTCCGGCTGTATATTGCTCGATATTAGAGAGTTTAACTGGCATCCTGCCATATGTCAGGTGAAAGTGACACACTCTGGCTCCCAGACACGCTAGGCGGATTCCACCCGGATTTATCGCAGCCGGCTGTAAAACCTAGCCGGAGTTGGGCTGTCAAAGTGGCTCCCACCCTCGTTTTGACGTGCCTATTGCTCGAGATAGATGGATTGGACGGTAGATTGAAGCATGCCAGGTGAAATGGCGCAAACTGACTTCCTGTTGCATGACATCCGTTTTCGCCAAATTCCGTCAGCCGGCTGCCATGCACAGCCGGAGTTGGGATTTCCCGACATATTCCCGACTTTGCACCCGTCCTGTTCGAATTAGAAAGCTTAACTGGCATCGTGACATGTGTCAGGTGAAAGTGCCTCACTCTGGCTCCGAGTTGCACTAGCCGAATTCCGCCCGGATTTATCGCAGCTGGCTGCAATGTTCACATGAAGTTGGCGTTCTGGCAGCCCAACTCCGGCTAACTCCGGCCAACTCCGGCTGGAAATTAGAGAGTTTAACTGGCATCCTGACATATATGTCAAATGAAAGTGACACACTCTGGCTCCCAGTCACGCTAGCCGGATTCCACCCGGATGTATCGCAGCCGGCTGCAAAACCCAGCCGGAGTTGGGCCGACAGAGTGGTCTTACCCTCGTTTTGGCGTGCCTATTATTCGAGATCGATGGATTGGACGGTGGATTGAAGCATGCCAGGTAAAAGCGCCTCAGTCTGGCTCCAAGTCGCAATAGCCGGATTCCACCCGGATTTATCGCAGCTGGCTGCCATGTTCAGATGAAGTTGGCAGTTTGGCCAAGTCTACAGTCCAACTCCGGCTCTATATTGCTCGATATTAGAGTTTAACTGGCATCCTGGCATATGTCAGGTGAAAGTGACACACTCTGGCTCCCAGACACGCTAGGCGGATTCCACCCGGATTTATCGCAGCCGGCTGTAAAACCCAGCCGGATTTGGGCCGACAGAGTGGCTCCCACCCTCGTTTTGGCGTGCCAATTGCTCGAGATAGATGGATTGGACGGTAGATTGAAGCATGCCAGGTGAAAGCAGCGCAAACTGACTTCCTGTTGCATAACATCCGGTTTCGCAAAGTTCCGTCAGCCGGCTGCTATGCACAGCCGGAGTTGGGATTTCCCAACATATTCACGACTTTGCACCCGTCCTGTTCGAATTAGAGAGCTTAACTGGCATCGTGACATGTGTCAGGTGAAAGTGCCTCACTCTGGCTCCGAGTTGCACTAGCCGGATTTCGCCCGGATTTATCGCAGCTGGCTGCAATGTTCACATGAAGTTGTCGTTTTGGCAGGCCAACTCCGGCTAACTCCGGCTGGAAATTGCTGGATATTCGAGAGTTTGACTGGCATCCTGACGTATATGTCAGGTGAAAGTGACACACTCTGGCTCCCAGAAACGCTAGCCGGATTCCACCCGGATGTATCGCAGCCGGCTGCAAAACCCAGCCGGAGTTGGGATTTCCTGACATATTCACGACTTTGCACCCGTCCTGTTCGAATTAGAGAGCTTAACTGGCATCGTGACATGTGTCAGGTGAAAGTGCCTCACTCTAGCTCCGAGTTGCACTAGCCGGATTCCGCCCGGATTTATCGCAGCTGGCTGCAATGTTTACATGAAGTTGGCGTTCTGGCAGTCCAACTCCGGCCAACTCCGGCCAACTCCGGCTGGAAATTAGAGAGTTTAACTGGCATACTGACATATATGTCAAATCAAAGTGACACACTCTGGCTCCCAGACACGCTAGCCGGATTCCACCCGGATGTATCGCAGCCGGCTGCAAAACCCAGCCGGAGTTGGGGAGACAGAGTGGTCTCACCCTCGATTTGGCGTGCCTATTGTTCGAGATAGATGAATTGGACGGTAGATTCAAGCATGCCAGGTGAAAGCGCCTCAGTCTGGCTCCGAGTCGCACTAGCCGGATTCCACCTGGATTTATCGCAGCTGGCTGCCATGTTCAGATGAAGTTGGCAGTTTGGCCAAGTCTACAGCCCAACTCCGGCTGTATATTGCTCCATATTAGAGAGTTTAACTGGCATCCTGCCATATGTCAGGTGAAAGTGACACACTCTGGCTCCCGGACACGCTAGACGGATTCCACCCGGATTTATCGCAGCCGGCTGTAAAACCTAGCCGGAGTTGGGCAGACAAAGTGGCTCCCACCCTCGTTTTGACGTGCCTATTGCTCGAGATATATGGATTGGACGGTAGATTGAAGCATGCCAGGTGAAAGCGCCGCAAACTGACTTCCTGTTGCATGACATCCGGTTTCGCCAAATTCCGTCAGCCGGCTGCCATGCACAGCCGGATTTGGGATTTCCAGACATATTCCCGACTTTGCACCCGTCCTGTTCGAATTAGAGAGCTTAACTGGCATCGTGACATGTGTCAGGTGAAAGTGCCTCACTCTGGCTCCGAGTTGCACTAGCCGGATTCCGCCCGGATTTATCGCAGCTGGTTGCAATGTTCATATGAAGTTGTCGTTTTGGCAGGCCAACTCCGGCTAACTCCGGCTGGAAATTGCGTGAAATATTCGAGAGTTTAACTGGCATCCTGACATATATGTCAGGTGAAAGTGACACACTCTGGCTCCCAGAAACGCTAGCCGGATTCAAACCGAGTGTATCGCAGCCGGCTGCAAAACCCAGCCGGAGTTGGGATTTCCCGACATATTCCCGACTTTGCACCCGTCCTGTTCGAATTAGAAAGCTTAACGGGCATCGTGACATGTGTCAGGTGAAAGGGCCTCACTTTGGCTCCGAGTTGCACTAGCCGAATTCCGCCCGGATTTATCGCAGCTGGCTGCAATGTTCACATGAAGTTGGCGTTCTGGCAGCCCAACTCCGGCCAACTCCGGCCAACTCCGGCTGGAAATTAGAGAGTTTAACTGGCATCCTGATATATATGTCAAATGAAAGTGACACACTCTGGCTCCCAGACACGCTAGCCGGATTCCACCGGATGTATCGCAGCCGGCTGCAAAACCCAGCCGGAGTTGGGCCGACAGAGTGGTCTTACCCTCGTTTTGGCGTGCCTATTGTTCGAGATAGATGGATTGGACGGTGGATTCAAGCATGCCAGGTAAAAGCGCCTCAGTCTGGCTCCGAGTCGCACTAGTCGGATTCCACCAGAATTTATTGCAGCTGGCTGCCATGTTCAGATGAAGTTGGCAGTTTGGCCAAGTCTACAGCCCAACTCCGGCTGTATATTGCTCGATATTAGAGAGTAAAACTGGCATCCTGGCATATGTCAGGTGAAAGTGACACACTCAGACACGCTAGGCGGATTCCATCCGGATTTATCGCAGCCGGCTTTAAAACCCAGCCGGAGTTGGGCCGACAGAGTGGCTCCCACCCTCGTTTTGGCGTGCCTATTGCTCGAGATAGATGGATTGGACGGTGGATTAAAGCATCCATGGTTAATACAGTCGGAGTTGCCGGAGTTTCGCTTATTCGGCTGGTTAATACAGCTTGTGTTACTGGAATTTCCTCTGTTCCGGCTGGTTAGTACAGCCGACGCAGCTGGAGTTCCGGTTTGTTAATACGGTCGGTGTAGAGGGAGTTCCATCTGTTCCGGCTGGTTTATACAGCCGGAGTTCCGCCTGTTCCGGTTGGTTTATACAGCCGGATTTCCGCCTGTTCCGGCTGGTTTATACAGCCGTAGTTAAGACTGTTCCGGCTGGTTTACACAGCCGGAGTTCCGCCTGTTCCGGCTGGTTTATACAGCCGTAGTTAAGACTGTTCCGGCTGGTTTACACAGCCGGAGTTCCGCCTGTTCCGGCTGGTTTATACAGCCGGAGTTCCAACTAATCCGGCTGGTTTATACAGCCGTAGTTCCGCCTGTTCCGGCTTGTTTATACAGCCGAAGTTCCGGCTGGTTTTATACAGCCGGAGTTACGCCAGTTCCGGCTGGTTTATACAGCTGGAGTTCAGCCTGTTCCGGCTGGTTTATACAGCCGGAGTTCCGCCTGTTCCGGCTGGTTAATACAGTCGAAGTTGTCGGTGTTCCGGCTGTACAGCCGACGAAGCTGGAGTTCCGACTTTAACGGCTGGTAAATAAAGTCGGTGTAGACGGAGTTCCAGCTGTTCCGGCTGGTTTATACAGCCGGAGAAGCCTGAGTTCCGGCTGGTTAATACAGCCGAAGTAGCCGGAATGATGATATTCGGCTGGTAAGTACAGTCGAAGTAATAGGAAATACAGCTTATCCGGCCGGTTTATACAGCCGGAGTAGCCGGAACTCCGGCTATTCCGGCTGGTTAATGCAGCCGGAGTAGCCGGAACTCCGGCTGTTCCGGCTGGTTGGTACAGCCGGAGTAGCCGGAGTTCCGGCTATTCCGGCTGTTCCGGCTACTCCGGCTAACTTCACGCACATTAATTAACTCTGTACATGGGAATAGGGTTGAATTATTAATATATAATAGAATAATTGTTTAACAATTCAATTCAATTCAATTTCTTTATTTGCATAACATTTTACATGTTGTTGAAACATATACATAATAAACATTTGTAAAACAATACATATAGTATAGTTTCAATAGATGACACGTGATATATTATGTTCGAGAACAGTGTAATTAGTATTAATAAGTACAGGTAGACTAAACTTAAATTTGTTTATCTTGTGAATTTAAAATAGCACCTTATTCGGATGTCTATCCATCTATGGTACCGTTTTAGATTCGCGTTTAGTATTGGCAATATATATGTATTTACTAAGATTTTTTAATAAACTAAGTTTATCTTTTTTCATTAATTGTTTAAATTTATACAGCGATGGCCAAATATGATAATATTTAGGAAGTAAATTGATTCTTAGTTGAAGATACATAGGACACATAATTATAGAATGATATTCATTCTCGATAACGTTCAAGTTGCACATTTAACATATTCTATTTACCCTAGGGAAGTTATTATATCGTCTTTCCTCAATTAATACATAGTGAGATGGACATCTTAGTCTTGACATTGCAATTCAGTTATTAATGTTATTAACACAATTGAGATATGTTTCAGGTTCAAAACAGCTTTTAAAAGATCTGTAACATTGTAATTTTGCAGAATTATCTAAATCTGAAAACCGATTTTGAATGTAACTATCTTTTATTTGCCCAATAACAAGTTCAACGTCGGAATTTGTAATGTCTGATTTCCTTTGCACATATGATCAACCGAGACTATCCAGCAAATGGTTTATATCTTTATGAAAAGTATTTACAATATTGCACTGTGCATCTTTCATGTTATAAACCTTATATGTAAGGGTATTACTACATGTTTTTATTTTTATCCAATATTTAATAATTGCTATCTTACGTAGTACAAGTAAAGGGTATCTTCCAACTTCTAGGTATACTGCTGTTGATGGTTTTTGTTTCCGCTAACCAAGAATTTGTTTTAAAAACTGTACTTTTTCTACGTCGTCAGCTTTATGAAGACCCATACATTAACCTCATACATCAACATCGGTAAGATAAGTGAATCGAACAATTTCAATGTTTCATCAACCTTTAAAGAGATTTGCCCTAATGATGAATACAACGCAAAAATAGATTCGTATATTGTTCAGATAACCTTTTCTGTGCCATGTTGAACTTCCCATCGTAGAACAATGTAGCACCCAAATATGTAAAATGTGTGACTGTAGTTAATTTTATTCCGTTATAAACCATTTCAGGATCAATACTTGGGCGTTCATTGTTACATACCATAATAACGGGTTTTTTAGTATTTACTGTCAGACCCCATGTATTACAATAACTATGTAATGAATTCAACAAGGATTGTAAGCCTTCTTTAGTGTATGAAAACAGTACTGCATCGTCTGTAAAATGAATGTTGTTCTGAGTAAAATAATCGTTATTTCTTGTAATAAGGTTCTCATAGAAATCATTGATGAAAAGAATGAACAACAACGGTGAACGGTGAACTCGGCTCGCCTTGTTTAACTCCACTTAAGCATTCGAAACAGTCACTCAATGTGTTATTCGATCTTTCACAAGCCTTGACATCTGTATATATGAATTTTAGCATATTAACAATTTTCGAAAAAAGCTCCTAGTTGTAATAACTTAAACCAAAGACCGTTTCGATAAACTGTATTAAATGCTTTAACATACATCTAAACTCTCATTAACGTCTGGCAATTATAAGTTTGAATGAATGGCCAAGCAAAGGTCCAGATAAGGAGGGGTTAACAACCCTATTCCCCACAATATCAATGAGCCACAAATGAATTCTTAGGACAATCACTTACATGATATCATATTTTTACAATCAACCTAAGAAATAATTTCATCTGAACAATTTCTCATTGTTCCATAATGTTTTCAGACGTCTTCTGCTAAATAAGGAGTTGTCTATTGTCTATCCTACTTTAACAGACGCTTTCTAACGCTTTTGCAGCAGACGGCTTTTTAAAAACATGGCGACAAAAGAAGAAATTGCTCAAAACGAGCTATTTCTCCACTTGTCACTATGTTTTCAACACTATTCAAGTATTGGAGTTTCCAATTCTTAGCTCAACTATTCGAAGAATATGAGAGCTATACTACTCACCCTGACGTCGGCGTGCACGTCACACATTGGTTAAGGTGTTGTATGCAAGTAACTAAATACTACATGTATTGAATTAAAACGTGCTAGGACCCCACCTTACCATCACACCTATATAGATTATCAAGTTAGATAACTCTATCCTGCATATTATGCAAGTTATGGCCCTTGTTTACTTAGAAATTTGGTTAAAGTTTTGCGTGCAACTACATTAAGAGACCAGATCTTAGTAGCTACTTGATGCATTGCATTGAGACTTCCCAACCATCACACCTATGTAAACAATCAAGTGCGATAACTCTATGTAACTACTTGATGCGCATTCCATTGAAATGTTATAAAAACCTTTCCAACCGTCTCACTTATGAACATAATCGTTAGATAATTCTATCCTGCATATAATGCAAATTATCACCCTTTAAGAAAGTCTGGTTAATGTTTTGCATGCATCTACATTAGAGTCCATATCTCAGTAACTAATAAGCGGTGGAACAGTCGAGCGCGCTGGTCCTCCAACAGCTCTTGTTTTCGGGTATGTTTTCAAAGTCGTCTGCTGCAAAATTGTTTTATGAGGGAAAGTGTTAAAATAAAATATCTAGATGAAATTCATTAGCAAGATTTTAAATGATAAAATAAAAATCTACCACTTATCCCTTATTTCTCTTTATACTGTCAAAACAGTGGAATAGTCGAGCGCGTTGTCCTCCAACAGCTCTTGTTTTCTGGTATGTTTTCAAAGTCGTCTGCTGCAGAATTATTTTATGAAGGAAAGGGTTAAAATAAAATATCTAGATGAAATTCATTAGCAAGATTTTAAATGATAAAATAAAAATATACCACTTATCCCTTATCTCTCTTTATACTGTCAAAACAGTTTTTGTGAATAAACTAGGACAATTTTAGCCTGCTCTTGTATGCCATTGAAAGTATCTTGTCAAACATTTGGAAAATCTCTATTTGAATGAAAGATCAAATGTTGAAGAAAATTGAAAACATTGTGGTAAAAGTAGAACTTTATCCTTTTGCCAAAGTGTTAACAAAATATTATTATTACACTATATTGACCTATAGAGGGGCTATTTATAGTAACACGTGCGAGATTCCCCCAAATTACCATTACGATTTTTATCATGAGTATAGAAACTATAGAGAGACTCTTTGAGTATTTTAACGAGGTGATGTGTGTAAATTCGGACGCCTGTGCTTGGACACAGTGTATCGGTTTATTTATGGACATTTTTAAACGATGTAGTAATACTTTCTCATACAATTTAAGAACAGAGGACGAAAGGGTTATAGCCCGAAAACTATAAGATTAATTCTTTCCTTTTTTACGATTTGGCGAAGACACATCAGTCACAATTATATATACGTGCCTATTTGTGTAAAATAAGTGGGAATACACATGTAGTTTAAGCATGGACAATTATATACTATATGGATAATGAAGACTCTCGTGAACTGTAACTTCACTTGACGAACACGAAACATTTTTACCTTACGCGGTTTATGGGGATCAGAGGATCATATCGCTTATCTAGCTTTCACAACCGTGTTATCTTATTTGTATGATCAACTTTATGAATACCAACGTTTATATCGAGACATATAAATAACCCTGATTATAAGTATAACATATTCTTTTGGATTCATAAAGAGGATACAAAATTCGTTTTCATCTGAAATCAACTTTAGTTTTATGTGTAAGTAGATTTACATGCTTATTTTAAATTATATTATATACAATCAATTAAAAATTCACATGGATTGTCTAATTTAGAGTGTTTTGTTATTTAATACTTTATTCAACAAGTTGGCGTACATGTTAAAAGATTGCCCGAACACTTTTTATCAACAAAGATCACCATACACTGTAGAACGATTTGGTGGAGGGACGAACAATATCACCGCTGAAAGTGTTGGTAAGGTTTTTAAAATAATTTCACATGATTGTTTCTCTGCTGCGGGGATAGGTTGGGGTGGGGTGCTTTGTTTGTATCTCTTTATTGCCTCATATGCTTTTATATGCTCAGTAGATTTTTCATGATTCAGAATTTGTTTATGTTTAAACAAGTAAAAGCATTGAATTAAGATCCCATGCCAAAATAGGAATTGTTAAAAAAATGTTTGGCTAACCTTGGTATACCAGTTCACATTTTCTTCTAAAATATGGCTCAAATAGCCTATTTTTCTCCCAACATGCTCCTATTTCGAACCGTTCTGTGATTTGATGAAAATTAATGTTCTTAACATTTTTTCATAACTATTGGATGAACAGTGTGACCTCTAATGTGTTCTAAGGTTTTTCTAACACTTGATCTAGTTACCTCATTTTGGCCTCAATATGATCCAGTTTTATACCTGACTTGGATTTGACGGAGATGAAATTTCAGTTTTTATGATTTTTCATAAAAATGGGATCTAAAGAGTGACCTCTAATGTCTTCGAAAGGTTTTTCTTAAAAGTGTCCTAGTGTCTTAGTTTTTGACCTCAGATGATACAACCTCACACCTGATTGGGATTTGATACAGATAAATTTTCTGGTGATTTATAAAGTAGGTCCGTGAAGCTAGGTTGACGAGTGACGAACTGTGACAATTTTTTAGGTCCGTGAAGTAAGGTTGACGAGTGACGAACTTCCAATTATTTGTGAACGAGTGACGAATTGACGAGTGATGAACTGTGACCTCTATTAGGTCCGTTGAGTAAGGTGGACGAGTGACGAACTTCAGGTTATTTGTGAAGTTAGCTTAACGGGCGACGAATTCACGAGTGACGAAATGTGACCTTTTTTAGGTCCGTGAAAACTGCTGTGACGAACTGCTGTAAAGTTTGTTGGACGAGCGACGAATTTGCTTGTGACACACTGTTGCTGCTTCATCAATTTCGTCAATTCGTCAACTTTTTCTTGTATGATAAATTATACAGTTAAAGTAAGCTGATATTTTCTGAACATGTAAAATATTCACCGTGCTTCCTGAAAATCAATCTTTATAAGAGAGGACCTAAAGTAAGCTATGAGCTTTCAGTCCAATCCATTTCTCCATTGTATATTTCTTAATTTTTACTTCTATGTAAAAACCATGAGAATTTAATACGATTCAGCTAAACTAGAAGAGCTTCGTCAACTCGTCAATTTTGTTGACGTATTGACGTATTGACGAAACAAATATATTTCCTAAAACCTTTTTTTCTGTCTTTTAGATAATGTATCTGGTCGTTTTGAATGAAAATTAAGCCCTTTTTCAATTTGTTGGGGCCACTAGTCATTCAGAAGAGCTTCGTCAAGTTCGTCAATTCGTCAACTCATCAGTTTTGTTGACGAATTGACGAAACAATATTTTTCTAAAATCTTTATTTCTGTCTTTTAGATAATGTAATTGGACGTATTGAACGCAAATTAGACCCTATTTCAAATGTCATGGCCATCAGCCATTCAGAAAAGCTTTGTCAAATTAGTCAATTCGTCAACTCGTCAATTTTGTTGACGAATTGACAAACAAAATATTTTTCTAAAAACTTTATTTCTGTCTTTTAGATAATGTATCTGGACGCATTGAATGCAAATTAGGGCATTTGTTTTTGTCCATCAGTCATTCAGAAGAGCTTAGTCAAATTCGTCAACTCGTCAATTTTGTTGAGTAATGAGGAATTGACGAAAACAAATAATCTGAAAACATTATTTCTGTCTTTTAGATAATGTATCTGGACGTATTGAAAACACATTAGGCCCTATTTCATAGTTCATGGTCATCAGTCATTCAGAAGAGCTTCGTCAAGTTCGTCAACTCGTCAACTCGTCAATTTTGTTATTGACGAAACACATATTTTTCTAAATACTTTAGTTTTATCGTTTAGATAATGTATCTAAACGTTTTGAAAGCAAAGGCCCTATTTCAAATGTCATGGCCATCTGTCATTCAAAATAGCTTCATCAAGTTGGTCATTTCGTCAACTCGTCAATTTTGTTGACGAATTGACGAAAAATATATTTTTCTAAAAACTTTATTTCTGTCTTTTAGATAATGTATCTGGACGTATTGAATGCAAATTAGACCAATTTTCAAATTTCCTGGCCATCAGTCATTCAGAGGAGCTTCTTCAAATTCGTCAACTCGTCAATTTTGTTGACGAATTGACGCAAAGAATATGTTTCAGTTACATTACACGTTCATAGATATCTAAAATGGCATTACGTAGGTATTTGTTGGCAGTAACATAGACTTTTGCGTGTTGACATAAGTATCTGTTAACGTAAACATTAACACGTTAAGCATATGTTTATCTTGATAATTAAGTGGCTTACGTATTAATTAAGTGGTTATTTGGTGACAGAAGTGTGCAACCATAATTAATTAAGTAGGCATTGTTAAATTCCTAAGTATTTATTTTTTGCTTGACTAAAGTATTGTTCTAAATTGCGTTACACAGATGATCAAATAGTTGCAACAAATACAGTATTACGTATTCCAGATAAATGTAAATGCCGCGTAGGCCACTAAGCAACTATGTTTTAAAAATGAAGAGAAAACTTTCTTTACGACGAATGACTTCATGTGTAAAAGCAGATTAGTTAAAGCTATGTTCGACAAAGTTTCAATGTCAGGAGATCAAATGTCAACGTTAAAAATATTGCCAAATATTGATAATGCAATGAATATGCGTTTGATTCTCACCAAATTCCAATGAATGTCTGTACATACTTCCTCCCATTTGAGACAATATCTTACACTACGAAAAATACACATGCATAATTTATGGATCATAACATATTTGTACATGTACCATTAATTCTTGAAGTATGTATGTCCTTGACCGTGTAAGAAATAATAAGAATTTTCAGCTCAGTTCTGATTTTCGCTGACAGTAAATCTCTTGCTATTATTATTTTTATATGAAATGAAGATTTCATATCTTTTTAAATGTTTTGTCAAAGAAGACTTCATTATTATTTCAATAATGTTTACACACACTTAAGTGCGCCATTTGTATTTCAAATTAATGTTACATGTAATTGTAAAAATTATGCAATTAGATTGTTAAATCAGTAGGAATACAGATGTATCTTAATTGGTGTGTTTAAATATAGTTTTTCCAAGTGTTTGTATACCATTGAAGAAATGTAAATAACGGTTACCTACTCTCGATAGCGCTATTCATGTGCATCATCTCGATTATTCTGTTGATAACATGTAAGTGCATAACTGATTATCTATTAATTTTAACGTATGTTTTGTTAGAAAAGGGACACATCTTGTATGATGCGGTTAATACGTTATCTTGATACAATTATATTCGACACATGCACAACCAGGTGAACATTTGATAAGTGAAATTGGAGACGTTCTAATTTTCCTTTTCCGTCAATGTTTCCTCAGTAAACGTTTTCTTGCTGGGACTATACATTCTTGTTCTGCTAAGACCCAACGAAGTGTACATTGAAAAACATCACAGCACATTCCTTTTTGTTCAGTTAAATTGCTTCATACACAGGTTCTTGTTAATGGCTTTCTCTATGGGGAAGTGTATATTGGGACGCATGAATTTGTCTAAAATATACATAAATACTGATGAACGAACCACAAATGAATATCTTGTAATAAAATCGGCCCTGATGTTTTTTCAACGTTTATATCACACACAAATAATTATACGTTGACAAACATCACAGCACATTTTACTTCAGTTGAATCTCTACATACACAGGTTCTTGCTAATGGCTTTCTGCATGGGGAAGTGTATTCTGGGACAAATCAACGCATGAATTTATCACAAATAAACATACATACTGGTATATTGGAGTCACACTGTGGTCGGTTAGTCGGTCAATTGGTCCGTTGCAATTTTCCTTGTCCGGAGCATAACTTTAAAACTACTAGATGGAATTAAAGAAAACTTCATACGTTAATACAACACATTGAGATGAAGTACAGTGTATAGGAACAATAACTCTGATTTAACTAATTACAGAGTTATTGCCATTTGTTACTTTTTCTTTTCCTGAAAATAACTTATTAACAATTAGATGGAATCTAATACAACTTCATACAATGGTAGAGCACAATGAGAGAAAGTGCAGTGTACAAGAACCATGACTCTAATTTAGCTAATAACAGAGTTATTGCCTTTTGTTGCTTTTTCTTGTGCGTAAAATAATTTTAAAACTACAAGATGGAATTTAATAAAACTTCATACGATGATACATACGATGATACAACACATTGAGAGGAAGTGCAGTGTGTAAGAACCATAACTCTAGTTTTAGCTAATTACAGAGTTATTGCCCTTTGTTACTTTTCGTTGTCCGTAGAATTACTTTCATTGCCCTTTCTTACTTTTTTCTTGTCAGGAGATTATCTTTAAAACTTCAATATGGAATTTAAGGTTGGGTTTCTAAATATGTCACTACATTTCCCAGCAGCGAGGCGTTCGGGGGTATTAATCACATTCAGTGATAGTTTTAGTTAGTACAGTAAAACCTGATGTTTTCAAAAATATAAATTCCGTTCAATTGAGAAATGAGCACGTTCGGATATTAAGTGTCCCTGGATATTTGTAATAATATTTTGGGTGATACTTTAGCATTACACACACTGACTGACAGTTTCTCTTAAGGGTTTGCTAATAACTAATAATTGTATAGCACTTGATGCATGGTGCATAGTTCTGCGTGTTTTGGCAAATATCAAAAGGCTGTTTTTGTGAACAGACACAAAACGGTCGAAGCCATGGTGGAGGTTCATTCTTGCCTGTCGCTCGAATTCAAACTTCCGTTCAACGACGCTAAAAACTATCCTTTTCTAAGAACCTTTTTCAGGGAATTTCCCATTAGTTAGATACGAGTGCATATATGCAGTAAAACCATTTTTTTTTTCAATAAATTGAAAGTATCGGGTATAAAACCTTTTTGTCAAGTACATTGACTTGTTTTAAACAAATTTAGACGGTAAGTGAAAATCTGGTTAGTGAGACAATTCGTAGACTTTTTTCAGTCTCTGAACGAAAGCTATTTTGCGTTTGTCAATTTCACATTGTATGTTGTACCAACCTATACGGAATACTGTTAGGGCCATCACAGGCAATCGCCTGTGAATGTGTTAATCTGAAACGCGATACTCGATAGCACGATGATGAAAACACGAAATCTTGAAACTACGATATCTAAAACCCAAAGGTACGATGATGATAACGCGACAGAACGATAACGAAAACGCGATAATACTACAGTACGATAGAGATAATGCGATATACCATCTTGTTTTCACAGTCGTACTGTCGCGTTTTCACCATCGTAATATCGAAGTATTGTACTGTCGCGTTATCATCACCGTACTGTCGCGTTATCATCATCGTACTGTCGCGTTATCATCATCGTACCGTCGCGTTATCAACATCGTACTTTCGCATTATCATCATCGTACTATCGCCTTCCGATGCGCATGCGCATAGAAGAATTTCCCCTCCATGTGACAAAATGTCGGATTCAGAAGGTAAACATTAATTCTGATTCATAAATCCGGAGTGTGTATAAACTCTTCCATTTGTACTGCTGTACTTGACTTTTTTTAGCATGCACATGCGCACCGGAAGGCGATGGTGCGACAATGATAGCGCGTCAGTACGATGATGATATCGCGACAGTACGATGATGATAACGCGACAGTACAGTGATGATAACGCGACAGTACAGTGATGATAACGCGACAGTACTATGATGATAACGCGACAGTACGATACTACGATATTACGATGGTGAAAACACGACAGTATGATGGTGAAAACACGACAGTACGATGCTGAAAACACGATAGTACATCGCACTATCATCATCGTACTGTCGTATTATCGCGTTTTTGTGACCATAGTTTCGTTATTTCGCGTTGTCATCATCGTACTATCGAATATCGCGTTTCAGATCAACACATTCACAGGCGATGGCCTGTGATGGGCCTAACGGTATTCAGTAAACCTAGCATACTTAATACCACATTTCTGTACGTGTTCTAGAGTGCTAATGCTGTGATTTTTTGCCACATAATTTCCAAAGTCGTTCAACGTTCTGGATATCTGAAGAAGACATAAAATGCCATAGCTCACACCCGTACAGTGTAGACAAAATTGGTAATGTTTTTATTAGTGAACCCATTGTAATATGGTTGACATTTCTAGTGTCGTTTAATGCTAGCTGCTGACACGGTTTCTTATTGTATGTGAGTTAGTTAAGTGTATACATACCAATATGGGTCACTGTTTTGCATATATCTATGGTAGAGTTTCCGAATCTAACCGACGTAATATTACTATGGTCTTTACCAAATATGATTATATGATTAATTTACACTGTATTGAAACTATATCCCCAGTCATTGGCATATTCATTTGCAATAGTTAATTGATGCTCGAGGCTTGTCAAGTTTACACAGAGAAGCACACGATCGTCTGCTAGTGTCGGATTACCACAATGTGATGTACCAACAGTTAAACCTTAGGTTGATTCAAGTCTTTTTAATAAGTATTACTTTGCTTTGAACTAGTAACGAATTGTCATTTCAAAGAACATCTTCCCTCAGGTTATACATATAGATGTGTTGTAAGCTCGTTTAACTTAACATTTGCACAATGTATACTCGTGAATTATACCAGGATACGCTACATTGTTTTTATTAAAATACGATCATGTTTTTTTATAATATGATAATATACAAGAGGCCGAATGGGTCTAGATTGATTACCTGATTCCATGAGGATATAAAGACGCATGGATTGTTCTAGGTCTAAGTTACAATAAATGTAGGAGTTATGGTCTGAACACAGAAAATGAAACATGAGAATCTTTGATACCAAGATGTACAAGTCCGTGGAAGTTTGGCATAGAGAAAAATTCCATTTGAACAAATATAAATCTCAACTTGTTACCAATACTTTAAAGTAAATTTGGATGCAAAACAAACAGCAAGCAAAGTTACAGAGGGAGGTTGCGGCAAGGATTAAGCTCGCTGAGTTATATAGCTCTTCTGATCACTGGTGTTATTTATATTGTACTAACAATATAAAGAAAGGAGCATTCCAAATACAATAAACAAGGGATTGCTTCTCCAGTTTCTAATATATTCTTCATCACAGGAGTTAGTTTAAACATAAGACTCAGGAAAAAAAATACATAGAACAAATTACTAGAACATTATGTTATTTCCTGCATATAAAAAGAGCTGAGATATTGAGCTGCAAGGTCAATTGAATCGTATTCTATAGTTAAGTAAGATATATTAAGACAATGAAACAATGAGGGAATTAATGGAAATTTGTAATGTACAGGCATATTTAAAAATGTTGTAATGTATCCCTAGGGAGCGTGTTCCTGAGAAAGGAGCAATATACCGATACAAAATACAAGATACAAGGTGACCATGAGATTTGAATTCAGGCCTAATTTTCATTCAATGATTCTAGAATCAGTATCTAAAAGACAGAACAAATATTTTTAGTAACGAGATTGACGAAGCTCTTCTGAATGACTGATGGCCATGAAATTTGAAACAGGGCCTAATTTACGTTCAATACGTCCAGATACATTATCTAAAAGACAGATATAAAGTTTTTAAAAAAATATCTTTTTCGTCAAGTTTCGTCAACTAAATTGATGAGTTGACGAATATGACAAATTTCTTCTGAATAGCTGATTGCCATGCAATTTGAAATTGTGCCTTATTTGCATTCAATACGTCTAGACACATTATCTTATAGACAGAAATAGTGTTTTAAAATTTATTTTTTCGTCAATTCCTCAACAAAATTGATGAACTTGACGAAGGTCTTCTGAAAGACTGATGGCCACATTTTTTTGAAAATAGGGCCTAATTTGCATTCAATACGTCCAGATACATTACATAATAGACAGAAATATAGTTTTAGAAAATGTTTGTTCTGTCAATTCGTCAAAGAAATTGACGAGTTGACGAATTTACGAACTTGACGAAGCTCTTCTGAATGACTGATGGCCATGACATTTGAAATAGGGCCAAATTTGCATTCAATACGTCCAGATACATTATCTAAAAGACTGATATAAAGTTTTAGAAACTTAACGAAGCTTTTCTAGTTTAGTTAAATCGTATTAAATTCTCATGTGTTTCACATAGAAGAAAATATCAAGAAATATACAATGGAGATATGGATCGGACTGAAAGCTCATAGCTTATTTTAGGTCCTCTCTTATAAAGAATATTTTACATGTTCAGATAATATCAGCTTACTTTAGCTATAGGCCCTATAATTTATCATACAAGAAAAGAGTTGACGAATTGACGAACTTGATGAAGCAGCAACAGTTTGTCAATTCGTTACTCGTCAACCTTACTTCACGGACCTACAATAGGTCACTGTTCGTCACTCTTCAATTCGTCCTTCGTCAACCTAACGGACCTAAATAAATGTCACAGTTCGTCACTCGTCAACCTAACTTCACGGACCTGATTTATAACAAAGGGAGAATTGATGGAAATGATTGTTCTGAAGTTTCTATTATAGACGTATTGATTTATTGGGGTTTAACGCCGTTTTCAATGTTTCAGTCAGCACAGCACAGCATGGCAACCCTCATCCAATCAAAATACCGAAATCAACATCATTAATCACTGTTGGTGTAACAAGATCAAAATTAATTTGCCACTAGACCTATTTAAACAGAGCCAAAATGAAATATTCACTTCCCAAACCACGAGCCTAAAAGTAACATCCTCGGGACAATATGCAACCGACCGTAAATAATGAAAATCGGGGACCCTCCTACCCTTTTAAGGGACCGTATTAGCACGAGAAACTACATTTCTTCATGTACAGTATATATTCGCTAACTACAACTAGAGTTTTATAGCAATAAGTATCATGAAACGCTGTGAAATAATGAACATTATTATTTTATGACAGGGCTAATTACACCAGGAAGTGGCCCGGATAAATTGTCACAGCTGCATACATTTAGTGATGTAACAGGCTGACAAAGTTGTATAATTACTCGTGTTTTTCGTTCAGGCATGCTCTCCATGCCATGCATATGATTAAAAGTATGTTCGGACTCAGTATCTGTGCTTGTCTTGCTTTTATGCATTACATTACAATACAATACACAATGCAATTCTTTATTTCCTCCATTTTTGGAGATATCGTATAATAAGTTTTGCAATACACAAATCAATTACACAATTTCAATAGAAGAAAAAGAACAAATATATTAAATACAAAAAGAAAGACAATTGTTGACTACCATTTTTATATATTCAAGTTCAATACTAATTTACATTAGTATTGAACAATCAATGCTTAACATCAACCTCAAACATAGTGTGTTTAATCTTGATGTTTAAACAATACTAACTGTCGTTCGGAACCCTGACTCAGTTAAACTGGCGAATCCAACTGGATACAGCGATTCACAAAAGTGAACGTGAGCTGTAGAAACATTCTGTTGATGCTGGAATTGACGACTGGTGGTAGTGGTGCGCCCATGATGAGTAGTACCCACACACAATGGTGTAGAGCATGAAGCTCGTTAACAAATTAAATATCAAACAGAGAAAGCATTTCCCGTTTTAGTTCAAAGCGTATCACTTATGTGCAGCTGCATTCGGGCAATAAATGAACTAATTCCTCTTGGGATAGCATGCCACACCTACTGCAGGTAAAACTTGGTAGTGTATCATAGTTTATCTAAAGGCACTCAACTTGGAAACTGTGTAGACGATGCTAGGTTCGATCCCTGGCTGTAACACTTGAAACAACATGTACTCTTGATTCATGGTGAGCTGTTGTACCAATAAGGAATGCTCATGCATACTAATCACTCGGCGAACTGTATTTGTCCATGCTGATTTAATAAGCAGTGAACTATCCCGGAAAAAGTTGTTCAATATAAAGTTTACGTTGTGTTTTGCTATAATACGGCAAATATCCGGTATGAATCCAAGCTTTACTGAGTGTTGGTCATTTAGGTACATTATATATTTACTAACACGTTTTTCTTTAGTAATACAAAATACAGGGAGACAAAACAATTTATGTAGGAACATTAGTTTCCACTTTTCTATTTCGCTGTCTGTCCTGCAAAGCCCAAGCATTGACCCAGATATGTCCGATCTCGTTCTAACTGAAAGTGCTTGAATATTCTTTGCAACAAAATGCTGAAAATTCGTTAGGCTATTGTGATCAGATTTGGTAATATTATTCGAAAGCTCTGATCCGTACAGAAGTGTTGGTCGGACTATCTTGGAGTATAGATTGGCTGAAACCAGCGGGTTTACACCTTGGGGATGAAGACCCTGGCCAATCATGGCAAATAGAGAGTTGCGGGCTTTTTGTATACGTTCTTTTATACGGACCAATAATTTCATGCAGGAATCATCGGTTATACCCAAATGGACAATTGTTTTCACCTTCGTTAGAATCTGTTCTCCATACATTTTGATTTGTGTCATACACTATCAAAAGCCCCCTTTTGGTCAAGACAAGCGACGTAAACGTAGCTTTGACGTTCAACGTTGTAAGACACAGCTTCTTGAACTATGAAGGCTGTAGTCTTACAGCTAAGCTGTTTCTGGAACCCATGTTGATGGGGGCAGGGTAATATGATTTTAGCAGACGTAATATATGTGTTTATTCGATTAAGAAGTAACTTCTCAAATGGCTTGCTGAAGAACGTTATCAGTGAGACCGGAAGATAACTGGATGGTTCAGTTTTATTCTTCCCTTTACCCTTGAATATTGAAATAAGTATGCTTGTTTGCCATTGCTTTGGTACTGTCTCATGTTTAATAATGGAGTTAAATAACTCAACAATAACACGTATTAAGGATTGATCGGCATGTATAACATGCTCATTGAGAATACCATCACTGCCTAGGGATTTGCCCTTATTTAGAGTTTTGATATATTGATCTACTTCAACCTTATCAAAGTCACGTGTGACTGTTTTTAATATCGGACTTTCAGTACAATTGTTATACCGTTTAAGTTATTTACACAATTGTTCGTTAAGAGTGTCGTCAATGCCCGCATAATCAAATACCTAGGCGAAGTATTCTCTGAATCCATTGGGAACTTCAGCATGTTCGAAGCTACAATTTCCGATCACTAATTCTGAGCAAATGTTACAGCTCGTATAGTAATAAAGAAATTGAATTGAAATTGACGTCTTGAAAACGAAGATTGTGTTTAGGTACAGCGTTGGACACATTGTGTGAAAATAGAAATTGCATAATAAGTGTTTTGTCTGATTTACACACACTGTTCTCAAATTACATTTATTCAGAGTTTTGTTGTATAACTGTAAATTTCTCCTTTCATGTGACTGTATGCGTTTATATTATGTTTATATTTGTTGGTGACTTATAGGCCCAGCGGGCCTCGTGTGGTAGCTTAGTATATAACTATTATGTATTTGTATGTACATTTATCAAGGTCTCGTCAATAGTCAAATTTTCTTATCCCTTTATCTTATGCAATATAAGTGATTTAAGGGAGATGATAAGATACAGACTAAATTAGTATAAATAAATACTTTTGCAGTAGGTAATTTCCCTTTCCATGTAATGTAAATTATATATATTTCGTTTACAATATAAGTTCACTTGATCATATAAACTCTGGTGTTTTTGAAGAAATCTGATTTAAACTTGCCGTCCGACATTTCCGTTGCCACATACTTTTAATCAAATCCATGCCTATGTGTCTTATATATGGTTCTGGACAGACGGCAGGCAAAACGGTTGGACGGACGGACGGATAGACGCAGGCGCGTATCTAGCCGTACGCCCGGGCTTCCACATCATTTTCTTGTGAGCAACTAATTACATTGTTGAAATAATCTCTGAATCGAACTCAAAGTGTCCCCCGACAAATTCATGGGAATGCTTTCTGAAAACCAAAACAAACTGGTTTTATTAGCTCACCTGAGCACCAAGTGCTCAATGTGAGTTATTTGTGATCGTCTTTTGTCCGGCGTCCGTCGTACGTCGTGCGGTGTGCGTCGTGCATCGTCCGTCAGTCAACATCTTATCCTCAGTAGGTCAATGGGGATGAAACTTCACAGAAAGCATCCTCTCAATGACCTTACCAGAATTCCTTCAAATGATTGGGATCCATGCAGGATATTGGTTTCCATTGCAACCAAACGAAAAAAAACTTTAAAATTCTTCTTCTCCCAAACTGGTTGGCCGATTCTCAAATGAATTTGTAGAGATGTTCCTCTATCATATTCTTTCAAGCAATGTTGATTGGTCGAAAAACATGGCCGCCATGAGGCGGGGCTATTTTGCCTTTTATGGGTATAGCGAAAACTTAAAAAAATCTTCTCCTCAGAAAGTGTCAAGCTGATTTTCAAATCATGTTGTAGAAATGTTCCTAGGTTGACCCTCGATCCGATTCCTTCAAGCTATGTTGATTGGTCGAAACTATGGCCACCAGCGGGCGGGGCTATTTTGCCTAATATGGCTATGGTGAAAGTTTTAAAATATCTTCTCCTTCCAAAGCGTCAGACCGATTTTCAAATAATTTCGTAGAAATGTTCCTTGTGTGACCCTCTATCAGATTCCTTCAAGCCATGTCGATTGGTTGAAAAACATGGTCACCAGGGGTCAGGGCTGTTTTGCATAATATGGTTATAGTGAAAACTTAAAAAAATTCTCCCGACAAAAGTATCTGGCCGATAATTTTGTAGAAATATTCCTTCGGTGACTCTCTATCAGATTCCACCAAGCCATGTTGATTGGTCAAAAACATGGCCACCAGGGGTCGGGGCTGTTTGGAGATTTTTGCCTAATGGCAGTGGAGCGATACTGACCCTATTAGGCTTCTTGTATTAGCTTACCTAACCACAAAATATGTTAATGTAGTTGGCTGTGTGGTTGGTATGACAAATCCCATTGCATAAGTCAGGTGAGCGATCCAGGGCCATCATGGCCCTCTTGTTTTTATATAAACCCTGCAAACTTATATTTGTGAAATAATAATTTAACAAATTATTTGTAAATAGAACTTAAAGATTTAAGAGGGCGACGTAAATACGATTCTGTTTCTAAATAAAATCATGGAAAGTGACGTAACGAAATGTGTCCACCTAGTTTTAACATTACGACTAAATAGCATCAAAATCGTAACCTGGACTGATAACCATATTTTCATTGTATTTCAATCACGTGATCACTACAGTGCTTGGTTAATGTCGTAAACACGTTATTCTAGGACATATTTATTTAATTTGATACAGAGTCAAACTATCGTGTATAAAAATGGTGTCTTTTTGTTACGTCACAATATTTTTTTTATAATTAACAAATGCTACGTCTATCACCTAGGACAGGGACACTATATTACTAAATGACCGCCATTTTGTTAAAATTCAACGCATTTTCTCTCCAACAATTCCAGATAATTCTCGGCATACAACCGGTCGTAAAAATAAGTTGCACGAACATTGATCATTCAACATTTATAATTTAACTTAAACTATGTTTATAACGGTAATATAGAACACCAGAAGGCGATACACATAACCCCTTTTTCGTTATTTTGACTAAATGGCCGCCATTTTGATAAAATTCATTGCATTTTTCTCAGTTTTCCAACAATTCAAGATAATTCTCGGCATTTGTTAAAATAAGTTAAACCAAGATTGATCATTTAACATTTATAATATTACCTTTAAATGTGTTTATAACGGCAACATAGAACACAATACGGTGATACCCATAGCCTGTATTCTTTGTTTTGACTTTATTGACCAACCTTTTGTTAAAAACTAGACTTGGGAAACAAATTGCAATAACTATCATTATTTGTTTAAATACAAGCTCAAAATTAATGTAAATGTCGAGAAATGAAAAGCGAAATTAGGTTATGTACTTACATTATCGAGTGTTTCTATTTAAACTTGTGAATTTTAATAAAACATCTGTCTTTCTACATCGAGTGCCATCGCGTAAATTAGGTCTCGTGAATTTACGAAGGGGATAATGTCCAGAGGGGCTATTGATTTCTTCCAGTAAGGCAAAGATAAAGGAAATTATCTGACATGACATTGTTTCCCTTGATAAAATCACGCGTTTGCTATTCTATCTATACTCGTCCCGGTTAACACCTTTCACTAATCCGGGATTAGGGGTACCTAAAGGGGTTTATAACTATACATACCATAACTCAATTTATTTATATTTATAAGCCAATACCTGTCACATAACAGGGGTTCGATCCCCAGTCGCGGCAATTCGGTCATGGTGGAGTGCCCTTGGGCAAGGCACATTTTCTAGCCTAGTACTGGTTTGTTCACCCAGGGAACATGAATAATAAAATTTAAATGCGCGCTAATTGACCTTAGCTGTCGATGCGCCATAAAACAATATACATTCATTCTGTCACATAATTACCCTCTAATGGTCCCCCGATCCGCTCTACCGACCAGCTAGGGATTAAATCGATTCGACGTTCCGGGAACACACCCATTACTCCACATTATTTTTAATTTGGCAATATTCACGGATTTTTTTCAACTAACAAAACATTTTGAAATCAGTTTCTGGAAGGTGACTATTACTATTTAATCTCCTTCCTATGTGGTGGAATGCTGACCCTAATGGAATATGCCATTTAATTCTTCAGGAACAATTTTATACATACGCTAATCAATATAGTCAGTGCAATGAATTCAAAGTAAAATCTAAATAATAGTCTTTTCATGTACAATCAGATGAATGAAAAATATAGTTTGTACACTTTATTTTCAAACTGAAAATGTATTTGCGTCTTTTAAAATGAATTTTATTTTATGAAATACAAATATTTCTTCACTAAACATTATTATGTATATTCTTACGCGCCACGCTTTTGAGAACAACACCGATACTCCTGATCAGAGATATATACACGAACTAGGTCAATTTCAGGACTGACCGTGTCGTCAAATTAATAAAATAGAAATATAAAGTTATATAATTCAACGTGTAAACAGCATAATTGTTTAGATATATTATGGTGTATTTGAATTATTTTTATACTTTAATTTATAATTTTATCATGAGGGATGTTACAGGAACGTAGATTATATCTTATCTACGTTCCTGATGTTTCGTATCACTGCCTATATGCCATTCGACAATGACGAAAATATACATTATTTGTATATACCAATTATTTGGTAAACGATTTTCCATAATTTTGTCCATGTTTTCAAACTATCCGCTACAGACGTGTTGTATTTGGGAAAGGGTTAATTTAAGTTGCTGTTATTTTCAAGGTTTTTTTAACTTATAAAATGATAATAAAGGAACGAAATCAACGGTAAAAACACCAACACACCATTGAATGATTAGTTATATTTTATTTCAAATCAATATCTATCCTAAATTAGTACTTCCCGTAATGGTATCGAAATGTTTTCAAAAAAAGCTGCAAATGTCATAAAACATTGTTGGATAAAGTGAAATTAGGTACAATGAGTTGTTTCCCCAAAATGTGCTTATTTATCCTTAATTACGACTTTCAATTATTCCTTACATTTCAGCCAGTATATTTATTTATAAGTATTTACATCTGCAGGTTTCTAATATTTACCTCATACTTTTTGTAACACATATTTTCCTTGAAAGTAGTTTAATGCATTTACTACTTGTTTACGCAACATTTGGAGTCATTGGATAAATTTCTCATGTTTTGTCACAATGTTGTCAATAGTTGTGTGCTAGGGATAAGAGTTAGTTGGCTGGTAATGCACAAATGGTGTACATCTTCTCGACTTAATATGTATGAGGAGATTATGGGTCATTGTACACGGTTAATTACGGAATGATTATATAAAATGATTGATTGATTGGGCTTTAACGCCGTTTTCAACAGTTGTTCAGTAATATCACGGCGGCCAGTTCACCTATTCATATGTTTCGTAGCTTTCTCACACAAGTAATCCACACAACATTCTTTCCAAGCAACTGGCTGCTTTTCCATATAGATTGTTAGCCCATTGGTGAAAGATGAATGACGCTTGTTACAATGACTTTTGTCAAACGACGGAAAGAAAGTTGGTAGAGCTGTTATTGAACTCACAACCGCTGGATTGACAACCCGAGTCGCTACCGACTGAGCTAACGGTGAAAAGGAGAACTATTTGGACAAAACTTTTCCTGAATTGGAATGGAAAAATCGAGCTCATGCATACTGGATAAACACCCTAAGATGTTGCCTCTTTAGATATTGTAGCCCTTGAAAAAAAAATGTTGTGGGAAAAGAAGCCTTTGGGTTTAATATGCATTGGTTCTTTTTCAACAATACGTTTCAATCAATCGGATTTTATCCGAATATCTAATTGTTTTAAATTGTCTAATATTTGGAAGTGTTTGAATCCACACTTGACGCGTAATACACATCAAATTAAAATTATTTCTATACAAATCTGATCATCGTGAGATGTCATGATATTATTTAAATTTTATAAAACTTTCTTAATGTGCTTGTAATGTGAGAATTGATTTAAATTTAGGGCACACTCATACTTAATTATGCATTCATGCAAAGAGAAAAATTACGTTTAACGTGTATACGTTTTACGCCGTTTCTACATGCATTTATAGATAATGTCTATATATGATGTCTCGATATCCTTTGAAAGACGTTCTATGCATTGGCCTTGTGAAGACGCATTGAAAATCTTCGTAAGGTTTTGAGAACAATATTGATGTGGATTTAGGCCAATATCCATCCACTTTTGTAAGCTCTTTTGATAGACAGTGGCTAAAGTAGGATCTTTTCATGACGAGCAAATTCTCCTATTGTTACACTGCTTTAACTATATATACTTTCATTTTTAGATCTGTTTATATTTGATGTGTCGATATGCTTTGAAAATCGTGTTATAGTTTGTCCTTATACAGACGCATAGAAATTTAATTTGCTCACGACGAAAGCATTCTCCTATTGTTTTGATCATTTAACATATCTCTCATACATAGACCTGTCTTTATGATGTGCTGATGTGATATATCAACAACATAGGTGATAGTCCACAAAATGACCATCGCCCCATATAAACATATGACAGGACAGTCGGAATAAAAGCATTGTAATCAAAGATTACAAAACTACTATTAAGTTTTATCGAGTAATTTTAGACTGCTGAACTGTCATTTATAATTTGATTTAAACATGCGGTCTAGTTGGAGTTTCGACCGCCTCGGTGGTGTAGTGGTAGAGCTACCGCCTCGAGTGCGGGAGGTGACGGGTTCGATCCCCGGCTGGGTCATACCAAATACTTAACAAATTGTAGTTATGACTGCCTTCCTTAGCGCTCAGGGATAGCATTACGACTGACTGATAACTAGACTACTGGTATAGTAACTAGCCCAGGAAACACCAAGATATAACTGACACGTTGTTAAAAGCGACGTATATCACAAAACAATCAATCAATTAGTAGGAGTTTATATCGAGTTAAATCAACGATCAAATAGAGATCATTAATAGGTCAATAGTTCTTGAAGACCTATATTCTGTCAAAGACCTAAAATATATCTCTGATTATATGTCCAGGAAAGCTTTTAATCTAAAATTATTTCTTGAGTATTCGAGGTTATGCTGAACGTTTAGGAAGGTCAGAAGCTTGATACACATTTAGAGAGTGACTTATGTGATTTCAAATCGGTGAAGTATTTTTCTTAAAGTCTAGTATTTATTATAGCGTTATATGTTGTAACCCCAGGCCAAGAAAAGTTCGATTAATGTAATATCCCTGATAGGGACGTATTCATTTTATACTAGAACGTTATTCTAATTCATAATTTACATTGTCTAGCAGAGTTGTTGCTTTCCATTGTATTCTTTTTTGCAAGTCCACTGATAATGGTTCAAAGTCATTTAAAGGTTTAAACTAGTGATCAGATTTTTTTATATCCATATTGTTGTTTTTTAATTGGACAAACACGTTTTATCTATTGTTAGAATGTGATTAAAAGAGAAAGTATTAGCTTTTGACATACATGACTGAATTTTATTCTTTTCAGTGCAATTTTATCTAAATATGAAAATAATTATTTTATGTTTTTACTATATTATTTCCATCTTTTCTTTGTTTCAATGCAATTTCTAAATGAATTGTATGTATGCAATACTCCTCACTTCTTGACAGTTTTTTGCTTACTAATGTAAATATAATTTTTATAGTTTTTATTATTGTATTCTACTGATGAAGGCGTACTTCCGAAATTATATAGCATAAAAGTATATACTAAACGAAATGTGTTTGTGGTTTTCTATTACATTTGTTCGATTTATTCTTTTTATACACATTTGCCTATTCCGAAACTGCCGCAAAATAAAGAATATGTATTTCATTTATTTTTGCAACATATTTGCCGTTGTGTGTTCCTATCCATAATTCCTAGCCATGATCTGTCTATACCTTGCATATATTTCATTATCCTATCTGCACCTGGCTGACACTCTAAAATCACACTCCAGAAGTACTTTCAGAACTTTGATATTAACAGTCTATTTAAATGTTATTTATATTACTATTTCAACACATGGCTGAATATATAACGAATGAAACACAACAAATGAGTCATCTATTTTGACATCGGCTTAAAATAGCAACGCGGAGATCGACCATGACTCGCTAAAATAATAACTGATGTCAACGAAATTGCTACAATGCATAAGATTACAGCCAGAGCTAAAATGCAAATATTGTTGATCGACCTTTATTGTTTGCTCGATTTCAAAACAACTTCACGCAAATGTTTTCTTAGGTGACTATTCAACAGAATTGCTCAAATCGTTACACTAAGGTGCCACAATAGTGTCCATAATTAAAATTAGAAGAATTTCAACGACATATTATCCTTAGGGGCTGACTGAATTTTAAACTTATTTCAAATATAAGAGAAAGTTGATGCAACGCATCAATGAATGTCGCCGGAAATCCATACCGCAGTTATGCGTAACACTAACATTATAGTAGTTGAATAAACAGTTATCAACTGGGGGCATATTGGAACATCAGGGGTGGGGTCAAGTGAAAATGTATCATAACTTGCATTGTTTTGTCAACAAAGTGAATGATAATTGAAGCCTTTCATTGTTTATGATCAATCTCCATTCCAAAGAAGGTTGACAATACACACAGCCAACTAATTATTGATCCTAAACAGTAATGTAAATGAGTAATATTGCCAATCATTAGTCTTAGTATGTATACAGTGCTTTCGTTAAGGAATAATTATAAGATTTTTGAATTCCACATACACTTTTCAAGGTGTTTGACAGAATATTTCAATTTTATTATTTATCAATAAAACCACAAAACAGACAATTTAAGAGTTGCATGCAATAGCACGTCATTTTACCTTTCCCCTATTAAAGTCAACACTTGACACCTTTGCAGAAATCTACTTTTAAAACAATGAGATAAGGGTTAAAGCGCTGAAGATATAGCCTGGCATCCTAATTATATCATACTTTAACTAATGTTGAAATGTAGTCCAATATTTATAAATTAGACCACATTCGAAATATAATATCAGCTAAATAGTTAAATCTCATTGAAATTGTTGTATAATTTAAACTTAAATTCGAACATAAACTGAGCCCTACAACGTGTTAATTTATTGTAATTCTTTCCTTCCTTTTTTATAATGAAAATAACAAACTACTCATGTTTTAAAATTATATTATGATGAGCGCCCTTGTGTCAATGATGCATAACAATATGCTGATCGGAAGCAATATGCCTTTAGGGAATTTAATGACACATTTAAAATTGTCAAGGACGAAATAATTTTGTACGAAAGACCCGATTCTTCTTCGCAGAGGTGTCGTTCTTGAAACTCTCTTTATAGGCAGAGAGTGTTCGTTCAAAGCCATTTTTCTATTAAAACCAGTTTTATCTCGGTTTGTTCTTTTCTTCATTTGTTTCGAACCAAATAAACATTTTAAATCACCTATAATTTACTATTTGTAAGTGAGTGAAAAGAGCGGCTCACTGCAAAGGTGAGTGATCTACGCAGTTGGTATTCGCGAGTCACGCGATCAACAGTCTTAGATTAGAAACAGTTCATATTTTAGATAAACATGGATAAATATCAGAAAATGCATTCTTCACAAATCAAGACAACTCTTTGAACATGAAAATAACATTCAGTAAGTTAAAATTGCTATTTTAAAGGAGAATTCGACGTGGTTTTTATCTCGATATTGCCACATAACAGTCTGCTGCAAGTCTCATAGGGACGGGTTTGTCTTTGTAAATAAAACCCCAAAAAAAGAAATGCGAGTCAAAATAAAGAAACTGCAAATACTTAAAACATCGTAACATTTATTTCATTTTAGATGTGTCAGAACTTAGTGTTTTTAAACGAACGCAATTATAATATGTTCAAGACAATTAAATTTGTTTTTTTCTAATAATAACTCCTCCTCCCATGTGATTTCCGAAAAGCTATTAAAAATAGAAGTCGCGGGGCTTCTGCCCGGCGCCTAACAAAAAAAATATTCCTTAATTAGTCCTCTACTAAAATGCTGAAACTATATTTCTCCGCTGCACACGATTGGTGCAAAGGCTAGATGTAAATATGAGACAAGGTATCTGCAAACGGTACTGCAGTATTTATTACGGTCAGTCAATGTAATCAGATAAGGGATACAGGATCATCATCACGACCCTCTTTTTTATTTACGGGACATGATTAAACGAACCAAATCATATGTTCTGAATACAGGGTACAATATGTAAATTGAACATGTTGTTTCCGAGTAAAGTATTTTAAAAGTATTTACTGTATACAATATGTGGCCATTCTCAACTGATTTGTTATAACAATGTATGGCTTAGAGTAATCCGATGCAAGTTTGACAAGGAAGTAGTTAAATGATGTATTCTTTTCGAAGCCGATACATATGAAGCAAACTAGTATCGATACCGACGACAATTACGAATTGATTTCAACAATAATCACGACTTGAATGAAATTTTCACAAAAAGAATAGTTCTCTGAATGGTTTATAACTTTATATATATACAAATCGGTTCCATTATGTCTCAAGTGTAGATCCAATGTGGTGGTAACTTTATGGGGAAGCGTATGGGTCAGAAACCTCATAACACCAAACCTCTTTCATTTAAATTTGTAATATTATTCTATCGGCGAGATAACATGTGCTGATCCGCGGTAGCTCAGTATGTAGGGACGCGGGCGGTCAATTCAGCAATTGTGAGTTCGAAGCCTAGCTCGACCAACATTCTTTCCGACGTTTGACAAATGTTGGAGCGATATGCGTTATTTGTCTACCACCAATTGGCTAACAATTTATGTGGAAAGGCAGACGGGTGCCTAGAAGTTGTGATATTATTGTAATAAAGCCAAACAATGAACATGAATAAGTGATCTGGCCATCATTATATGACTAATTAATAATTAACGACGACAATTAATTATTGATTTTTACAATAATCACTACAGTATTCCTCTGAATTGTTTATATTTAAAATCGGTTCTATAGTGTCTCAAGTGTAGATCCTTTGCAAGTCAATGTGATGGTAACATTATGAAGAAGCGTTTAAAACTCATATCACCAAACTTCTGTCATTTAAATTTGTAACATAATTCTATCGGCGAGATGAGATAAGATGTGCCGAACCGCGGTAGCTCAGTCGGTAGCGACACAGGCTGTCAATTCCTGGATTGTGAGTTCGAAGCCCAGCTCGACCAACATTCTTTCTGACGTTTGACAAATATCGTAGCGATATGCTTTATTCGTCTACCACCAATTGGCTAACAATGTATGTAAAAAGGCAGTCAGTTGCCTGGAAATTGTGAACATGCCACTTTTATATGACTAATGAATTGTTTAAAACGGCATCATTTATGGTACACCTACCTGCATTTAAACATATTTATTTCAACTTAACTTTTCACAATACCTGTATATAACTGTTCACCATGATGTTCTTAATATAAATTCACGACCCTTTTGCATGATATGTATGCCATAATATTGTTATACCATCTAATTATTTGACAATAAAATATTTTTAAACCAAACCCGAATAAATCAATTTCAGCGAGGTGTACTATCCGACTAAATCTTTCGCAGAGGATCAGAGAAGGTCTCAGATAAAAGACCGTAAGAAAAACGACCGGAAAGCTTTAGTACATAGACGATCACAGATACGCAAACAGCTTTCATTGGATTCATTGGCTTCGCCATCCAAAGGCGCAGACAGAAAACCTTTTCCTCCACATAATACCCCTATTCACACTTACAAAAGTCGAAAAAACGTACCTCGGCGGTGGAGTGAAATTGGATGGCCATTAGATGAAACAATTCCATTAAAGAGACCAACACCAACGGGAGGTCATGTAAGATATGAAGCATTCGGAAAAGATGATGAGTTCATTGCTCAGGAAAATCGCCTTAATAAACCATTTGGATATAATGGCCAATACCAAGCGTCCCTACATAACCTAGCATATCTCTCAACTGGATCAGTACAATCATCGTCATCAATGATCTCAGCCAGCACAGAACAAAATTCATACGTCAGGTTGAATAACACCGTTGTACAGAATCAGGATGGAAAAGATGTGTCATATGACATCGGCGGAACATAGCATGCGAGTACTTGGAGAGGACGTTCCTACTTTCGCGGCTTTTGAAAATATGCATGTGAACAGATTAAACGTATTTTTTGATAATTGTTTATATGAGCTGACTAAATCCCGATCAACCATTGATAAAGCCTTGTCGATAATAGAAGCAGCTGGGAAAAGCACTATGCTGCATGCAAAAAGGATATCAAAAAGCGGTATGTAGTTTTACGAGATACCGTACTGATAATGTAAGTGACATTTATAAATATTACTTGAACTCCTTGAATACATATCACGACAAGGCATTAATCAATTTGAACTTACTAATTGTTTATCATTATCTACACTGCAATATATATGAACACATGTGTTCAGTTGTTGACTACTTATTCCGGGATTCGAAGAACAGCTAGGATACAATAAGGTTATTGGCATATATTGTCTATGCGGGGGATAATATTAAACTTAAATACATTTTCGTGGACACTTTTACGAAATAGACATCTCATGTGACATCTTTTCCCGCGAAAATTCACAAGAAGCGAATACAACCCACGGGTTGTCAAACAATATCAAACACCATTTTATTATATACACTCAATTTCAGGCATGATTTGAAAATGTATTTTGCACGTGTCGTCATTCAATTCATATGTTTTAAATACAGGAATAAGGACATACGTATACCCTATCTCTTTTCCAAAAGGGAGTATACAATGGGTTATCCAAAAGTAATAGGACTTTCTTTATAGTGTTTATAATAGTTGTTTTTTTTATATATATATATGAAATGCATCACTTATGTATATTTAGTTATACTGTACTCTATGGTAACTAAATATTTTAAACATGTTTTGAATTTGTGTAGCCTTTGCCATAAAACGGCACACATCGATAATTTACACAAAAATGCCATTTTAACTGTTGATATATTAAAGATTGTTATTAAATTGAATTGCAAAAAATTAATAATACTGTTCCATAACAATAGTATAACTCAATATCAATTTGCTAAACCTTATTTACACAATTAAGTCAATTGAAAGGCGACAACGCAATGTCCTAATTGCGACTACAAATCGTCTTAAAGATACATCTAGTGAGCTGTTCAGGATTCAATCGACAACAAACGATTTATATACGGAAATGGTTAACTGTTTCTAGCAGAGAAATAAGTGTTCACCTGATGCCATCTGGCAAGACAGCATTTTCTGACGTTTACATTATGAGAATTTTATTTAACAAAAAAACAATTTTGTTTTGCTTTTTTATGAAAAAATGATATTTAAGCAATGTTAAGTCGATAGATAAATTGTGTAATGTTATGGCCAGAACTCAGTGGAGTTAATGAATAAATTATTTAAGTAAGAAAGACACAGCTCCGCGTAGTTTTGTTGATATTTGGAGTTGTCAAATTGGAAACTCCAATGTAGAGCTGTGTCAATAGGGGGAATTATGAATATTGAAAAGATGCAGTATTTAAGGCGTCCGAGGGCCGCATTCGTAGAGATATATAGGGGAAAGACATGATTTATCTAGGAGATAGAGAGAGGAGGGAGGAGGGAGTGGGTGTGAGAACTACATCGTGTAGATGTGCTGCCGAGATCAGAACCTTACGCGAGAATGAGGGCGAAGATTAAAGAGATATATCCGGGTGGATCTCTCTGAAGATATAGTAGTAGAAATGGTGTCGCCTAGAGATTATGGCAATTTGGGCTAATGGGACATTTACAAATATCTTGGTAAAAGGTGGTGCGACAAAAATTACGTATACAAATTACCTGCATTTAGATGTTCTATGACTCAGTATCGAATCATGTGCGCGCACACCAAAGTACCATTCTAGAAATGTAACAAAACGCATTTTTTTCCCACAGATTTACAGATTGATGCAAGGTTCCATTGTGAATTAGACCAGAGAAGGAGTCTTAATGTGACGAGAATGAAAGACAGCTCAGTTATATGTGAAGCTCCGCATGTTACACAGTCAACTGACGCTCTGTGTGAGTACCTATATATTAGTCATTGATAATTATTTAATCAATTTTAACGAATGATTTGCGTATAAAAAATCGCACAGGTAAAATGCTCAGACGAAATTTAATAATGTTCACAACCAATCAATTTTTCTGAAAGTATACGAATCAACAACATTAAAATAAATATCTATAATATAACCTTGATGTGTTGCGGTGCGAACGGTATCCTCAGTAGACAATTCGTAGAAGACGCTGTCTATAGCTCGCTCAATACTTTTCAACTACGATTTTGAAAAGCCACTGCCGAGAGTAACTACAAAATACAAATACATTTACGTTGATAGTTTCGGAATAACACTACCCAAATTGAAACCGTCCGAGTTTGTATCGACGTACTAAATATTGGTCATCTTTAAATTAGCAGCCAACAATACCATAAGACAAACATTCGGCGTATCAGATAAACGGTAAACAGTTTGTTTGATATGTTTATTATATTATTTCTTTAATTTTCCAGCATGGATGTCTTCCCAATCCAGCAACTACTATGAGAGGAAACATATTATAGGTACCGTATGGTCAACTTTCTTTTCATATAATATTCAACCTCCGGTAGACGTCAAAGAAACAAGTTTTGAGGAATTATTCATACTTGTATTTACAATATATATATGCTAGTTTTATCGAGGTTAACACTCTATTTGAATACCCGTAATGAGTTAAAAGTACTAATTTTCACGTTACAATTGTAACAACAATTGTTAAAATTTTAGTTTAATCTGAAAGCATTTACTCATATTAAGACATTCTTGTGACCTATAATTATAATTTTTTAACTAATAGAATGCTTTATTTCTTGCCATGTGGGTACCGAACACCCTCTCGTAGTTCATGTTTTACGGTAAAAAAAAGCAGGTTAGAGTAATAATAATAAATCCATATTTCAAGCAGAATCCAAAATATCAATAGTTAATACTGTTTGGAATGATACATACTGAATTGATTGAATTCGTATAATGCAGACAAAAGGTCTCGGCGTAAAAGTCAAAGTATTTCGGTCAATTTATATGATTTAATATGAAATTTGATAACATTGCAGTGACATCGTGGTCAATCTTTTATCTGAGATCGCATATTTAAAATCAATATAATAACGTATCTGCCCAATATCGAAACGATGTCTAATTTCAATGTGTTGTCTATTTTTACGGTTGACTAATCCAATTTTATGACATCTAATTATGTTCCTTTATATTTAGAATCAACTTCGGAAACGTTAGAGGCATACCGGCATGACGACAACACATGTAATTATGGACTAGATCATTTAGTATTGGAACGATTTCGTAATGCTAAAAGTAAACTGGATTATACAGGTTTGCTTATAATGAAATGCACTGAAAGGGATGGTTCAAGTGATCTTGGTAAATGTCTTTTGCTTGCATATAAAGACACTACGCAATGTATTGTAGGTAATTTATCTGAATACACAACATGCATCACGGGTGGGAATGGGCCCTATTCGATTTTGGTCGACGATGCCTTTGGGGCAACGCAATTTGATGGTCAACAGCTAAATAGTTGGCTAACTAATATTGAAAGACATTCATCAAAAAGAACTAGCGGTTCGTTAAAGCTTATCTTTGTTCTTAAACACAAACATGTTCCCTATTGCCAAGAGTTCTTGAAACGCTATAACAAATCCGTTATTGACTTGTCTGATTCTAACAATCAGCTCAGAAATGATGAAAAAAAATACCTATTGAACAGATTTATAAATCGTAAAAACTCTCAACGAAAGAGAAAACAGATTGTTCTAAGCAAACAAACAGTAGAATGTATCGGGAAAGCTGCTGTGTCATCAGGGTTTTTCGGAATGGTGGAACTATTTCTATCAAAGAAGTCGAATACAGTCCAAGGAAAGACGTTCTTTGACAAGCCATCTGACACATTTTACAAACACATTTGTGAATTGAGAGAATCCAACGACGAGTCCCAAAAGACAATTTACTTCTCACTTGCAGCTTTATGTCTCTTTAACGGTTTGATATCAACCGATGACATTGCAGTACTGTCTAGGATGTCATATAATGACTTCACAAATGTCAAGAGGAATGCAAAAAGCTATGTGGAACTGCTTAACTGTTTGCGTAAAACAAAGAGAGGAAATAAAAATGCTCATCAGCCACAAATTCAGATTGTGCTTTACAAATGTTTGGTTGATTTAGCATCTACTATGAACTTCAAGATAAATATTGGCATGCTTATTAATGATGGAATGAAACATCTCCTTGGAACATTTGTACAGAAAATAGGCCAAAACTACACGTTTTCAAACCGGTCGATCGAAATCGCAATTTCTGTTTCCGTTGGACAGCATTTCCCGGAAGTAGTAATAAACTATTCGACAAAATCATTTTTCAAAGAGTACGTTGGCACTGACATGTCCTTTGAAGTTCTCGAGAACAGATGCATTCGAATAGATCTCAGAAAAAGGGATCTCTGTATGATAGCATTTGAAAGATTGCAACAGGCACTAAGAGAACGGGACTGTCAGTCCTTCGTAAGTCATCCTTTAATGAAAGATGCAAGGTTTCTGAGTATTGTATCCGAAAACTGGGACACGTCGTACGATAAGATAATGGGATTCTTTAACAAAAAGAAAGCATTTTTGGAGACCATTGTGAGCACGCAAGACATTGTGACTGGACAGAATTCTCTTATTTTGTCTCTTGATCACCCTTTCTATGAGCGTTCATCAAGATCAGATTGTCACTCATTAGGGGATTGGGTTCTCAAACATCGGAATTGGAAAGACATACGAAAAGAGAATATTAGATTAGCATTCGAGGTAGAGCAAACAATAATGGTACATTGTTGCTCAAATAATTTGGAAGACGTTTACATGTCTTTGGTGGAGTCAGTTTGCATTAGCACAATTGCCAAACCCTGTTTAGATGGAGCCATAAGGTCAGGAAGTCTAAACATAGTCAAAGACGTGCTTACTGCTTCGAAACTGAGTACGGAAGAGTATGCTCTGGCTCTAGAAGAAGCGACGTCTTGTTACGCAAACGATATAAGACAACAGAGACTGGACATTCTGTTAGAACTGGGAAAGTATTCAGACAAGAAACGTTTACTAACGTCAATTGGAAAGTCTGGGAATTACAAAATGCTAAGAATTGCAATTACAATATTTGAAATAGATATCAATAAACTCATCACATTCGATGGGCCTTTATTATTTCTGCTTACGTTATATAATCATTGGTCTCTTTTTCGGGTGGCCATCGATCATTTTTCTGCCAACCCAAATCTTGTTTTCAAAGGGCATATGTGTGTGCACTTGGCAGCCGAGTATAGCAGACTCAGAATATTACGAATCCTATTTAAGGAAAATGCACATCTTATACACGAGAAGGACGAACTCGGAAGAACTCCCATACACCTTGCATCTATGAGAGGGCATAAAAGTTGTGTCTTATTTCTTCTCAAAAATAGTGCAGCTATTAATGCAACTGACAAGTCTGGTCAGACGGCACTCCACAAATCAGCATGCTTAACTAAAACTGAAGTGACGCATTTACTAATCGCAAATGGAGCTGATATATACATTAAAGATATAAAAAACCTAACTGCAATTGATGTGGCCAGACGTCATCAAAATGACGAAAATGTTAGGAAAATGATAGGAGAACCAAGGATTAAGAATGAACCATATCAATTAAACCGTAATGTCTTGGCTGCACTATTCAACTAATGATATCACGTGAAAGGTATATCTCATGATATCATGAATTCAAAAGCTGATGCCATTAGTACATGAACCTCCCCCGTTGAAGCATTCTCTGTTAAGCCTAGCATCACTCGGTGTATGACTCAACCATTCATCGAGTCAATGATATGTGAGCTTAACATTGTACAAAGATTGTATGAGGCTGAAACAAAACTAATTCGAAATTAGAAAGACATTTCAAATACCGAGTGACCTGATTATTAACACATGCCTCCCAGTGGACATGTTTTGTGTTGTTATAAAAATATTATATATCGAAGTAAAATTGTTCTCGAGGAATCGCTCGATTTATGCTTTATTCATTTGTACATGTTTAGCTTCGTATTGTATCTATATTAAAATGTTTATTATGAAAGCAAACCAGTATTAAAGTAAAATTAAGAATACAGCGTAGTAGTAGTTCTGGTTGTTAGTAGAATCAGAGCTGCTGCTACGCTGTTTTCTATAAACAGATACATTCTTGAATTGAGTTGGAGTTAAATGAATCATTCTTTATATATATATATATATATATACCTGCACATAACATTATAAGCCCGAGACCCATTGTGTTAACTTCAAAATGGCCGATGTGCGTCCGTTATTTTCAATATTTAAGAAAATTCAAAAAAGTGTTAAATGTTTAAATATCGACACTGTTTTAAACATCTATTGACCAACTTTGTTTAGTGAAGAAACAAGAAATAAAGAGTTCAGATAAACGTAGTTAATACGTTTTGTTTCCATAGAAACGATTCAAAAATGATAAAAGTGAAACCCGATCGTGTTGGTGATAACATGGCATAAGTTCATTTCTTGCGGCAATCATAATCAAAAATTGATTCTGGGAAAGTTTACATAATTAAATTGTTTAACTTAGTTAGGACACACAAAAGTATAGGCATCTTAACCATTCACATGATTGTTAGTTGTGCTATCATATTTTTTTATCAAAACAAGTTTGCTATTGTAATTTTACAACACACCATTATAATTCATAAAATATATAAACTCTGTTTATATTAAATGACTGAAACTATTTTACTATCGTTTATTTTTTCCAGTGCAACCCTTTTCATTCAAGAAGTTCTTGAGTTTTTCTATAACCTAGCCCCATTCTGCTGGAGTTGGTGCACCTGACATAACCTCAAACCTGTTCCCCAAATATAACCAGTTACGAAAACTACCTGTCCGGTATGCTCCAATAGTCCTACAGAATAGCCCAGTAGCTGCACAGGTTCTGTCATACACAAGAACAACAACAACAAGTTGCATTTCTTGTAGAGCTGAAACTTAAGATGGGGGATTTAGAAACTTTCCCACTCAGTTTTTAACACATATGTCAAGGATGGTAGCATTTACTACCATTTTTGAAGTCATTGGTATGACCCGACTGGGGTTCGAATCAGCTACCTCCCGCATCCAAGGCAGACGCTCTATCACTATACCATCGGGACAGTCGGGGCGTAAGAACGACATCGAGTGTGATGAGCTGTACAGATCAGTGTAGTAAGGACAGACTGAGAGTGGAAACAGATGCGGTTGGTCTATTCTGCGGATACGATAGTGGAATGAATGAATGTATATTGTTTTATGGCGCATCGACAGCTAAGGTCATTTAGCGCGCAATTAAATTTAATTATTCATGATCCCTGGGTAAACAAACCAGTACTAGGCTAGAAAATGTGCCTTGCCCAAGGGCACTCCACCATGACCGTAGTGCCGCGACTGGGGATCGAACCCTACGATAGTGGAAGAAAAGGTATAATGAATGGAGTCGTGTAGAGATCATGATCACGTTGGGCACATGGAATATGTTTGTTAGTATATTGGTAAAAGCGCGCATAATTGACAATTCAAGTTGATATTGTTGTGTGTTGGATATGTCGGTATTGTTCCCTTTGCATGAAGAAAATATCAAATATTGTTTTAGTCACACTGGGATCTTAAACTTCATTAATTGATACCAAAACTGAATTCGAAGTACTAGACACGGACGTTAAATCTTAAGTGTGAAGTACACATAAGAATCATCTCAAACGGAAGGTTTTTATATCACTCTCTAGCTGTTCGTCATCATCATCGTTCACCGTCCGTCGTTAACGTTTAACTTTAAACAACATCTCCTCCTAAAACACTGGACCAATTTCAACCAAACTTCTTTAGAATATTTCTTTGGTGCTACTCATTCAAATGTGTTCAAAGATATAAAGTATATGAAGGCTTTGAAATTTTTCTCCACTTAATCCGCTTGTGAGATTCCTATATAATTTGATAGGAATGTTCCTTACTTTCTACACAAATTAATAAAGCTATATTGATTGGTTAAAAAACATGGCTTTGAGGCGGCATAAGAAAAGGCGCAAAATGGCATTTTTTTTTTATATAAATGCTTATCCGATTTCAGGTTTAAAGTTCAGAAATGTTCCTTTAGCAAGCTTTTACATACATGTTCCAAGCAATAATGCTTTATTGAAAGACATTGCATACAGGTATCATTAGAAAGCGGTAAAATTAACTTTTAATTTCAAATGACTTCTTCTCCTTATACACTGAATCAATTTCAGCCAAACTTAATAGAAATGTTACTTTGAGTGTCCTCTTTCAAATGTTCTCAAAGATGTTAATTATATAGAGAAGTATTTTAGCTGCGGCATCAGAAAGGGAGAAAAATGCCATAACTTTTGAATTCTTCTTCTGAGAACTCACTTGTCTGATTCCAAGATAATTTGGCAGAAATGTTCCTTCAGTAACCTTCTACGAAATGTGTTCAAGTCATACCGATTGGTTGAAAAACATGGCCGCCAGACGTCATCAAAAAAGTAGCAAAATAACAAAACTGTTAAAACTAAATTAAATCCTATTTAAGTTTTCGTCTAATTTCAAGATAGTTTAGCAGAAATGTATGTTTATTGACACTTTACATTATTTGTTCAAGCCATATTAATTAGTTGAAAAATATATCTGCCATGCTGCATCAGGAAAGAGGTAAAAGGAACGGTTAGCTTCAAACGACATCTCCTCCTAAATTTATGAAATAATATCGCCCAAACTTCAAAGAAATGTTCCTGTGGTGTTCCTCTTTGAACTTGTTCAAAGATTTAAATCTTTTATTACAATTGTCCTTTACTGATAAGCTGTCTAATTTGCAGTTCGTTCCCACTCCTGATCAAATTTTCACCTTTATAAGTATTTTAGCGATACAGTATTTGACTTTAGAACCACCAAATCGGTGCGGACTGTACAGAATGTTCGCTGGTCGGGTGAGACAAATGGACCACGTAATGCGAAACCTGACTTACGAGGATTTATGTATTAGCCATATCCCACATACAACACATCTACAGCAGACTGTTTTTAATTTATCTAAGCACATATATGAACAATTTCTTTAAATTAAAGTATAATTATCTAATAATTTCAAACATTGTGACGAAAGGAAAAATTGCTCATTATGATTCATTTCCCCGTCTGTGCAGAGGCTTCAGAGCGTATGTATGGTGGAACGTGGGGTTAAAGTAAATTAAAATCGTTCTTATGTGGTCGTCTGATTAGGTCTAAATCTTAGCAAACAGTTTGACAGCAATTTGCTGCAAGCAAACTGCCAACGGTCGGTTCACGATTAGAAAAGCTTAAAACAATAAAGGCAGTTTTAGCTGTAAACATTAGTTCCAATTGTGCATTTGTATCGTCTTCAAATCTATGCTCGGCGCTCAGGGTTTCGGGGGACAGCATAACGATGCATCAATGTCGGAATTAATACTACCAATAGTACCGATAATGTACCTTGGAAACGTCATTATATAACTAATACTTTCGGAATCAGAGTAAACACCAATCAAACATACAAAACAAATCTCTCAATGGCGCATACGTAATACACGAAACATGTTTTACGCATTTTGCAGGCAGACTTATAAATACAACCAGTTTTTACGTTTCCTTAAGTGTTCTCAACGTAGTATCAAATGTCGTACTTCTAATGTGTAGTGTGTTACACATTTACTTAGGGTGGTTTCAACAAAGACCGATTTGAAAAAATAGTATACGGTCAATGATCAATCATTCTCGCCCCTCTAGCGGTCATCTAACTGGACGAGTCCGGCCTGATTTTGAGCAATCAGTACTTTTCCTTATTAGTTGTAAGTATGCTTTTTATTAAGTCCCATAGAAATTTAGTGTCGTAGTTACAAAGAAGAAATCATTTTGATTAAAGAATAAACACGCAGACGCACGCAAAAAGTATTCACGTATGACTGGTAATTACGTGAAGTATGTTGCTGTATATCAAACAATAAAGACATTTGATAAAATACTTTAACAGGGGTTTCCAAGTCATAAAAGGGCCATAACTTGCATTATATGCAGGAAATAATTATCCAATATGGTTTTAACTTAGATGTGATGGTTGGAAAGGGCTGTATATTCAAATGCAATGCATCAATAAGTTAATGAGATATGTAGTTGCAGGAAAATCTTAAACGGAATATTTCAGTAAAGAAGGGCCATAATTTGCAGTAAATGCAGGATATAGTTATCATATTTAATTATGTACATAGGTGTGATGGATGGGAACGGTTGTATAAAATGTCAAAGCCATGCATCAAGTAGTTACTGAGTAATTTCTAAGTCAAAAAATGGCCATTATTTGCATTGAATGCGTGATAGAGTTAATTACATAGCTGTGATTGCGTGGAAGCCTTGTAGAAGGTTTCAATGCAATACATCAAATATAATCTGAGCTGTGGTGCGGTGTCACTAAACATATTCTGGTAGTGTCCGGTAGGGTCTGGTACCAGGTAGTGTCTGGAGGTCAAATACCGTCAAATACCATCAAATATCTTTTATTTATTCTTTTCAATATGAAAACACACAAAACAGTGGTATAATTGGATATTGGACCTCAAAACTCTGTACTTTCACGCAAGACCTTAACCAATGTGTGACACGACACCAGGATGAATATAATATCTCTCATACCTAAAAATAAATCTTTAAGACTTGTGAGCTATTTTAAGTGAATTATGATTCAAATTACTGACAGTAAAGAACACATCGGAAGAGTGACACTAAAATCAGATCGTTTCTAGCATATGTCAATGGTGTTGTCTGGCGTTAACATAATTCTTAATGTAGCAGTTTGTCAAATTAAAATAGTTTTATTTAAAGGATTGATGTGATCAATATAAGTACTAACTATCTGACTTTCCAAACAAAAACTATATCTCAATGATAATGAAACAAGAGGCCCAAGAGGGCCAGTATCGCTCCATCGCCATTAGGCAAAAATTTAATTTCCAAACAGCCATATAAGGCAAAATAGCTCCGCCCTCTGGCGGCCATGTTTTTTGACCAATCAACATGGCTTGAAGGAACCTGATAGAGGGTCTCCGAAGGAATATTCCTACAAAATAATTTGAAAATTGGCCAAACACATTCGGAGGAGAAGATTTTTTAAGTTTTCACTATAGCCATATAAGGCAAAAACCTGGCGGTCATGTTTTTCGAACAATTAACTTGGCTTAAAGGAATCTAATAAGAGGGTCGCACAAGGAACATTTCTACAAAATAATTTGAAAATCGGCCTGACACTTTCGGAGGAGAAGATTTTATAATTTTTCACTATTGCCATATAAGGCAAATAGCCCCGCCCTCTGGCGGCCATGCTTTTCGACTTATCAGCATGGCTTTAAGGAATCTGATAGAGGGTCTTCCAAGAAACATTTCAACAACAAAAATTGAAAATTGTCCAAACATGTTCGGACGAGAAGATTTTTCAAGTTTTCACTATAGCCATATGAAGCTAAATAGCCCCGCCCCCTGGCGGCAATGTGTTTCGACCAATCAACTTGGCTTGAAAGAATATGATAGAGGATCACCCAAGGAACATTTGCAAAAGGGCAAATTCACTGTATTTTCAATATATAACATTAAATAATGAAATAAAACAAAGTTATGCCATAATTTATACCAACAGACAACCTGCTACGAGTTAAACCAACAACATATTTTGTGAATGTAAAAGGAGAGATGTATAGGTCACAATACACCAAATACATTTCTTCTTTGTTTCCATGTAAATCAACCAGCTTCAACCCTCGTCTGTCACACTTTCTAAGCGTTTTCCAGGTAGAACACCATATATCATTAAAAAGAGATACCTCTTACATTCAAAATAATCCATAGAAAATGGGGGGTCATGTATTATGCAAGAAAGATCTCGCCCTGTGAAGATGGGGACCGTCCATTTTACCACAATCCAGCTAGGCTGAAATTTGGTTTCCACAACCTCTACTTTCACTTTCACACAAGGTCAAAATACCTAAAGTGATCAAATCAAACAGTTCCAGTTCATCCTCTACCTATTTACAAAGAATTTACACCAACTGTCACATACCCAATGTAGTCTGTGCCAGATATACAACCCTTTCAAGGCAAACAAAGGTTTTTTAAGGGACTACTGTATCCGCGGATCAACCTGGCCCGCGGATGTATTTAGAGTAATTTGACCTTTAAGACACAATCTTTGCCTCCATGGAGGAGTTTCTTGCAATTACTTTCAAAGTGTTATCTATATTGAAAGCAAAAAAGGCAAAGTTAGGACAGTAAGGCAATTGTTTTCAAAATACATTCAATTTTCCAATACCACCAGAAACCTCGGTTTTGCGGCTTGAGTCTGGCCAGTTTTGGGATATCGCGCATCATATAGGTCTTAGATGAAACAAATAAGAAACACGTTATATTATATTAAGTTTAAACTGTATCCATTGTTTATAGAAATGAACAAACTTCATGTTTATGCCATGCATCACTAACAGAGAAGTCTAAATAGCTTGAAAATATGAATTTTTAGGGGGAAAAATGTAAAATTTGCTAGGATCTTTTTCTTGCAAACTCCTGTTCTAAATGCTTTTTGATGTTTTTCTGCAAACTTTTTGTTAAGAAACAAGCATTTATATCATTCATACAATTTAATACCAATACTGGCCAGCCAGGTGCATAATTAAGGTTTTTTGACATTTTACCGGTGACTGCATTAATGTGTGAAATTTAACACTGCTTATTGCACACATTTGTGACACGTATATATCATAAATATCTACTCATTAAGAGACTAGCTGGGGTTGATGATGGTTGTATTAGGAAGTATGTTCCAATAAAATAACTTCCTAACACATTTTTATTATATTAGTGGTGTTCTGTAGCTTTTGTATTGTAATTGACGGGGAAATTGAGTTAAAGATGGCCCATAAAAGGCAGTACAAGTCAATTGGCTTTCAGAAAGGTGTGCAGGTTTAAAAAGGGGTCAGAAACATGGTTTAAGTATCGAAAAAGTACAAACAAAGTATGTGAAATGTACTAAAAATGCCTTTGAGACTCGTGTAAATAGACATTTGGGTATATTCACCTTTCTTTATGTTGATGTACGTCCTTTGCGGCATTCTGAGAAAGTGGCTGGTATTTTCGACGAGTTTGGTGTTGCTCGCAACAATAAATATCACCCCAACTTATACACAAATAAACTGTACTGTCCAGCTAAGGTGCAACTGATGTTTAACTCTGAAATGAATATACATGCACAGTTGAGCATAAATTGTAATGATATTCTGGTTTTTGACAGTGCTAATTCCCTGAGTGGGGTCTAGTCTGGCGCGAAAGGCTTAAATGTGAAAAATGTACATATATTGGTATATAATATAATTTATATGAAGAGGTTGAAAGGAACCATAAGGGAAGAGGTAGACAAAAAGCAAAAGCCAGTGTTGGCTTTCAAATAGGTATGTTCTCGACACCAATCAGTAACTATTGTGCAACACGCATACTGATCTGCACTAACATAATTGCACCAACTATTACGTATATGCAAAATTCTGTGGCAGAGGCTTTTACCAACTTGAATAATGACAGTATTAAGGAAATAAGGCAAACACCAGAGGCTGATAATAAAACTATTGGTCAGAAAGACCCTAAGTCAGTGAGGATAGAGGGAGATACATGCTACAATAACTCTTTTCAATAGCGAATCAACACCGTTTCAAGCCGGCACTATGGCTACAAATACTCGTGAAAAGAAAATAACTGGGGTTCACATAGCAAGTAAATTATGTGTAAGGGCATCACGGTTGCGAAAGGGGAAAAAGTTTCCTGCCCTAATCATGCAGGCTATTGCTCGGCAAACATAACGTACATGTAGGAAACACCGATTGGGCAAGAATACCAATGGATTGAAATGGCTGCACGCCAAATATATCAGGATCTAAAGAGACAGCTTTATAAAGCCCAATTCACTAAGACAATGTTTCCATGTAACAAGTCAAACTTGAACAATAGGTTTGCACTCTCAGTAAAAGCAAGGTGTTTGGTTGAGCTGAGATCTGCACATATGTATTACAATAACAGTAAAAATGCCAAAAATCATTGAAACAATAGTCTTATGTTTTAAAGGTTACTGCAGTTCTACATGTGCTAAGCAAAGATTACATAAGTCGCAAGTAAAATACTTCCTGCCACAAAACGTGAGACTTGGAATACCGAAACTTGATGAAGAAATACTGACAAGGTGCATTAATGTATTCTTAGGTACTGAGAACTTAGGGAAAACTAGGTTTTTAACATCGACTCAAAAATGTGAAGCCTATCAAGCAGTGGTGCCTTAAGCGACCACATTCGCGCGTAGTTTTCGGGGTCGCATTCATTGCCAAATTCATAAGTTGAACAAAGTCTTTGCTAATTCTGTCCTAAAAAAAATGCAGTAAGCTTCATGCAGACATAACCAGGGGTTCCTCTGTAGTGAAGCAGCTGGTTAGTACACACAGATATATCAACTTGTCCAAACGTAAACAATACAGATCTAAACATAAAACGTGTAGGTATGCGAGACGTTTGCGAAAATATAATTTACAAGAAAATGTACACTACAGGAAGGGAATGACTGACCCAAAGTTGAATACTCAAGGCTTAGCTCATCTCAGTGACCATAGTTATATGTAAATAATGCATTGATTGATTGATATACTGTATTAATTCAATAATAGGATATTGTGTGTAATGAAAATATTGAACAAAGATTGAATGTCCTTGGTCATACTTAAACATTTACCAACCAACCCCATATTTTCCACATTTTACAGCTATATTTGTAGTATATGACTGTTTAATAACCATATTTGGTCATATTCATTTATCAATAGGTCAAAATATAGTGCTATACATAAGAAAACTTCAGCTTTGTTGACCTTTCATCTAGGTCAGTATGACACAGTCAGGGTAGATATTTTCTTGATTAAAATGACCTCCCAAACATCTAGCCTGAGAGTGGCATGTCTTTCTCTGACAATTTATCAATAACGGCTCAACGCTCAAATGCCCAGTAAAACAGCATAAAGAATTATTGCACAGGTGGCTAATGGACTGGTCCGGACCCAATATGGCCCTCAACTGAACCATTTTAGCCAACCTGTGCACATAAAACATTGTAGTGAAAGTCTACTTTGTCCTTTGTGTTTTAGACCATTCCTTTTGGTCAGTTGTTTATGTCCAGAAAACTCTGGTTCCCAGTTTAGAGGAACCAGCCAACCATGTGACATTTACATGGCCCACTTGGACCAAGGCAGCTAAGCAGTACAGATGTGTGTTACTTAGACTGATGACTGAGACAGACAAGACTCTTTAAGACCAAGCAAATGATAATATAATGCAGGTTATAGTGTTAGCTACGGGTGAGTGACACCTCAATGGTGTCAGAAGTGAAGCAGAACCCATGTAAGTTTGTTCCATTTTGTTGTTTTCCAAAAAATTTGGGGAAGGAGAGAGGGGTGACCATTTTGAAAACAGCATGGAAAAAGAAGTTCTGCATTAAACCCTGGTGGCTAATTTAATGGATAATAATTGCAATGGAGCTTTTCAAAGTTAATTGGTCCCTGTAACCAATAGTCAGGCAGCTTTTAGCATTTATTTATTATTATGATTTTGGAAACTTGTTTGGAATTGTATTTTAGCCACCGAAAATGTGTTATTCATCCGTAACAGTGCTTGGTTTGCATGTGTACATAGCGAGCGTATTACAAACAACGCCTGTGTTATTGCAATGGGCATCAATAGGCAGTGTTTAAGAATGCCCAGGCCGTTTAAATGCACGAGACTGAGGGTATTTTTGTTTTCACAAATTAAGGCCTAATGCAAGCTCAAAAAGAGAAAGAGGGGGGTAGGAGTTAAGTAAAAGAGACAACTATTTCCATTCTATTGAACTGTCCTGACAAACATAGTTGCTGTCATTATTTTAGGTTTAAGAGATATCCTTAATAGCTAAGGTAATTCAGTGCCACTGTAAGAAGCCCATGACAAGGACGTGTCATGATACAATGCGATTACTGTGCCGAATAGTATCATGACGCTTGCATGGATATTACAGCTGCGGATGCACTGGATATTGCCGAGGCAAATGAAATAATGATAGTAATCAAAAGAAGTTGAAATGAACAATACCAACTGTTTCAGTCTTCATTTTCCAAGTGCAGTGTGACAAGGGCTCAACGTATCTACCGTGAACTTGTGGATTGGTGGTCATGGGGACCCGTGTTAATATGACGGGATGACTATGACTATTAACCACTTGTTAACTGACGAGAAAGAATTCCGAGAGATTTTACAGTGATGATACAACGCATCTACCATTAACTTGTGGATTGGTGGTCATGGGTCCCTGTGTTAATATGACGGGTTGACTATGACTATTACCCACTTGTTAACTGACAGGAAAGAAATCTGAGGGATTTTACAGTACTGGTACAGCAACCAATTATGACACTGAAAACGATTCAAGCATGCCTCAATAGCAGGGGACTGGTCATTGCCCGCTGGGAGACAAGACAAGCCGGCGGAGAAGACAAGGTAGAAGGGAAGTAACTCTGGTAACTGGTCTCTGCTCACTGGGGGACAACAAGACGAGCCAGTGGCAGATGATACAGTTCTAGGGGATACTGACCTGGGAAAGCAGAACCCTTAGACAAGGTAGAAGGGAAGTAACTCTGGTAACTGGTCTCTGTTCACTGGGGGACAACAAGACGAGCCGGTGGCAGATGACACAGTTCTGGGAGATACGGACCTGGGAAAGGATTGAGGTAATGTTTATTTTTGGCTATGAAGAACCACAGGGGCAGTTAGCAAGATGGTTGGAAGAATTATCACAGTACAATATGATTCTTAAATACCGACCTGGAAAAGTGCATGGGAATGCGGATGCATTATCAAGGAAGCCTATGGCCGACATGTGTTCGCACTATTCTAGTCATGTAAAGATTGAAGAGATTGTGGTGGCTATACCTATTGTAAGCGAGTAGAGGCTCAGTGGGCCACTTTTTCCGGAGAAGTGGTGAGGCGATTCCATTGGCTGCTTCAAAGACAATGCGGTTCAAGGGAGGCTTGGGTTTGGATCAACACTGCGCGTTGGGGGACAAAACGACGAGCCGACGAGCAGCTGAGACAGATTCGAAGATGCCCTGGAGTAGACACGCTGGGGGACAAAAAGACGAGCTGGCGTGTAGAACACTCAAAACCGTTATACGGATTACAGGATCACTTGCGCCCCAGGCTTTGGGGGACAAAAAGACGAGCCGGAGGCTGGGGTGCGCTGAGTGTCCTGGGACTAAAATTGCAGGGGAAGAGAGTAAGACCAATGGACAATCATTTCCCACTGAGTGGTGGATAACCATGGACACGTTACAAAGGAGGTATAGTCCAGAGCCAGGATAAGATAACATTGGCAAGAGAGTCTTTCAGTAGAATTGCAGTACCCGTGAGAGTTCGGGGAAAAACATCTGAGTACCTGTTTGAATTCAGGGAATATCATGTTAGCCCAAGGAGAGGAGTGGTTTAAGTTGAAACAATATCCGGGGGCCATCTAAGGGATTCCACCTGGGGTCAGTGGGGTAGGATATGACACTGGCTCATGCGGGAATCTCGCCTTATGGATGGGAGACTGGTAATTGTTTCAAAACAGATCAACAGTCACACAAACAGGAGTTTAGAATAATGAATGGGGTTGATTGCATCGAAGAGGCAGTACTGTCATCTACAAGATCGTTGAGTGTGTGCCAGATAAACAGATTGAGTCTGCTTTGGATGTTTGTTTTAGTATTTCAAGAATGCTGTAACCGTCAGATTGTTAGACATGAGGCGCAACATTGTTCCAGGGCCCGGAATGGTGTTTGAAAGAAACTAATGTCGAAGTCGAGATCTGGCGAAGTATTGACTGAGAATGTACTTTACATCACAAATCCAATAAGAAGGAAACTGAACATCTGGGGCGACCAATATAGACCTTCTGACACAGAAGTACAGAGATGACGGTATAGCCTACATAAAAGAGGGCATATTAAGTACAAAAATGACTAGCCGGTTACAAACTGACCATTTCGCTTGATATGCCAGATAATCAACCCGTATGGTAAATTAAATAGACCAAGAACCATGATGCGAGTAAGATACAAATTATCTGGCTTAAAACATGGGCTTGGGTTTTTTTAGGAAGTCATCGGTGTGCTTCATAGCATTTTCATGAAGACAGGGATGCTATGCAGCAAAAATGGTGCAACTGCTAAGAGGGCATGGTACAACACAAGTCATCGAAATGGTACAACAACCTGGTTTGGTGATGCTGCAATGTAGGGCTGAGAGGCATTCTCCCGGGTTGGGTCTAATGATAAAACCGGGGGGAGTGTAGTGAAAGTCTACTTTGTCCTTTGTGTTTTAGACCATTCCTTTTGGTCAGTTGTTTATGTCCAGAAAACTCTGGTTCCCAGTTTAGAGGAACCAGCCAACCATGTGACATTTACATGGCCCACTTGGACCAAGGCAGCTAAGCAGTACAGACGTGTGTTACTTAGACTGATGACTGAGACAGACAAGACTCTTTAAGACCAAGCAAATGATAATATAATGCAGGTTATAGTGTTAGCTACGGGTGAGTGACACATCAACATCTTTGATTGGGGCTCATGTGGAAATTTAACACGCATTTTGCCGTACCTAGTAGCTGAATGCCCACATGAGCCCCCTGTCCACTCCAGGCAACCAGTTTCTACATTTACTATGCATTTTGAGTGTAGTCGGTCTTGAACTGTATTCCAGAAGGTGTCCAGTATTGCAGGCGATACAAAAGTGACCTTTCATAATCTAACCCGGAAGTGCTTTAGGTTACAATACACCAATAAATTCCTTCTTTGTTTCCATGTTAATCAACATCAACCAGCTTCAACCCTCGTTTGTCACACTTTCTAAGCGATTCACAGGTAGAATACCTATATCATTGAAAAGAGATAACTCTTACATTTAAAATAATCTATAGAAAATGGGGGGTCATGCATTATGCAAGAAAGAACTCGCTCTGTGAAGATGGGTACCATCCATTTTACCACAATCCAGCTAGGCTGAAACTGGGTTTCCACATCCTCTACTTTCACCTTCACACAAGGTCAAAATACATTAAAATGATCAAATTAAACAGTTCCAGATAATACTCTACATATTTACAAAGGATTTACACCCATTGTCACATATCCAATGCAGTCCGGGCCAGATGTACAACCGTTTCTAGGCAGACAAAGGTTTTTTAGTGACTACTGTACTGTAGATCAACCTGGCCCGCGGATGTATTTAGCGTAATTTGACCTATAACAATTGTTAAAGGAGAGAGATATAACAAATGTAAAACAGTTTCAATTTGGTTTGAGAAAATCTGTGTTGAACGATTTGACCAATATTCAACTAGAGTTAAATATCATTAAGACAATCATTCTGACAACGTAACAACATGGTCAAATTAAAATTGCTACTTCCTGAGTGTCAACATTTAAAATGGTCCAGTTAAGAATGCGGCTTCCAGAATGTTGACACTATTTTTCTCAAATTAAACCTTGTGATCTACTTTATTACCCAAATGACCTATATTCGAACTTAGCTTAAATACCATCAAGACAAACATGTTGACAGTTTCAACATGCTCTAGTTTAAAATGTGGCTGGTAGTGTGTTTACAAGGCAAATGTTGACGATGCATGATGGACACACGAAAGACAAAATGTGATCACAATAGCTCCTCTTCAGCACTTAGTGCTCAGGTGATCTAAAAAGACCTAAAATAACATTTCGTTATTTAGCTTAGAGTCGTCTGCTGGTAAAATTGCAGGTCAAAATTTATGTTCAGGCAATTTGAAGATAAGGCTAATAACTCTAATTTTGATAAATAGTTAAAATCAAAGGTTGGAAAAGAAAATCTTAAAGCATATTTTCGAAAGTGTACTTGTACAAAAAGGGGAAAAGTCCAATAAACCAGTATTTGGGAATGTGATATTGTATTCGTTCATTATCTAGATCTTTACTCAACGTATTGTATTTCTCTGTTTAATTGTTATATTGCATTATGAGCTGGTGGCCTAAATAATAGAAATAAAGATATGTTTGTAAACAAAATATAGAATGTTAAAAGCGTTAGGGCACTTACAAATACACAAATAAATACATAGATCAAAAGTTAACGACAACACAACTTTGCTTGTAAAGGTATTAAAAATGAGTTAAATACAATGGAAAATAGTTTCCATATGTTGGAAAATATCTAAAAAAAAAGATATCAGTGGAACAGATGGATGTTCCCCGAATTTTAGTGAGGACACAGGAATGGTAATTCAATTGGCCATTAGTAAGTAAATAGAAAGAAATGCATGTACAAAAGTGGGAATAGTTATAAAATGTGCATCTCCTCTTTTTAATAATACTTCCCTTAAAGTAGCATTTAATTCCAACATGTAATTGCTGAGAAAAAGCCTATATAGCTTTTCATGTATATAACACTATATAGAAATTCAAAGGGCCATAATTCTGTGACAAATTATTAAGCCGGAACATGGTGAAAATAAGCACATCTCCTCTTGTAAGAGAAACTTCCCATTAAGTATCATTTTATTCAAACTGGTTGAAGCTGAGAAATAGCCTGGACACAAATTCTCCTATGTCATATTATATAAAAGAGTAATAACTCTGTGAAAATTCATCAAAGCCGGAACATTATGATAATATATATATATGTTAGTGAAGCTTCCCATAAAGTTAAGAAATAGCCTGAACAAATTTTTTTCACATGTCATTTTAAATAAAAAGGGCAATAACTGTGTGAAAAATCATCTAACTGGAACATGTTGATAATATGCACATGTCCTTTTATTAGTGAAACTTCCCATTAAGTTTCATTGAATTCAAGTAATTGGTGGCTGAGAAAAACCCGGCACATAGGCGGGACTGTCGGACAGACGAAGGGATAACTATATGCTCCCCCGAAGAAAACAAGTGGGGGTAGGCATATAAAACCTGTATGGCACTTAATTTATGCACACAACAACACATAGAACCAAAGTGAACATGAATAATAAAACGTTTACAAAGTACACATTGTGCATTCGAATAACTATGTACAGAATACACATGTGAGTATCATTATGTTAAAATGTGAAAAATAAAATAAAAAATATACTTAACATCTCAATTGAGATTCTTTGTTAACTTGCAAAACCACTGTTAACGTGGTTAATGGAAAGTAATTAAAAGGATAGTTTATCTCATGTATCTCATAAAACCTTTCCATACAATAATTCTACAACAGACGACTATCAAAAAAATTATTCAAAAATTTGGAAGAACTTCTGTAAATGAAAATATAATAATTTAAAATACTTGAAAAAAATGTGCCAAAATTACATTTTCTCACAATGTTTAAACAAGAGCTGTCGGAGGACAGCGCGCTCGACTTTACAACGCTCATTCACTGAAGCACTATTTTAGTATATTGCCTTTAAGTACTATTAAATCATATATACTATATATGTAAAAGCAACTGAAAAGATACATACATTTAAATATATGTAATTTAAAAAATCAAATTTCCTAAGTCAATCAAGGGTCATAACTCCATATTTAGGATACACTGGAGTTGTGTAACCAAAGTGTGTGATGGTCCTTAACAAATGTGTGAAGTATGAAGTGATTTGAATGAAGGGTATTGGAGTTATAAATGAAAATGCCAGCTTGCTCTAAAACATTAACCGGACGCCGACACTGGGGCGAGTAGTAAAGTCCTCATTTATCTTCGAAAAGTCGAGCTAAAAACGAAACTTAAACGTTGAGCTAAACGCAAACCTTAAAAAATGGTTTTTCAAATGTTTGAAACCAAAACCTGTTTGATATGTTGAAAATATGTATTTGATAAATGAATGATCAAAATTAGAAAGGAATGTAACCAAAAATTAGGCACTTATCTCAAATTCTCAAAATCAAACAAAAATCATGTTTGAAAAAGGGTATTATATGTAATTATATTCCAAATATGAAAGCCCTAACACAAGTACTTATTGAGAAAAAGTAAAAACATACTCTTGCATCGCCTCGTAGTAGCCAGTAAATGAAAGGGAGACAAACATATACAAGAGAAGGAACCCCTATGTTTAACGAGGGTCGAGACAAGAAGACATTGTGAAAAAGTTAAATTGGTCTGCATGAACAATGTCTCATTGTCTCACAATGTTCAAAATTTAAAATTTAACTTCAACTATTTGTTTCCATTTTGAGATCTTTCCCATATGCTTTCAAAGCCGACAATTTTAAATTTCAAAACAATTATAGTTGCCCATTTTTCAGTCCTTCCAACTTAAACACCCACGCCCAAAGAGATGGAATTTTGTTGAACGGAATAGGGTGTATTATAACATCCATGCGCCCTCCACTCTTTGGTTTCCAGCTGAAGTGTTCGTCCTTCAATCCAAGAACAGTAACTGTTGTAGCACCATTGCTGGGCATGGGTGCACCAAAGGAGAGAACTCCAGATGATGGCCATTTCAAGACTATGGCATTTACAACTAGTTTCGGCTGGGCTTTCATTGTATACCTAGACAGAAACATCAAGTAACTTGTGATATATAGACTTAACCCTTTCCCACATATAGACAATGTTTTCAACTTTTATTCAGTAATTTAACCTTCATTTCTAGAGATTTGCCATATCTTTAGAAGATGTATTCAAAGTCGTCTGCTGCAGAATTGTTGTATGTGGGAAAGGTTTAAATAAGTCTCAAACAAATGAACTAGATATTAAAATCAATTAACCCTTTCCCAACTGCATGGACAAACTTATCAAATTGATATTGGATAAATAGCCTAAATACTTTGATGGAAAGAGAAACAATTCTCACAAACAAAACAAAGAACCTTAGATTAAAAAAACTCAGGTTTGATATTGTTTTAACTAAAGTTAATTCAGTTTAACCCTTTCCCTCATACAGACCTCTGACGCCTCTGCAGCGAAGAAACTGCTCAAAACAAGCAATTTTACCTTTTGCAGCAATGTTTTCAACTATTTAATAACATAACTGTCAGTTATGGAGATATTTTCAAGTTTTTGTCCATTTGTTTTCAAAGTCGTCTGCTGCAGATTTGCTGTATGTGGGGAAGAATAAATGAGGATAAAGTATGCAAACAAATTGCATCCTGTAATTCTCAAGAGTTTCTCAACCACTGAGCTATCCAACAACCCTGCATGCACACTGTCTGGTATATGGAGTACTGGCTTAATGTAGCATTCTTGCTTCATCATGGTAAGAACTATTATGACCCTGCATTTAATATATAATTTAAATAATGTAACAAAATTAGAAACGGTTTTATCCAAGCTATTCGTCCTTTTCTACATGATTTCCACAAAATTATTAGTCGCCAGGCGGAAGCCCGCGACTTATATTTTCTTCAGAAATGACATGGGAGGATGAGTTATTATTAGAAATAAACAAATTTAAATGTCCTGAACATATTACAATTGCGTTTGTTTAAAAACACTAAGTTCTGACATATCTAAAATGAAATGAATATTCCTATGTTTTAAGTATGTGCAGTTTCTTTATTTTGACTCGCATTTATGTGTTTTTGTTTTATTTACGAAGACAAAACAGTCCCTATTAGCTAGACTGAGGTACTGTATTTTCATATGCAACATGAAATTACAACGCGATAACTACAAATCTTAACGTCGCACAGTCTAATTTGTTTACATACGCGCACCTGCTAGCAGCATACTGTTATGTGTCAATATCGAGATAAAAATCAAGTCGAATTCTCCTTTTAATAGCAATTTTAACTTACTAAATGTTATTTTCATGTTCAAAGAGATGTCTTGATTAGTGAAGAATGCATTTAATAATGTTTATCCATGTATATATAAGATATGAACTGTTTCTAAGCTAAAACTGTTGATCACGTGACTAGCAAATACCTACTGCGTAGATAAATATCCTCTGTAGAGTGTCGTTCTTTACACTCACTTTCAAATAGTTAATTATCGGTGATTTAAAATGTTTATTTGGTTCGAAACAAATGAAGAAAGGAACAAACTGAGACAAAACTGGTTTTAATAGAAAAGTTACTTTGAATGAACACTCTTTGCCTATAAAGAGAGTGTAAAGAACCACAACGCTTCGCAGAAGCATTGGTTTACGAATTGGGTCTTTCGTACACAATTATTTCGTCCTTGACGATTTTAAATGTGTCTTTAGATTCTCTACAGGCATTTTGCTTGAGATCTGCATAGTGTTATGCATTATTGACACAGGGGCGCTCATCATAATTTAATTTTAAAACATTTGTAGTTTGCTATTTTCATTATAAAAAAGGAAGGAAAGGATTACAATAAATTAACATGTTGTAGGGTTCAGTTTATGTTCGAAATTAAGTTTGAAATTATACGTAACAATTTCAATGAAATTTAACTGTTTAGCTGATATTATATTTTGAGGGTTGTCTAATTTATAAATATTGGACTACATTTTAATATTTGTCAAAGTATGATATAATTAGGATGCCAAGCTAATATCGTTTTATGAAAACCCTTTTAACCCTTTTCTCATTGGTTTAAAAGTAGATTGCTGCAAAGGTGTCCAATGTTGACTTTAATAGGGGAAAGTTAAAATGACATGCTATTGCATGCAAATCCTTAATTGTCTGTGTCGTGGTTTTATTCATTAATAATAAAATTCAAATAATCTGACAAGCATCTTGAAAAGTGTACGTGGAATTCACAAATCTTATAATTAGTCCTTTAAGAAAGCACTGTATACATACAAAGACTAATGATTGGCAAGATAACTTATTTCCATTACTGTTTATGGTCAATCATTAGTTGGCTGTGTGTATGGTCAACCTACCTTAGAATGGAGGTTGATCATAAACAATGAAAGACTTCAATTATATTTCAATGAAGGACATTCACTTCGTTGACAAAAAAATACAAGTTATGATTTTCACTTGACCCATCTCCTGATATTCTAATATGCCCCTTAGTTGATAACTGTTTTTTCAATTACTATAATGTAAGTGTTATGCATCACTGCAGTATGGATTTCCGGCGACATTGATGCGTTGCATCAACTTTCTCTAGTACTTTCATTTATTCATGTTCACCAATTTTATCTGAACAATGAGGGGGATGTTTCCTTATCTCAAAGTGAAATATTTCCCCTGTGAATTTCAGAGTAGAACCTTTCACAAAGAAATCATTTTTAAAAACTATACAGGAGTTTTGATTTATTGATTGGGTTTAATGCCGTTTTTCAACATTTTTTAAATTATATCACGACGGTCAGTTAACCTTCTCATATGTTACCTGACTTCTGATACCAGTACTCCACACAACATACTTTCCAAGCAATTGGTTACTTTTTCACATAGACTGTTAGCCCATTGGTGAAAGTCGAATGACAAATGTCACAGTGACTTTCGACAAACGACGGAAAGAATATTGGCCGAGCTGGGATTCAAACTTACAACCCCTGAATTTACAGCACGCGACGCTACCGACTGAGCGACCGGGCTCAGCAATGTATGTCTACAGGAGACAATGTTTGAAATAATTACGTGGTATAGCATAAAATATCATGATTGAACACTTTGCATATAAAACAAATCTGCAGCAGACGTCTTTGAAAACTCCAAGGCAAACTTATAGATTTTCTTTGTTAATGTAATTTAATAAAAAAAATAAAAAAAGGAATAAAAAACATTGGGACAAAAGGAGCAATTTCTCCTTGTATTACAATGTTTCAAAGATGCCTCTGCTGCAGTGGCTTATATATATAGTAAACGGTTTTGGTTCGTTCAAATAAAAGAGGTCATATCAAATGGACTGAAAGTTCTACTTGGTTGGGGTTCGTAAATGACCTCTCCGTTCACTTAAATTCAACCTTTCCTCAAATATGGGGATAATCCTGCCATCCTGAGTTGGCCCTACGTTCAACAGTAAATTCCCACCACAGCTACAATATACATTAACCCTTTCCCTCATATAGGTGCTTTTTGACGCCTCTGCAGAAGAGGACTTTTTAAAAACATGGCGACAATAGAAGAAATTGCTCAAAACGAGCAATTTCTCCTTTTGCCACAATATGTTCAACTCTATTCAATTATTGTACCTTGTTTTAAAGGTAGTTTCCAGAAAATGTCGGGAATGCTTTCCAGACTGCAGAGTTCTTGCATGTGGCAAGGGTTAACTAATTCGTTCTAGAAAACTACTTGCTAAACCCTTTCCAAGATTTGTTGTATTTGGGAAAGGGTTCAAACAGATTTTCCATATTTTAGCAAAAATGTTTAAGCAGTCTAATTTTGTTCAACAATGTTTCCCTCTTATTCAATATTATAAGCAAAGACGCTTTAGTGGATTAATCCTTTCACACATACAGACGCTTGCTGACGCCTCTGCAGCAGACAACTTTTGAAATCATTGCGAGCAATTTCTCCATTTGCAACAATGTTTCACATTTTTCAGTAATTATACCTACAATTTTAGAGATTTTCCATATTTTTTAATAGACATTTTCAAAGTCGTCTTCTGCAGATTTACTTTATGTGGTAAAGTGTTAAGGGTCACAAACTAGAGGGCCATGATGGCTCGGCCCTGGAGATTTTTTCACTTTAGCCATATCAGGAAAAACAGAGCGCTGCCTTCTGGCAGCCATGTTTTTTTACCAATAATAGCTGGAAGGAATCTCAAAGATGGTCATCCAAGGAACATTTCTACAAAATGTTTCAAATATTTGCCCGACACTTTGGGAGGAGAAGTGTTTAAGCTTTCACTAAAGCCATATAAGGCAAAACAGCTCCACCACGAATCAACATGGCTTGAAGGGATCTAAAAGAGGATGACCCAAGAAACATTTCTACAAAATTATTTAAAAATCAGCCAGACACTTTCGGAAGAGAAGATTTTTTTAAAGTTTTGATTATATGCATATAAGGCATACAGCCCCGCCCCCTGCTGGCCATGTTTTTTGACAATCAAAATGGCTTGAAGGAATCTAAAAGGAGTCAGCCAATATACATTTCTACGAAATTATTTGAAAATCGGCCAGACACTTTCGGAGGATAAGATTTTTAAACTTTCCACTATAACCATATAAGGCAAAACAGCACCGCCTCCTAGCGTCCATTTTTTTTTACCATTCAACATGGCTTGAAGGAATCTGATAGAGGGTCACCTAGGGAACATTTCTACACAATTATTTGAAAATAGACCTTACACTTCGGAAGAGAGATTTTTTTAAGTTTCCACTTTAGCCATATAAGGCAAAAAGCCGTGTCCCCTAGTAGCCTGAAAGAGGGTCACTCAAGAAACATTTCACAAAAATTACCTGAAAATAGGCCAACTAGTTTCGGAGTAGAAGAATTTAAAAGTTTTTTCCGTTTCGTTGCCATGGAAACCAGATTTCTTCCTGGATCCCAAAAATTTAAAGGAATTCTCCAGAAGTCATTAAGAGGTTGCTTTCTTTGTAGTTTCAACCCAATTGACCAACTGGCTACAGAGGAGAAGATATTGACGCACGACGGACAAAAGGAGATTACAATAACTTACCTTGAGCTAAAAAGGGATGTGGGCCTAAAATGTATAGGGCTACACTTTTCGATTTTGCATATGGAGAGCCATAGCGACACATGTTCCCTGTTTACTTGCGCCTCTTACCTTACTGTTGTGGCCAACTCTGTAAGTAATTCCTCCATATATATATATATCAGTGAGTTTGGACTTTCTATTGTATCCCCAGGAACTTTTGTCCACAGTCATACAGTTCTCAAACTTGTGTTTTTGTTTATGACCTGGAAATATGCATTACAAGAAGTATTCATTGCTCTACATCAGACTATAATTTAGGCATGAACAGTAGTTGACTTTTGAAAACATATTGGAAAGAGAAGGAGGAGCTCGTAATTAGAAATTTCATGTTTTTCTCACTTTATTCAACTTAATCTTAACCATTTCCCACTCGACGTTGTATTTTGACGCATTTGCAGCAAACACACTTTCATCACAATGTTTTCAACTCTATTCAGTGATAAATTACCTTTTTTACAAATAACAAACAATAAAGAGAATGACTAAATTGCTTATATATCCAGACTGTGTCTATATTGTTCCATAATATCATTTAAACCTTTCCCACTTGTAGACGCATTATGAGACATCTGCAGCAGTCGGCTTTTGAAAACATTGTGGCAGAAGAAGAAATTGCTCAAAACAAGTAATTTCTCCTTTTGCCACAATGTTTTCAACTCTTTTTAATAATTAAACTCGTTTTACGTTTTTGTATATATAGGTTTTCAAAGTCATCTGCTGCAGATTTGTTGTATGTGGGAAAGGGTTAAAGTCATGTACAGTTGGATTAACTTATTTTGATAGTCATGTTAAGCAGGGTTAAAGCCAAGTCCTGATGACAGATAACTAACCTGGATTGTAATGGTCATTGCAATTCCAGAACCCTCCATGTTTACAGCGTGCATTTTTACCCCACCTATCGTTCACAACTACTGTGTCTTTAACTGGGCTGAAATATCGGACCTACAGGTCAGTTATGTACCACCAACGATGTAAAAACCATGTTTACAATGCTAGGGTTAGTATATTGTGTGTAAGTTCTTCCACATGCAGTTATGTAAAGATGTAAAAACCATGTTTACAATGCTAGGGTTAGTATATTTGAAATTATTTCAACAAAATATAAAGAAGCTATGTCCAATTCTCACAATCCACCAACAATCAAGTGTTTTACCCCCAAAAAAGGTAATACTCAGCATCTTCAGCATACATTGTCCAGAATGTTATTAGATGTAACTATATTCCAAATATGAAAGCCCTAGTACCAGTACTTATTGAGAAAAATAAAATAAAAAAACATTTAACGTTGAGCTAAACGCCAAGTTAAAAAATACAAGAATAAAAAAGCAAAAAATCCAAATGTTTGACCCAACATCCCGTTTGATATGTTGAAGTACATTATTTATGAAATGTGTGTGCACAATTTGAAATCAATCTAACAAAAAATGAGGGAGCTATGACCAAATCTCAAAGTCAACCAAAAACCACCCAAATCATGTTTTTTACCCCAAAAAGAAGGTCAAACTCAGTATCTTTAGCATACAATGTGAAGAAGGGTATACGATGAACAAGTTTTCTAAGTTTCAATGTATTCTTGATAGTTTCCATGTAAGTGACCTAAACGCAAAACTTAACAAACGCCGACGACGACGACGAAGACGCAGACGATGACGACGACGACGATCAAGTGACAACAATAGTTAGTTTCAGCTAAAAAAAATTAGTTCCAATTGTACACGTATATCGTCTTCAAATCTATCCTTTGCGCTCAGGGTTTCGGGGGCCATAGTAAAACGGACACTCTTATCCGTTTGTCCAACACAGAACATGTTTTACGCATTGTGCAGGAAGCAGACTTTTAAATACAAGCAATTCCTCCGTATCAAATATCATACGTCTAATTTGTAGTTTGTTAGACATTTACGATTTGAAATTATAATATAAGATCAATCAATTCCCGCCCCTCTAGCGGTCATAGAACTGGACGAGTCCGGCATGATTTGGAGCAATCAGTACTTTTCCTTAGTAGTTGTAAATTGAACATTGAAATCTGGTGTCATAGTTACAGAGAAGAAATCATTTTGATTAAAGAATAAACACGCAGACGCACGCACGAACAAAACATTCTCGTACGACTGGCAATTCCCAACGACATAAGGCGTTCAGGCCGTTGATCTAAAACGTAAAGTAGGTTACTGTATATCAAACAATAAAGACATTTGGTAAAATACTCCCATTTTATTTATAAACCCAAATGAACATACAGAAACAAATTAAACAAAATATGTCCGTAAGACAGCGCGCTCGACTATTCCACTGCTTAACCAGAATTTCTAATTCAAATAATAAAGGGCCATTTTTTGCGTTATATGTAAGATAGGGTTATCTTACTTGATTTTTTATTTATATAGATGTGATGAATGTGAAGAGTTGTACAAAATGCTAATGCAATGTATAAAGTAGTTACCGAGATATGGACTCTTGACGTAGTTGCACGCTAAACTTTAACAAGAATGTCCAAGTCATGAAAGGGCCATAACTTGCATTATATGCAGGAGATAGTTATCCAACTTGGTTTTAACTTAGGTCTGGTGGTTGGAAAGGGTTGTATATTCCAATGTAATGCATCAATAAGTTAACGAGATATATGGACTCTTAATGTAGTTGCAGGCAAATCTTAAACGGAATATTTAAGTAAAAATGGGCCATAATTTGCATTAAATGCAGGATAGAGTTATCATATTTGATTAAGTACATATGTGTGATGGATGGGAAAGGTTGTATAAAGTTTCAAAGCAATGCATCAAGAATTTACTGAGATATGGACTTTAACCAGAATTTCTAAGTAAAGAAATGGGCGATAATTTGCATTAAATGCAGGATAGAGTTATATTACTTGATTAGTTACATAGCTGTGATGGCTGGGAAGCCTTGTAGAAGGTTTCAATGCTATACATCAAATAGAAAATGAGCTAGGATGCGGTTTCACTAAACAGAGTCTGGTAGTGTCCGGTAGGTTCTGGTACCAGGTAGAGTCTGGAGGTCAAACAAATATCATCAAATATATTTTATTTATTCATTTCAATACAAAAACACCACAAAACAATGATATAATAGGATATTTGACCTCCAGATTCTACCAGACTCTGTTTGAAGTACCCGCTATGGTGTTATGTGCTTTCATGCAAAACCTTAACCAAGGTGTGACACGATGCCAGGATGAGTATAATAGCTCTCATATTCTCCAAAAAAGCTAGCTAAAAACGAATATAAGACTTGTGAGCTATTTTAAGTGTGAATACACCGTGGTTTATTATTTAAAGTACTGGTAGTACAGAACGCATCGGAAGAGTGGCAATAACATCAGATCGTTTCTAGCATGTGTCAACGGTGTTTGTCTGTCGTTAACAGAATCCTTAATGTAGCAGTTTGTCGAATAAGAAGTGTTTTATTTAATGTGATCAATATGAGTACTAACTATCTGACTTTCCAAGAAAAAAATATATACCAATGCCAATGGAAAAATGGTTTATTGCAAAAGGGCAAATTCACTGTGTTTTCAATATAACATTAAAGAATGAAATAAATCAAGGTCATGCCAGAATGTATACCAACAGAAAAACTGCTACGATTTAAACCAATAACATACTTTGTGAATGTAAAAGGAGAGAGATATAACAAGTTTAAAAGGAGAGAGATATAATAAATGCAAAACAGTTTCCATTTGATTTGAGAACATCTGTGTTGAACGATTTGAATTCCCAGTGACCTAATCTTTTACTGGACATGACCAATATTCAACTTAAGTTAAATATCATAAGACAATCATTCTGACAAAGTTACAACATGGTCAAATTAAAATTGCTTCTTCCTGAGTGTTAACACGAAGTCCCTTCAATTTGGCCTAGTGGCCTAGTTTTTGCCTGATATGACCCATATTTGAATTTGGTCTAGATATTATCAAGACAAACATTCTGACAAAGTTTGAAAATTCTGAAGTCAAAAATACTATCTCTAGACATGGTCATTCAACATTCAACATTCAAAATGGTCCAGTTAAAAATGCGGCTTCCAGGGTATTTACACTATTTTTCTCAAATTTAACCTAGTGACCTAATTGTTTATCCAAATGACCAAGACAAACATGTTGACAGTTTCAACATGCTCTAGTTTAAAATGTGGCTTGTAGAGTGTTAACAAGGCAAATGTTGACGATGCATGACGGACACACGAAAGACATAATGCGATCACAATAGCTCATCTTCAGCACCTTGTGCTCAGGTGAGCTAAAAAGACCGAAAATAGCATTTCGTAATTCAGCTTAGAGTCGTCTGCTGGGAAAAAATTGCAGCTCAAAGTTTATTTTCAGGCAATTTGAAGATGAGGCCTATAACTCTGATTTTGATAAAAAGTTGACATCAAAGGTTGAAAAAGAAAATCTTAAAGCATATTTTCGAAAGTGTACTGCTACAAAAAGGTGAAAGTCCCATAAACCAGTATTAGGGAATGTGATATTGTATTATTGCATAAAATCTATGTTTTACGCCCGCTTAAGGGATACGGAAACATTGCAAAAACCGGGCGTAAACGGCGAGAAAACGTGTATAAACAAAGCGATTCTCGCGCGTACGTGCCGTTTCAGACCGGTTAGATGTTTTACATATGCATTACCCGGGCACCGTTAGTAAACAAAACATGGACGCTGCATCTCCCCTAGAATAGGAGCAATTGTTGGGTTAACAATAACATCAGCTTCTTTAACTCGATAATCGGTAACATGCACTAGATTCACAGTTAAAGAGCATAAAATAATCCAAAACCATTTATTTAATTCGACCCGTGTCGAGTCAGCGATGGCAACCTTGATGTAGGCCCGGTTCGTGGATATGTAAAACATTACTTGTTTACTTTATGACGTCACATGTGTTTATGACGTCACACGCGTTATCGGGTCATGTTCATCGGCGGTTATCGTACAACTGAACGTTACAGCGGACTGTATGTTGGATGTTTGCTCTTATTTTATGCAATAATAGCGAAAATACACATTTTCTCGGGCGTGAACATCTGCGGACGCCCTTAAAATGTGTTTATGCCCTCGTGCTTCGCACTCGGGCATAAACAGATTTTGCGGGCGTCCGCAGATGTTCACGCCCTCGAAAATGTGTATCATCCCTATATTCGTTCATGATCTGTATCTGTATTCATATTATTGTATCTCTCTGTTTAATTGTTATATTGTATTATGGGCTGATAGTAAACAAAATATAGAATGTTTACCTATATGGCAATTACAAATACACAAATAAATATTTAGGTTAAAAGTTAACAATAACACAACTTTGCTTGAAAAGGTATTAAAAATGAGTTAAATACATTGCAAAATAGTTTCCGTATGTAGGAAAATATCCAAAATACAAGATATCAGTAGATGGATGCTTCCCGAAGTTTAGTGAGGACACAGGAATGGTAATTCAATATACTATATGTAGCAAAATCAATTGGCCATAAGTAAGTAAATAGTAAGAAATGCATGTACAAAAGTGGAACAAGTTATAATATGGGCATCTCCTTTTATTAATAATGCTTCCCTTAAAGTATCATTGAATTCCAACATGTAACTAGAATTGTTTTTGCAAAAAACAGATGTCTCCCCTCAAATATCTGTCAAAATCTCTCAAAACAACCTTTGACCTTCAAGTGTGACCTTGACCTTGACCCTATATTGTCGAGACGCGGGTTCTGCACGTCGCCTTGATGAGGTGAACATGTGACCCAAGTTTCATGAAAATCCTTCAAGCCGTCTGGGAGATATGGAGCGGACACGAAATAAAGCCTCAAACCTTTGACCTTCAAGCGTGACCTTGACCTTGACCCTATATTGTCGAGACGCGGGTTCTGCACGTCGCCTTGATGAGGTGAACATGTGAGCCAAGTTTCATGAAAATCCTTCAAGCCGTCTTGGAGATATGGAGCGGACACGATTTCGGACAGACGGACAGAAGGACAGACAGACAGACAGACAGACGCCCAGGACAAAAACAATATATCTCCCCTGTATACAGGGGGAGACATAATTACTGAGAAATAGCCAAATAGTTGTTTATGAATATCACATTATATAGAAATTCAAAGGGCCATAATTATGTGAAGAATTATTAAGCCGGAACATGGTGAAAATATGCAGATCTCCTCTTGTAAGTGAAGCTTCCCATTAAGTATCATTTTATTCTGACTGGTTGTTGCGGAGAAAAGGCCTGGACACAAATTCTCCTATGTCATATTATATATGATAATATATATGTTAGTGAAGCTTCCCATAAAGTTGAGAAATGCCCCGAACAATTTATTTCATATGTCATTTTAAATAAAAAGGGCAATAACTGTGTGAAAAATCATCTAACTGGAACATGTTGACACATGTCCTCTTGTTAGTGAAACTTAACATTAAGTTTCATTGAATTCAAGTCATTGGTTGCTGAAAAATAGCTGGGACAAAGGCGGGACTGTCGGACAGACGAAGTGGCAACTATATGCTCCCCCGAAAAAAAAGGGGGATGTATAATAAACCCTTATGGCACTTAATTATAAAAAAAACAACACAAAGAACAAAAGTGAACTTGAATAACAAAACGTTTACAAAGTACACATTGTGCATTCGAATAACTATGTACAGAATATCATTATGTTAAAATGTGAAAAAGAAAATATAAAATATACTTAACATCTCAATTGAGATTCTTTGTTAACTTACAAAAGCACTGTTTACATGGTTAATGGAATGTAATTAAAAGGATATTTCCCATCCACATGTTTATTACATGTATCTCATAAACCCTTTCCAACATACAACAAGAAGAATTTTGATGCAAAGCATCAAAGACGCCGCGCATGATTTTGAAGCATGACTTTAAGGAAGCAGATGCAGTTCAGTTAATTTAAATAACCTGTGCAAGCAGACAGGATGTAAAATATTTCGAACAAGAAGGCCAAATGTCCCTTTATTTTAGACAATAAGGCCAAGATGTGCCTATATTGCTCACCTGGCTACCATAGCCTGTATAAAAAGGTTACCAAAAGCAGAAAGGGTCAATATTGACGTAGGGATTAAAGTTTTACATGCTACGATCTATGTGATATTCAGCATGTAAAGTTTAGTCATGAAATGACAAGTTTCGTCCTGAAACCATTTGGTTTACAGTTTGCTAAACATTCACTGCAACTATAATGTGTCATACAAGCTGAAGTCTCTCAAGTGTTGTTTTTTTTTTTTTACCAATAAACTGTTTTAAATCCTCTAACTAGATCCATTAGATAAAAAACAAACATACGTGCTTAAATATTAACATATATTAAAGTTTATTGCCTCTAGTTATAAGTTAAGTGTGACACAAGCTTTGGAAGGAGAGGGGTAAGTCTATTCTCCTTCCAGTTTAGCAGAAGTATGATAGCAAAAACGGGAGAATATAAACAAAAAATACGAACTAATTAAAAAAAAAAAGAAGATATTTATGATCAAGATTGAGCATTATGAAAGTTGACATGTATAGTCAACATATAGCAAGAATTATTAAGTCTGTTTTGTTTGTTTGTAATGTCACTTTAATCGTTTTGAACATGCCAGTAGAAAACTGAAAAATAAACAAAAGAAAATGGTCATGTCAGTTCCCCAAGAGCAAAGAGCGAAAACCAGTTGGTACGAATCGTTCATCTCGAAGGAAACATGAAAAACAGGGTACGAATCCAATGAATTTTAGAAATCGGATGAAATCGTGAAAACAGCGAAGTATTCATAACGGAAGGAAGCAGAGACAACCTAATTACTCTATGGGAACCGATGACACCTTGTCGTCTATTCAATAAGAATGACCAAAATCGCCAAGCGATGACATGCTGCATTTACAAATAGAACGGGTCACGTTACGGCCATGCCTATTGCATAGTTGGGTTAACGTTGTTTTTACAGTTTCTAGAATTATACTGTAATATGTAGTCATTAAAACGAATCATCATTGATTTTTTAAAGATTACCCATTTATTTAAAAATCTCAATATTGTAAATAGGCAAAAACATCGCCAGAAACTTTTTTCTGAGCTTTGATGAATCGGATCGTAAACCAAACTATAAAAAAAGCGTAGCCTAGGGAGTTGGGGGAAAGTTATTAAATACTCATTAGATGTGTCTAAAGTTTTGTAATAACGGTAGAAGACATGTCTATTTTGTATCTTTTTGTGTCTTAAATCATTTTATACAATTTATTGATTCATGAAGGTTTTTTTTTTCAAACAAACAACAGAGGTTTTTTTAACAATAATAACATTGGTTTCTCCCTTTTCGATTACGTCACCCCATAGTACAAAATTAAAACCTATCCCATACTGACGCCGCGCTTCCACGCGGCGTCAATAATTCTACAACAAACGACTATGATAAAATCTATTCAAAAATTTGGAAGAACTTTTGTAAATGAAAATATAGTAATTTAATATAGTTGAACAAATGTGCTAAATGGAGAAATTGTTCATCATGAGCAATTTCTCCTTTTGTCACAATGTTTTAAAAATTCATCTGTTCAAAAGTTCAAAGAATTTACACTTTCCACTTTACAGTTGCATTTTGATACATCTGCAGTAAGACAACTTTTGAAAACAATATTGCAAAAGGAGGAAGTACCTATAATGAGCAATTGTCCGTTTTATCATTATCATTTCAACTCTATCCAATTAATATGCTCTAATAGAGATATCATATCTTTGCATAGTCGTCTGATGTGAAGATTTGTTGTTTGAGTCAGAGGATCAAGCTATACACTTCAACTCAAGCCATTGATTGCAGGCGCAACCTGTAAATACATGTATAATAATAGTTTAATCTCACAGGGACAGATTTAAGTATCTTTCTAACAGAAAGTATTGGTTGAAAAAAGAGACTTTGTGTTTAACCCTCTACCACATGTAGACACTTTCTGAAGCCTAAGTAGCAGAGACGCCTTTTGAAAATATTCTGTCAAATGGAGAAATTGCTCATGATGAGCAATTCCTCCATTTGCCAGAATGTTTTCAACTCTATTCAATAATTATACTTACTTTAAAAGAATATTTTCACATATTTGCGGGTATGTTTTCAATGTTGTCTGCTGCAGATTTGTTGTATGTGGGAAAGGTTTAAAGACATTTTTCCTTTACCAAAACAGACTTTACAAATTGTTACAAACATATCAAATTTCCATATTGTTTCTGAACGGACGAACCCTTTCCCTTATAAATATGATTTATTTTTTATTTTTCCGTAGGTTATTGCTTAAAGCGCCTGCATGAGGGAAAGGGTTAATGTAGCATACTCCATAACAAAGTCTATATCCTTTACCCTCATGGTTAGAACTATTATGATCTTGCATTTAATATTCAATTCAAAATATTGTAACAAAATTAGAAACAGTTTTATCCAAGCTATTCGACCTTTTCCTTCATGATTTCCCTAAAGTTCCGTTCACAGAAACAGTTTTATCTAAACTATTTGACATTTTCCTACATGATTTCCCTAAAGTTCCGTTCACAGAAACAGTTTTATCTAAGCTATTCGACCTCTTCCTACATGATTTCCCCCAAATTATGTTCACAGAAACAGTTTTATCTAAGCTATTCGACCTCTTCCTACATGATTTCCCCAAATTATGTTCACAGAAACAGTTTTATCTAAGCTATTCGACCTCTTCCTACATGATTTCCCTAAAGTTCTGTTCATAGAAACAGTTTTATCTAAGCTATTCGACCTCTTCCTACATGATTTCCCAAATTATGTTCATCAATTTTATCTGAACAATGAGTGAGTAGCTTTCTAATCTCAAAGTGGTATATTTTCCCTGTGGATTTCAGAGTAGAATATTTCATAGAAAAATGCATTTTTAAAACTCTACAGGAGTTTGGATTGATTGATTGGGTTTTAGAACTGTTTTCAACAATTTTTCAGTCATATCACTGCAGCCAGTTCACCTACTCAAATTTTACCTAGTTTTCTGACACTAGTACTCCACACAACATACTTTACAAGCAACTGACTGGCTGCTTTTCTCACATAGACTGTTAGCTCATTGGTGAAAGATGAATGATGCATGCCACAGTGACTTTTGCCAAACGTCGGAAAGAATGTTGGCCGAGCTCGGATTTGAACTCACAACCCCTGGTTAGTAAAGGGTTGTGTTTCATTTAAATAAAAGAGGTCATATCAAATGGACTGAAAGTTCTACTTGCTGCTTACCGCACATTTGGATTGAAGGTGTCATTTTGATGCAGCCATGGTTGAGATTCGTAAATGGCCTCTCCGTTCACTTGAAGCCAGCCGCCGAGTTGGCGTAACCTTTCCTCAAATATGGGGATAATCCTGCCATCCTGAGTTGGTCCTACGTTCAGCAGTAAATTCCCACCACAGCTACAATATACATTAAATAATTTATTCTAGACAACTACTTGTTTAACCCTTTCCAAGAAACAACAAATATAAAGAAGACAAAATTGAAAACATCTAACCAAATATATAGAATTTATGTTGTCCTGAATGAATAATCATGAACTAAAGGTGAAAAAAATAACTTTTAAGAAAGGAGAAATTGATCATTATGAGCATTTTTTTCTTTTTCCCTTGTTTTTGTTTAAAGTAATCAGACTCAAAATGTGTTTTTATGTGGGAAGGGGTTAACAATTCATGAATTATGACTCAGACTGTTAAAGTATGTTGCTTCTCTTCAGCTATATATATATTTTTTTAGTATTGTTCTTTTGTCATCTACTTTGAATAAATGTAAAATCTTAAAACTTAAATTAATCAATTTGATAAAGATTGAAAGCATTGAAAAACAAGGAGATATAGCTTTTTGCAAAAGTCTCTTTCTTGTACAATATTTTCCACACTGTACCTAACAAACTTTCATTAAATTTTTAATACCATTTGTCATGTTTTTAATTAAAAAAGTCATCATCCTACAGTATGGCAATTAAAAAACCATTTACAACGTTAACACATGTAGACGCATTTTGACACCACTGCAGCAGACAATTTTTTTTTTTTTTAAATCTTTTCAATTATTATACATTCATTAACACATTCACCCATATTGACCGCTGAAGAGAAACACAATGGACCATAATGTAAACGAATATGGAAAGCAACTTCTAGATTTCTGTGTGTGTAATGATCTGTTAATTCTAAACGGTAGGATAGAAAATGACAAATCATTTACCACTTTTACATGCAAGGGATGTAGTACAATAGACTACTTTATCAGTAGTATTGACATCATAAAATATGTTAAAGAATTAAATATCAAACAATTCTCATATCTATACTCAGACGTTCATAACCCTATAGAGTTAATTATGGAATTTGATAATACTGTGACAAAGGTATGTAGTGCAACTGAATTAGTTGAAGCCAGTTCAAATACCAAACAGAAACTTTGGGACAAAAGTAAATCTGAACAGTATGTCCACAACATTGATAATGATAAGATCAAAGAGCTCCTTGATTATTTAACGTTGCTTTCAATAGAATCAGAAGTAACACATGAGAACATTGAACAATGTTGCACAGAAATAGAGTCTCTTTTCCAAAATGCATGCCATAAGACTTTTGGAAACCGAAATACAGAAAATAAAAATACTAAATTCAATAAAGATGCACATAATGATAAACCTTGGTTTAACTTTGAATGCCAAAAACTAAGAAACAGATCACATTGCAAGAAAAAAATACAACAAAAACAAAAGTAATAGAAACAAAGAAACTCTTAAAAGTATAAGTAAGCAGTATAAGCAAGGTATTAAAAAGTCATACCAAAACCACAAGGAAAACAATGTACAAAAACTAAAGAAACTAAAATCTTCAAATTCCAGGGATTATTGGAAATTCATTAACTCAATAAACAAAAAGGACAACAATGTTAAAGCCAAGCTAGAAGATCTATATGATTTCTTTAAAAGCACAAACAACAAGGTAAATGATTCTGATACAGAAGAACAAAATGTAGAAAACAATTATTCTGACCAAAATAATGAAATACTTAATGCAGAAGTAACAGAAGAAGAAATATATAAAGCAGTAAAATCATTAAAAAACAACAAAAGCCCAGGGATAGATCAAATACTTAATGAACACATAAAACAAACAATTGATAAAATGTTACCAATTTACCTAATACTTTTTAACATTATTCTTGACTCCGGCAAAATTCCAGCCAGTTGGACGAAAGGCATCATATTGCCAATTTACAAAAACAAAGGTGATGCAAAGTCTCCAGAAAACTATAGACCTATAACACTACTGAGCTGTCTAGGAAAATTATTCACTGCAATTCTAAATAATAGACTGACACGCTATACAAATGAATATAATGTAATAAATAAAAACCAATCAGGATTTAGACAAAATCATTCAACAATAGACAACCTATTTATTTTGCAAAGTCTTATAGACATAGTAAAGTCAAGAAAGAAAAAACTTTACTGCGCTTTCATTGATTTCAAGCAAGCTTTCGACACGGTATGGAGACAAGGTCTGTGGAATAAAATGATTACATACAATACAAGAGAAAGTTGATGCAACGCATCAATGTCGCCGGAAATCCATACTGCAGTTATGTATAACACTAACATTATAGTAGTTGAATAAACAGTTATCAACTGAGGGACATATTGGAACATCAGGGGTGGGGTCAAGTGAAAATGTATCATAACTTGCATTGTGTTGTCAACGAAGTGAATGATAATTGAAGCCTTTCATTGTTTATGATCAATCTCCATTCCAAAGTAGATTGACCATACACACAACCAACTAATTATTGATCATAAACAGTAATGGAAATGAGTAATCTTGCCAATCATTAGTCTTAGTATGTATACAGTGCTTTCATTAAGGAATAATTATAACATTTGTGAATTCCACATACACTTTTCAAGATGTTTGTCAGAATATTTGAATTTTATTATTTTTCAATAAAACCACAAAACAGACAATTTAGGATTTGCATGCAATAGCACGTCATTTTACCTTTCCTCTATTAAAGTCAACAGTGGACACCTTTGCAGCAATCTACGTTAAAACAATGAGATAAGGGTTAAATCGCTGAAAAGTTTTATTATGATGATATTAGCTTGGCATCCTAATTATATCATACTTTAACAAATATAAATGTTGAAATGTAGTTCAATATTTATAAATTAGAACACCTTCGAAATATAATATCAACTAAACAGTTAAATCTCATTGAAATTGTTGTATAATTTAAACTTAATTTCGAACATAAACTGAGCCCTACAACATATTAATTTATTTTAATTCTTTCCTTCCTTTTTCATAATGAAAATAACAAACTACTCATGTTTTAAAATTATATTATGATGAGCGCCCTTGTGTCAATGATGCATAACAATATGCAGATCGAAAGCAATATGCCTTGAGGGAATTAAATGACGCATTTAAAATTGTCAAGGACGAAATAATTTTGTACGAAAGACCCGATTCTTTCTTCTTCGCAGAGGTGTCGTTCTTGAAACTCTCTTTATAGGCAGAGAGTGTTCGTTCAAAGTAATTTTTCTATTAAAACCAGTTTTATCTCGGTTTGTTCTTTTCTTCATTTATTTCGAACCAAATAAACATTTTAAATCGCATATGATTTACTATTTGTAAGTGAGTGTAAAGAGCGGCTCTCTGCAAAGGAGATTGATCTACGCAGTTGGTATTCGCGAGTCACGCGATCAACAGTTTTAGCTTAGAAACAGTTCATATTTTAGATATAGATGGATAAACATTATAAAATGCCTTCTTCACAAATCAAGACATCTCTTTGAACATGAAAATAACATTCAGTAAGTTAAAATTGCCATTAAAAGGAGAATATTCGACGTCATTTTCATCAGCAGGTGCGCGTATGTAAACAACATTAGACTGTGCGACGTAAAGGTTTGTAGTTATAGCCTTTTGATTACATGTATATAGTGTAAAATACAGTATTTCATTCTAGAAAATAGGGACTGTTTTGTCTTCGTAAATAAAACAAAAAAACATAAATGCGAGTCAAAATAAAGAAACTGAAAATACCTAAAACATCGGAATATTTATTTCATTTTAGATGTGTCATTACTTAGTGTGTTTAAACAAACACAATTCTAATATGTTCAAGACATCTAAATGTGTTTCTTTCTAATAATAATCCCCCCTCCCATGTGATTTCCGAAAACCTATTAAAAATAGAAGTCGCGGGCTTCTGCCCGGCGACTAATAAATGGTAAATTTTTAAATGTAGTTAAAAGCATGTATCAAAATATAAAATCATGTATAAAAACCTATAACCAAGGATACTCAGATTTCTTCCCTAGTTTAATCGGAGTTCGACAAGGAGAAAACCTATCACCAATACTATTTTCATTATACCTAAATGACTTAGAACAATACTTATCCGAAAATAATGCAAAGGGGATTGATTGCCAAACATCTAATGATGATTTAGATACATACCTAAAATTATTTGTTATACTATACGCAGACGATACTGTTTTACTAAGTGAAACACCTGAGCAATTACAAACTCAGCTGAACTTATTTCATGAATACTGCATTAAATGGAAACTAACCGTAAACAAAATGAAAACCAAAGTTCTTGTATTTGGAACAAGAACCAAGCATAGCAATATTAAATTTAATTTCGAAAACACACAACTAGAAATAGTAGATGAGTTCAAATATCTTGGGCTGTATCTTTCTAAAACCTGCAGTTATGTTAAAGCCAAAGAACATTTATCACTTCAGGCCAAGAAAGCCACATTCATGTTACTTAAAACAAGAGTACCGCAAACGGTACATAATACGCCCGTCAGGAACTTCTTTGTAAGTTTCCTCTTTGTTTTGATATATTGTTTGTTTGTAAAAAGTTAATAAAGTCGTTCAGGAATAAGTTGTTAAAGAATAATGGGAAACTATGAAAAATGCATAACTCATGCAGAAATTGACAAATATTCTAAGTCCAAAAAGGGGCATAACTCATTCAAGAATTGACGAAATCCCAGGAAATATGAACTTGATCTGTGACACTTGATTACAAAGCCATATACATAATTTCAGCTCAATACATCAAAGCATGTAGAAAAAAAGTGCGGAAAACAAATATTCTAAGTCCAAAAAGGGGCATAACTCATTAAAAAATTGACGAAATCCCAGGAAATATGAACTTGATCTGTGACATATCACTACAAAGCCTAATACACAATTTCAGGTCAATAGCTCAAAGTATGTAAGAAAAAAGTGCGGAAAACCAATATTCTAAGTCCAAAAAGGGGCATAACTCATTCAAAAATTGACGAAATCCGAGGAAATGTGAACTTGATCTGTAACTCATGATTACAAAGCCATATACATAATTTCAGCTCAATAGATCAAAGCATGTAGAAAACAAGTGCGGAAAACAAATATTCTAAAAAATATTCTAAGTCCAAAAAGGGGCATAACTCATTCAAAAATTGACGAAATCCCAGGAAATATGAACTTGATCTGTGACATATCACTACAAAGCCTAATACACAATTTCAGGTCAATAGCTCAAAGTATGTAAGAAAAAAGTGCGGAAAACCAATATTCTAAGTCCAAAAAGGGGCATAACTCATTCAAAAATTGACGAAATCCGAGGAAATGTGAACTTGATCTGTAACTCATGATTACAAAGCCATATACATAATTTCAGCTCAATAGATCAAAGCATGTAGAAAAAAAGTGCGGAAAACAAATATTCTAAAAAATATTCTAAGTCCAAAAAGGGGCATAACTCATTCAAAAATTGACGAAATCCCTGGAAATATGAACTTGATCTGTGACACATCACTACAAAGCCTTATACAAAATTTCAGCTCAATAGCTCAAAGTATGTAAGAAAAAAGTGCGGAAAACCCGAACGGACGGACGGATGGACGGACGGACGGACGGAGGGACGGACGGACGGACGGACGGACATGACGATACCATAATACGGACCGTTTTTAAAAAACGGTCGTATAAAAATAAGGCATCTAGATCTTAGCATTGATCTGCAAATCGACATATTCAATAAAACAGTTAAGCCTATCCTATTAAATGGCAGCGAACTGTGGGGCTGCACTAATACAAACACACTAGAAAAGGTACAACTGAGTTTTTTCAAACAAATACTGTACTTAAAAAAATCCACTTCTACATACTTGATGTATAGTGAACTTGGTATTATACCCCTCACAGAAGAGGCAAAGTGTAGAATGATTAATTACTGGAGTCGACTGACTAATGATAAAACAAACAAACTATCCAGCCAGATATATCTAATACTATTCAACTTATATAATCAAAACAAGATTAAATCAAAATGGTTAGAGTACATAAAAAAACTGATAATAACAAATGGATTCCTTAACATTTGGGATAGTCAATTTGACATAAACCCAAAATGGTTCTCAAATGCTTTTAAAATCCGTACAAAAGATCAATTTTTCCAAACATGGCATTCTACAATAAATAATTCTAGTAATCTTATGTATAAATCCATCAAACATGATATGAACATTAACATATATTTCTCCTTGCTATCAAACAAACATTGCAGAAAATTAACAGCCTTTAGAACTAGAAATCATAGACTACCAATAGAAGGGGGGAGATGGAACAACACTCCAATACACGAAAGAATTTGCCAATTATGTAAACAGGGATTAGGAGAAGAATATCATTATATCATGGAATGCAACTATTTCAAAAAAAATAAGGAAAACTCACATACATAATTACTACTTAAGACACCCTAATATTCTCAAATTTAGCGAACTATTTAACACCAGTAACAAATCACAACTAACAAATAGATAGATAGATAGATAATTTTAATGACGTAAACTACATAGTTTCTAGTCAAACAACACATCATATTACTATATACAATACAAAAAAAACATATTATTAATTACAAATACATGAAATATACACAAAAACGAATGTTTATCATTCAAAATAGAAGAAAATAAAAACTAAATAATAATTATAAAAGCAAATATGAAAATAATAATAGTAGGAAAGTATTTCCACAAATTAAGTCAATTCGCTTGACCTCCTTGGTGTAATAGTAGTGTTCTCTTAAGTCTTAAGTTTATCTTACATTATCAATTGTTAAAGAATATTATTAATTAAACTACTTCTCCGGGTAAAGGCTTCCTTGATATATTTTGCAAGGTGTAACAGTTTTTTCTTATTATTGCTGTTTAGTAATTTAATAAATTTGTACATGTTTGGACGAATGGTGAAATAACGCTTAAAGTGGATAGCTCTAATATCTGAGTATGACGGACACACTAGAAGAAAATGGAATTCGTCCTCAATTTCGCTTTTATTACAAAAAATACATAAACGCTCATGTCTTTCTATCCTCTCATTTCCATATCTACCTGTTTCAATTCTTAGAGAATGTGAAGACAGTCTAAATTTAGAAATGTAGATTTTCCATTTATAAGGTAAAATATTTAAATAATTTTCCATAATCGGACCATTATTAATATATTTGTAGATGCACAATATCCGGCTATTATTTACATAACTATGTAAAGTTTGTTTAAAATCATCAATTAATCTTTGTTTAAAAATCTTGTGAAAATTCTGATGGTTCACAGAATTTGGATTGAGCCAAATATATCCAAAACCATATTGAAATAAGAGATTTTTCACATTTCTGCACCAATTATTTGCTCCTTTTTCAATGTTTTCTTCTGACCAATGATACAATGTAACCATTATAATGTTATCTGAGGATAAAAGTTTACCCCAGTATTTTATTATTCTCGCGTATCTGTTAATATATAATGGATATCTGCCTAATTCACAATAAATGGCAAAGTTACAAGTAGATCTTTTAACACTTAAAACCTTTTTACAAAACTTAAGATGTATCCTCTCTATTTCCTTCGACTTGGAGAATCCCCAAATTTCGCTAGAAAAACCTAGGATAGAACCTACAAATGCATCATATAATTGGAATAAGGTCAAAGTATTAAAGTCAAAACAACGAACTTTGCTGTGTAAAATATTCAGCGCTTTTAAACCTTTATCTGCTAATGTTTTCTGGTTTAAAATGAATGATCCAGTATAATTAAATATTGTACCAAGATAATTAAAATCGTTTACAAGTTCTATGCTTGCGTTGTTATATGTCCAACACTCATTAACCCTTAAACCACCTCTTATTCTAAATACAACGATTTTTGTTTTGTCAATGTTAACCTCCAATCCCCATTTGTTACAGTATTTTTACAAATTATTTAAACTAGTTTGCAAATCTACTGGATCGTCACTCAAAACAGCCATGTCGTCTGCAAAAAGTAAAAGTAAAATGTTAATATCTCCAATATTCAATCCAGACGAATTATTTCCCATCAAATATAGTTCAAGATCGTCTACAAATAGAGCAAAAAGTAGAGGTGAGAGTATTTCCCCTTGTTTAAGTCCAACATGGGAAAAGAAGCAACCGGAGGTCGTATTATTGACTTTAACAAAAGATTTAACCTTAGCATACATATCTCGAATGATTCGTAACATTTTACCCTTAACTCCCAAATTGAACAACTTAAGCCATAACCCATTTCGATAAACACTATCAAATGCCTTTTTTAAATCAACAAATGCAACATAGAGACGTTTATTTTCAGAGAGCATTTTTTGTATAACTGAATTAAGGACAAAGCATGCATCTGTTGTAGAGCGATTTGGTCTGAACCCAAATTGAGCGTCTGATAAAATATCATTGTTTTCACAAAATAAGCTCAGTCGTCTATTTAAAATGGCCGTGAATATTTTAGATAAACAACTCACAAGGGTGATCCCACGATAGTTGTTCACGTTGCTTGTGTCATTCTTTTTATGTAACGGGATAATAATTCCCTCCGCCCACTGTTCAGGGAAAAAACCGGACCTAAAAATAGCATTAAAAATATCTGCCAATTTGCAGAAATTATTATGAAAACTTTCAGACAACAATAACATATATCCTCCAACTGAAATATTGATAAAGAAACTGTAACATGTTAAAATTGTAAATTGAATGTATATATGTAACTAAATGTTTGTATATATATAAAATGTTTAACTTGTTAAATTATAAACTTACCAGAGAAAGGACTGCACAACATATATTATTATTATATCTTTATATATCATATATATGTAAAACGAAAAAAATGAATTTGAACTAGAAAATGACATTTAAATCTAAATTAGTATCATTAACTACCGTATGTCTAAATTGAAAACTATTATAAAACGACAGAATTATACTTATCTAAAACAATAATTCCTCTTGTGAAAAATTATTTGCCCGAATTCATGCGACATCCGAAATAAGTAATCCACTAGTCCTGGCTTCACTTTCACTTATAATCCAATTGTTAAGGACTCAAAAACTGTTAAATTACCACTATATAATGGTTCACTCTGACAGACGTGTACAGTTAAACACAATCTACACGTTTGGCTGAGTCGAATGCCAGTAATCATGGAAATTTGTTTGTGATTGCGTGAGCTCCTCGTGACCTGATTTTGTACACTGTATATTTTGCGGCCTACAAAAGCGACACGAGTCTCATAAGATCCTTTTCTCTGTTACTGTTAGTAACACATCGCTAACATTTTGTACCTTATAATTATAGGAACATAAATGTTTCCATAACCATTTCCTTTTTATTTTGTTTCGAAAAGGGAGAATAATTAAATATGGAAACATGACGGAAACAAGCTTATTGAGCTTTCAAATAAACATGCTTAACAAACATATTTAAACTAAAAAACATGCTTCTATCCTCCTTTCTGTAACTTCTTTATTTTTTCCTTCTTTTATTTTTTTTCTCTCTATATACTTCATTCTTTTTCTCTCAATCTCAATTTCTCTCTCATATTGATTTAATTACTACGCCTTTTGTTGCCCTCTGATCACGTTATATAATATATTGCAGAGCTGTCATTTATGTATTATGTACATACTCAGCATCGAAATAAAATATTGTATTGTATTGACACTTTCTGACACCTCTGCAGCAGACGACTTTTGAAAATATAGTGACAAAAGGAGAAATTGCTCATATTGAGCAATTTCTCCTTTTTCCATGATGTTTTCATTTTTTTTTTAGTAATTATTCCATCATTAATAGAGATATTCTGAGTTTTTGTCAAGTTGTTTTCAAAGTCATCTGCTGCAGACTTGTTGTATGTGGGAAAGAGTTCAAACAGATTTTCCATATTTAAGCAAAGATAATTTATTATATGTGGAGAAAGGGTTAAACCACAATTTTGCATAATGTAGATCAAGATCAGCCAGTAAACTTAAGCAGTCTAATTTTGGTCCACAATGTTTCCTTCTTATTCAATATCATTAGCAAAGACGAAATCCTTTAATTGAATTAATCCTTTCCCACATACAGACGCTTTCTGATGCCTCTGCAGCAGACAATTTTTGAAATGAGAAATGCTCATAATGCGCAATTTCTCCATTTGCCACAATGTTTCCAACTTTGTTATTAAACCTTCATTTATATAGATTGTTGGGAAAGGGTTAATTCATTCTGTAGGCAGAGAAGACTTTGGCACATCTATGCATACAACTCAATGATAACATCACGTTTTGCCCTTTCCCATATGCAGGTGTATTTCGATACATCTGTTGCCGTAGAATTTTGAAAACACTATGGCAATGAGAGTTATTGATCATAAAGACCAAGTACTCTTTTTGCCATATTAAAATATGGTCAAATCTATTCAATAAGTATACATTTATTCTAATAGATTTGAATACTGCTGCAGATTATTTGTATGCAGGGTTAACTGCATGAGGCTCATATATCCATAGGAAGAAATGGACATTATACAATCAGAACTTAACCGTTCACACTTGCAGACGCATTCTGACGCATCTGCAGCAGATAACTTTTTATAAACGTCTTATCAAATAACAAAATTTCAACTTTTGTAACAATGTTATCAAATGTATTTAAAAAAATATTCAATTTTCATAGAGTTTTCCCATTTATGTTGATTAATTGTTTGGTGTTTTACGCCACTTTCAACAATTTTTCAGTCATATCATGACGTTTCCTGGTTAATTACCAGTACTTCTGGTCAGTTGAACCCATCCCCAGCCAGTCAGTCGTAATGCTAACCCGCAACCCTAAGCGTTTTTCAAAGTCATTGGTATGACCCGACCGGGGAATATATTTATGTTATGATGTTTACAAAACTATCTGCTACAGATATGTTGTATGTGGTAAAGTGTTAACGAACACAAAACTTTCTGCTACAGATATGTTGTATGTTGTAAAGTGTTAACGAACACAAAACTATCTACTACAGATATGTTGTATGTGGTAAAGTGTTAATGAACACAAAACTATCTGCTACAGATGTGTTGTATGTGGTAAAGTGTTAATGAACACAAAACTATCTGCTACAGATATGTTGTATGTGGTAAAGTGTTAACGAACACAAAAACTATCTGCTACAGATATGTTGTAAAGTGTTAACGAACACAAAACTATCTGCTACAGATATGGTGTATATGGTAAAGTGTTAATGAACACAAAACTATCTGCTACAGATGTGTTGTATGTGGTAAAGTGTTAATGAACACAAAACTATCTGCTACAGATATGTTGTATGTGGTAAAGTGTTAATGAACACAAAACTATCTGCTACAGATATGTTGTATGCGGTAAAGTTTTAACAAACACAAAACTATATGCTACAGATATGTTGTATGTGGGAAAGTGTTAATGAACACAAAACAATCTGCTATAGATATGTTGTATGTGGTAAAGTGTTAACGAACACAAAACAATCTGATACAGATATGTTGTATGTGGTAAAGTGTTAATGAACACAAAACTATCTGATACAGATATGTTGTATGTGGTAAAGTATTAATGAACACAAAACAATCTGCTACAGATATGTTGTATGTGGTAACGTGTTAATGAACACAAAACAATCTGCTACAGATATGTTGTATGTGGTAAAGTGTTAATGAACACAAAACTATCTGCTACAGATATGTTGTATGTGGTAAAGTGTTAATGAACACAAAACTATCTGCTACAGATATATTGTATGTGTTAACGTGTTAATGAACACAAAACAATCTGCTACAGATATGTTGTATGTGGTAAAGTGTTAATGAACACAAAACTATCTGCTACATATATGTTGTATGTGGTAAAGTGTTAATGAACACAAAACTATCTGCTACAGATATGTTGTATGTGGTGAAGTATTAACGAACACAAAACTATCTGCTACAGATATGTTGTATGTGGTAAAGTGTTAATGAACACAAAACTATCTGCTACAGATATGTTGTATGTAGTAAAGTGTTAATGAACACAAAACTATCTGCTACAGATATGTGGTATGTGGTGAAGTGTTAATGAACACAAAACTATCTGCTACAGATATGTTGTATGTAGTTAAGTGTTAACAAACACAAAACTATCTGCTACAGATATGTTGTATGTGGTAAAGTGTTAACAAACACAAAACTATCTGCTACAGATGTGTTGTATGTGGTAAAGTGTTAACGAACACAAAACTATCTGCTACAGATATGTTGTATGTGGTAAAGTGTTTACGAACACAAAACTATCTGCTACAGATATGTTGTATGTGGTAAAGTGTTAACGAACACAAAACTATCTGCTACAGATATGTTGTATGTGGTAAAGTGTGAATGAACACAAAACTATCTGCTACAGATATGTTGTATGTGGTAAAGTGTTAATGAACACAAAACTATCTGCTACAGATATGTTGTATGTGGTAAAGTGTTAATGAACACAAAACTATCTGCTACAGATATGTTGTATGTGGTAAAGTGTTAACGAACACAAAACTATCTGCTACAGATATGTTGTATGTGGTAAAGTGTTAACGAACACAAAACTATCTGCTACAGATATGTTGTATGTGGTAAAGTGTTTACGAACACAAAACGGGATGCGGGCATTTTGAAACATCTGCAGCAGATGAAATTTGAAAACATTTGCTATCAAGTTTTCAACATTTTTCAGTAATGATACCTACAATTATAGAGATTTTCCATATTTTTGTGTTGACTTTTTCAAACTCGGTTGCTGCAGATTTACTGTATGTAGTAAAGTGTTAAAGATACAATGAAAAGGGATGTAAGACTAAATTGTATACACTTTTCGATTTTGCATATAGAGAGCCACAGCGACACATGTTCCCCGTTTGATTGTGCCTCTTACCTTATTGTTGTGGCCAACTCTGTTGTCAATTCCTCCATAGATAAAATATCAGTGAGTTTGGACTTTCTATTGTATCCCCGGGAACTTTTGTCCACAGTCATACAGTTCTCAAACTTGTGTTTTTGTTTATGACCTGGAAATATGCATTACAAGAATTATTCATTTCTCTAAATCAGACTATAATTTAGGCATGAGCAGTAGTTGACTTATGAAAACATGTTGGGAAGAGAAGGAGAAGCTCGTAATTAGACATTTCATGTTTTTCTCACTTTTTTCAACTTTATCTTAATTCTTACAAATAACAAACAATAAAGAGCAGGACTAGATTGCACATGTATATCCAGACTGTGTCTATATTGTTCCTTAACGTTATTTAAAGTCATGTATAGTTGGATTAACTTATCTTAATACTCATGTTAAGCAAGGTTAAAGTTAAGTCCTGATGACAGATAGCTTACCTGTATTGTAATGGCCATTGCAATTCCAGAACCCTCCATGTTTACAGCGTGCATTTTTACCCCACCTATCATTCACAACTACTGTGTCTTTAACCGGACTGAAATATCGGACCTACAGGTCAGTTATGTACCACCAAAGATGGAATGCCATGTTTACAATGCTAGGGTAAGTAAATTGTGTGTAACTTTTTCCACATGCAGTTATGTAAAGATGTAAAAACCATGTTTACAATGCTAGGGTTAGTATATTGTGAGTAAGTGTTTCCACATGCAGTTATGTAAAGATGTAAAAACCATGTTTACAATGCTAGGGTTAGTATATTGTATGTAAGTGTTTCCACATGCAGTTATGTAAAGATGTAAAAACCATGTTTATAATGCTAGGGTTAGTATATTGTGTGTAACTTTTTCCACATGCAGTTATGTAAAGATGTAAAAACCATGTTTACAATGCTAGGGTTAGTATATTGTGTGTAACTTTTTCCACATGCAGTTATGTAAAGATGTAAAATCCATGTTTACAATGCTAGGGTTAGGATTTTGTGTGTAAGTGTTTCCACATGCACTTATGTAAAGATGTAAAAACCATGTTTATAATGCTAGGGTTAGTATATTGTGTGTAAGTGTTTCCACATGCAGTTATGTAAAGATGTAAAAACCATGTTTACAATGCTAGGGTTAGTATATTGTGTGTAAGTGTTTCCACATGCAGTTATGTAAAGATGTAAAAACCATGTTTACAATGCTAGGGTTAGTATATTGTGTGTAACTTTTTCCACATGCAGTTATGTAAAGATGTAAAAACCATGTTTACAATGCTAGGGTTAGTATATTGTGTGTAACTTTTTCCACATGCAGTTATGTAAAGATGTTAAAACCATGTTTACAATGCTAGGGTTAGTATATTGTGTGTAAGTGTTTCCACATGCAGACGCGTTCTGACGAATCTGCAGCAGACAACTTTCAAAACTTTGCGGTAAAAATGAGAAATTACTCATAATATGCAATTTCCCGTTATGCTACAAGTTTTTCAACCCTATTCAATAACTGTACTCTCATTTATAGATATTTAATATATTTTTGTCTAGATGTTTTGAAAGTCGTCTGCAAATTAATTGTTTGTGGCAAATGGTTAAAATTAACAATATACCTGATATTCTCGGAAATGAGAAATATGAAAAATTAATCCCCTCCATCAAAATTTTAAACGGTTGTCTGCTGTGAAGGCATGAAAAGTGGCATGCATTACTGAGACAATATTTTACTAACTATAATTGTCGAAACCTCTTTAAGAACCTATTGGGGTGTTATTTCATACACTTAAGGTAGAACGCGCCTCTAAAAAAATATTCGAATTTCCTCACGAAATTTTGCATCACCATAATACAGCATATGCCTAATATGATTCTATTCTTACTTTGTTCGTATCTAAAACAGTTTTTAAACTACGAGACCTCAAAGTATACCACTGACGTCACTTTTTAGACGTCTATATCACGATTTGCATCTTAAGAATACCTTCACGTACATGTAATGTTCTTCTTTGTGTCGTACGTTTAAAAATAATAACGCGTCTATTACGTCACTTTTCAGGAGCGAAATGACGTTGCGTTTCGCATAAGAAAATGTGCCTTTCTTTCATTTAAAAAAAATCTGTACATTTAATTTTTGAATTTTTTTAATCTATTCATTTAGAATTTTATTAAAAATCGTTTGATATCAAGAAAAGTATACCTTACCGACTTCGTTCTTTCACAATATCAATTTATCTAACCCCTACTAGATAGTTCATAATGGAGCGTGAACTGCATTTAAACGACAGGTTTGCCTCGAAAGCTACTCATCAAAGATCATTTACCAAGAAAACGTATTAGAATTTTATTAAAAATCGTTTGATATCAAGAAAAGTATACCTTACCGACTTCGTTCTTTCACAATATCAATTTATCTAACCCCTACTAGATAGTTCATAATGGAGCGTGAACTGCATTTAAACGACAGGTTTGCCTCGAAAGCTACTCATCAAAGATCATTTACCAAGAAAACGTATTGTGGACATACAACATTTTGTCCAACATTTTGCAAAAAGCTGTCAAAGTTGTGAAAATTATTTAAATATCGTAGATTTTGTAAAGGAAAACACATTTAGACTGTTTAACTAAGTTACAATTTCGCTACCGACATTGCCGCGCTGTGTCTGCTGTATACATACATGAAACCGATCGAAAGGAAGGAAGCGGTTCTTTACAAATAGCATCAAGGCATCCTTCAGCAAGGTAAAGCTTTTTTTATTATCTTACTTCATACATCTTTAAATAAAATATAACCATATAGCACAACATTCTTTATGAGAGAAAAATAATAACTTTCGTTGCACATGCATTTTACCGGGAATTAATAATTATATATCGCGGGAGGACATTCCCAAACATCCTTCTCTCAAATGTAATCATGACTGTCTCTCCTATTTGTTAACCACTTCCAAAATACAGCAGATAACTTTTGGAAATATCGTGGCAAAAGGTGAAATTGCTTATGAACATTTTCTATATTTCTCACAAAAGTTTCGTAATATTAAATAATTATTCCTTGTTCTTTGAGAATTTAAATGTTCTATTTTTTTCGAAATGTTTTGAAAGTTTTAAGCAGCTTATTTAGTGTATGTGGGAAAGTGATTTGTAAAGAAATCTAAATACATCCTATAAGTTACTCAATGTAAGTCCAATTGTATCGCCTCGATACATTGCGCCCGGTAAAATGCAGACTAACATATAGTTTTCAGTTATAGATCTACACCTGCTGTAATAAAATTCTTACCATCTTTCAGGAATGTTGACTTATTCACAAGATGACGAATGGTTTCCACCAAATAACGTTTTAAAGAATGGAGCCAATAGTTGGGCCGATTGTAAATACAAAGGCACGTGAATCTTCTGAAAGGACGTGCACTCGAAAGCACTTTGATGAGATCAGCTACCCTTTCTACATTTCCAGCGGTAGACGATTCATGCTGTTACTATTATTTTTATTTGTTATTATAATTATGATTCCGGTCAAACGAAATTTAAGAACAGGCATGTGTCATTTGCATTACCCCTACCACGGATATGGGCCATGTACGATATCTGTAACATATTGAGGCGTATTAATGCATTAATTGTGTTAAATAATTGGGTTAAGTAAACACTTTCCCATTGTAGACGCATTCTGAAGCAAACGAATATTAAAACATTGCAACAAAAGAATAAATTGCTATCTTCTACTTTTGCCACAACGTTTTCAATTATATTCAATAATGAGACTTACACTTATGGAGAATATCCATATGTTTTACTAAATGTTTTCAAAGTCGTCTGCTGAAGACATTTTGAACTGAACACTTGCATAATAATGTAAAATGTCCTTCACTATGATGGCTCAAAATGTTTTATTCTAACGGAAATGTATTTCATAAAACCAATAGAGCTCCCACTAATTACGTTCTACTTATTCTGTTTTTAGGGATTTCAAAGGATCATTTCTTTATCCGTCGTTGAATAAGTAAATAGGAATTTGTCTTTTGATTAACAAATAATGGTGTAATAAGATATACTGAAAAGAGGCTTTTTTTAAAAGATGAAGTTGACTTTCTGTACGAAACGCCTTCAGACCATCTTAAAACGCCAATGTAAACTGACAATGTTTATAAGAAAACTGGTATAGAGCCGGCTTGAACTGATTGGGAACATAATGATCACATTAAATGTAAGATATGTTTAATTAGTGTACATGTACATAACAAACAGTTATTTGTACATATGTATAATAACATAATTGCTGGCAGTTGAGTGCATGAGAAAAGGTACACGTTGACATTTGGGAACCGTACAGATCAAAACCAGTCAGTGCATCCGGACAGTTTGATCAGGATTCACACATTGTCAACGTGTATATATTCTGAAAAGACGGACCAGGCGTACAAATTGGTCTGAATCCAAACTTTTAAGAAATGCCATCTTCTATCTTTAACCATGCATTGACGCATATATATAACGTTTGAAACGTTTCAGCTCGATCTTGTTCGTACATTAAATATCTAACACTTGTACGGTATTTCTGTCATTGATATGTATACGTCGCAGGCCACGACACATTTGAGTCATAGATCAAAAGAAATTGTACTTAGGCTGGCATAGGCTGATTACGATGACGTGAAGCAAAGCAATGCCTATTATTCAAATAAGGTGTCGGTTGTCAATCATTACATTGAAGAATCTGATAATATTGCACAATCAAATGGTTGGAGCACTATGCACTGATGGCCTCGTCCTAACTTCCCTTGAAATGATTCAGATAAATCTACGCCAGGGAAGGATTTTGTTGGAGGGAACTCTCACATAGCCGTTACTGCCAGCTAGAATGCACCTTGGTTTAAGCGGTCGAAGAGCCTTACCGGTAAGAAAATAATGACTACTATTTATTCGTTTATTTAATATTTGTTTTGCAATGAATTGAACATAATGTCAGGAAATCCTAACCGTTATGTTCATTCTTTAAATAATGATGCATTTTACCTTAGTATTGTTTTTACGAACTATATTATCTCAATACACAGAAATGATCATTTTACGAATCTATGTCAATATATTTTAGGTTGGGGTCATGTTACAGGGATGCAAATGCGACTTTTCTACAGGAATCAAACGGGTTTACATTTAAACAACACTTTACTGAACACATCAGGATAACGGATTAATCATAACAAACGATATTTAGTTCATTGCCTAAAGATGTTCTAAATAAAAATGTTTCTTAAAAGTGTTAATACATTGCGAAATTGTCACTAGAAAAAGAAAATACTTTCAAGGATACCATTTTAATTGTCAATGTTCTTCATTTTCCAGTATTATATTAATATAATTTATTGAAATCCGATTTCTTTATTAAATAGAAAGCATCGGATGAAAAACGCAACATTATGTGAGTTATTATTTCAAATAGTTATTATAACATTTGAAGCCATTATAGACCCATATATTCTTATTTGTCCATCAATATTAAAATCTAAATAATTGGAATATAATATATTATTAAATTTTATTGCCGACTGAATAACATAACTGCAACAAGGACCATTGTTCCAGCTTACACATAATGTATATCTAAAATACACCTTTTTAACGTCATAACAAAATAGGTAAAGGGGTGAGATAAACTGATATTGTGAAAAAACGAAGTCGGTAAGGTATACTTTTCTTGATATCAAACCATTTGTAATAAGATTCTAAATGAATAGATTAAAAAAAATCAAAAATTAAATGTACAGATTTTTTTAAATGAAAGAAATGCGCCCTTTTTTATGCGAAATGCAACGTCATTTCGCTCCTGAAAAGTGACGTAATAGACGCGTTATTCTTTTTAAACGTAAGACACAAAGAAGAAAATTACATGTACGTGAAGGTATCCTTAAGATGCAAATTGTGATATAATTTCGCAGCTATCAACCTAAAATTGACCAAACTATCAGCTGTTGTTGTTTTAACGAGGGACATTTGAGAGACGTCTAAAAAGTGACGTCAGTGGTATACTTTGAGGTCTCGTAGTTTAAAAACTGTTTTAAAATTTCGAAAAAAGTAAGAACAGAATCTTATTGGGCATATGCTGTATTATGGTGATGCAAAATTTCGTGAGGAAATTCGAATATTTTTTTAGAGGCGCGTTCTACCTTAAGGTGGAATCATACCTTTGAAATAACGTCGTTTTGACGTCAAAACGTACGTTTTTTTGCGACAATGACAGTGTTGTTAAAGAAATCACCATGACTTTCTCGTTTGAAGTGGTATTTGAAAAAAGTTAACACCAGACCGAAGAAAAGAAAATTACCTACGTAGTGATGTAATTTCAATACAACTGCCAAGACATTTAACGTAACATAAGAGGAGTAATAATGAATTTTTTGCTAAAATATTTTAACAGTAATTCGGTTATTTCAAATTTATTAAAAATTCGCCCGAGAGATTTTTTTAAAAAACTTATCTAATTCAGAACAACCTTTTGTCTACCATTTACCAAAGTTTAAAGAAAATATATCGTGCAGATCTTTAGCAAATCGCAATGACGTTAAAGCTCTGTCACGCGACAAACCGTACACTGCGGAATTTAAATTGAATTCAGGGTTATTAAAATGAACTCTCGATTTTTCATAAAAATAATCAATTTTATTATTTTACGAAAGTGGTAAATTGTATCTATTATACTCCTTTAAATATTAAATATGGTTTTTTTTTAATATTCCATGTATAAGTATTAGTATTAGTTTCAAACCGTCGCTTGCAGTTCTTATAGATATTTTATTTCACTTATTCGAATACATGTAATTCGTCATTTACATACATACATTTACATAAACAAATTGATACGGGAACATCAAATAGTAATTCGATATAACATGAAGTTTCATGATTTTACATAACCCAACATTTCTGATACGAAATTCTTCAAACAAGAGCATCGTCAGAATTATCATGGAAGAAATTGTTAATATATTTTTTATTATTACTTTCCTATTTGTCACTCTAGGTATTTTGTAATGTATCTTCAGATAACAGTAAATACAGAATGCGTTTCTCTTAATCAGGCAAAAAGCAAGTTTCAGAACTTCAAAGATTATAACTGTCATGCAAACTTTTCTATCTATTTTATCCGTGATCATGCTTTTGTTATTTAAAGAAACACTTTATATGATAACAAATCAAGAAGAACTATCTGACTTTCTTCCCTTTGGAAAACCTCATGTACACGATTTTATGACAGTTTTGACTTGATTGTATTCACACTGCTCCGCAGTTCAAATCAACCTAGAGCTGTTTGAATACAGGTGTTTATTGACAATATTTTCCTGTATAGTTTCAAACTTTGGGTAAATAACCCACTATTATTGTCTACATACATATCCTGTGGAGTGCTATCACATCGTTGTCTGCACTATGTAGTGAGTTTTCGATGTTATTGCACAGGTGTCTAGAAATTGTAGAAATTTGTAGTCGGGTAATGATACATTTTGTTTTATAATTGGAAGTGTGTCGACACCACAAGTAATTAGGTACGAACATGTGACCAAAAGTGTGAACTTCTACGGTATTATGGCATTGTGATTTACTTAAAATCAACCAGATAGTTTGTCTTGAAATTTGAGTTAAGGGTAAAAAACAATTTTCAAGACAAAACGAAGTACCGGTAGTTTTTTAGAATAACAGGGACATATGGAGTAACAAAAGAAAGATAAAAGAAGGGGTGGGTGGCTGTGTTTCATTTTCAGTTCCACAATGCATGTCAGCAGTATTACGGAATAGCGTTTTACTAAAAGTCCACCCGATATATTTCCAACAAATTTGAGTAAATGGAGAAATAATGGTGTTCTAAATTATAATGATTTCTTTTAAAAGCAATATCTTGGGCATTTTCTTCTTAATAAATTAGACGTAAGGTAATAACTGTATTATTAGTCAGCGAGTTCGTTAAATAAACCAAGTTTTGCTTTAAAATTATTTAAGGAAAAATTGTGAACTATATATATCATGACGGATTTTATATTATTCGCTTCAAATTGATGTTAATATAAGATGAGATGTAATGGTCATTCCTTTAATCACACATAACTGTGCAGCTGTGTAAACACAAATTGCAATTTAATCAAAAACTTGCCGCTAACAACAACAACATTATCACGGATAGAATACCTAGAAAGCTTTGCATGACAGGTATAGACTTCGAAATTCTCAAAATTGCATATTGAGAACAACATTTGTATACTGTTATCTCAAATACGATACAAAAACAAGGATGACATATACTATTTGTGATAATTATATTTCATATATAGAACAACAGTGAACAGGAAATTAACGAGTCAGTTTATACATATGACAAATCCAAATATTATTTAGTTGTTTTTTGCTAAATTATTTACGATCGTAATTACTTTAATTCTTTAAATAGAAACACACATATATACTACCTACCATTATTCTTTAGGGGATAGCTTAAATTTAGAATGAAATTGATAATTATAAGGAAAAAATAAGTATTCATTTTAATTACCCTGGATGCGTCTCAATGTTTAATTCCGCAGTGAACGTTACGACGCACACAAGAGGTTTAACAACATTGTGATTTATTAAAAATCAACACGATAGATTTGCTTGAAAGTTTGGCAAATGGTAGACGAATAGTTGTTCTATGTTATATTTTATTTAAAAAAAAAAATCTCTCGGGCGAATTTTAAATAAATTAGAAATAATCAAATTACTGTTAAAATATTCTAGCGAAATTTCTATTTCAAGTCGCCTTATGTTACGTTAATTGTCATGACATATGTATGGAATTGATATTATCATTAGTCGCCGGGCAGAAGCCCGCGACTTCTATTTTTAATAGCTTTTGGGAAATCACATGGGAGGGCGGCTTATTATTAGAAAGAAACAAATCTAGATGATTTGAACATATTACAATTGTGGTTGTTTACGAACACTAATAAATGACACATCTAAAATGAAATAAATATTCCGATTTTTTAATGTTTGCAGTTTTTATTTCTTTGGTTTACCAAAGAAGTATAGTTACGGGAAACTCAGGACTAACCTCGTTAATTCCAGTTCTCATGTTGCCTACGCCTGAATGTAGTTCTACCAATATGCACTGCATTTTCAAATAATTCAGCATTATTGATAAAGAAACACAATAGTTATCTTATAAGTTGTATAGTGTCGTCTAGTTTTTGGAAAGGAATTTCGTATTGATATGTAATAGAGTGTTTTAAATAATCGAACGCGGTAGAATTGATCCTTACACTTATTTCGACCGAAGTACACACAACCGATTTGCCGATACACCGGTACCAAATGATTAGCCTACGCGCAATGTAGTACCTGATTTTAAACGCTTACGCTTGAAGTACAATCAAAGGAACCCAGTAATTGCTGAAAATTGAAAAAAATATAATTAGGATTTAATTAATCTTCAAAAGCGCATTGACATATGTATAATTGATGGTCTTTTATAGCGCAAGAATATACTAACATATGCTACCGGAAATTCCCATATGTAGTAGGTAACTTCAAATATGGGTTACGTGTTAATACCGGAATATACTGAATATACAGAAATAGACTTTAATATACTGAAATACACTTGTGTAATTACACAAATAAGCATTTTTGAATCGACTCATGGCCTTTTATATGTATCAATACCGCTTAGAGTTGTTGGTCAGTCCGATTAAAAAATGAATTAACACTACACAACAATAAAACAAGTAAAGTGTGAAATACACAATCCTGTCAAAAGGATAAAACGGGTGTAAAGTTGTCAGCTGACAAGATGGAATCCAACCCGGGAAAATTTCAACAAATATGAAGTAATGAAAGACAATACTTTTCTGTGCTGTATGTCGATTCAAAACTGCTTATTTGTGTACTACACGAGTGTAATTCAGAGTATTTCGGTATATATTCAGTATATTTCGGTATATTTCAATGTATTCCGGTATTTCCCACGTATCCCGAGCGTGCAAACCTGTTATGTTTTCGTTTTTTCTTTTATATGCAATTTCGGTGTTTTGAAATAAGTTGCATAGCCTCTCTGTAAGTATTATTTCTGTGTTTTGCTTTTATAAAAAAATGTGATTGTTCAATTGAACTGTCAATCTGCCATGTTGTTTATTTGAAACAAAGTTATAAGTTATCTTCGTACCCTAGTTATTATGTCTCCCCCTGTATACAGGGGAGATATATTGTTTTTGTCCTGGGCGTCTGTCTGTCTGTCTGTCTGTCTGTCTGTCCTTCTGTCTGTCTGTCCGAAATCGTGTCCGCTCCATATCTCCAAGACGGCTTGAAGGATTTTCATGAAACTTGTGTCAGATGTTCACCTCATGAAGGCGATGTGCAGAACCCATGTCCCGACCATACAGGTTCAATGTCAAGGTCAGACTTGAAGGTCAAAGGTTTGAGCCTTAATTTCGTGTCCGCTCCATATCTCCAAAACGGCTTGAAGAATTTTCATGAAACTTGTGTCAGATGTTCACCTCACGAAGGCGATGTGCAGAACCCATGTTCCGACCATACCGGTTCAAGGTCAAGGTCAGGCTTGAAGGTCAAAGGTTTGAGCCTGTTTTTCGTGTCCGCTCCATATCTCCAAAACGGCTTGAAGGATTTTCATGAAACTTGTGTCAGATGTTCACCTCACGAAGGCGATGTGCAGAACCCATGTTCCGACCATAACGGAGTTATCTCCCCCTTGTTCAATATTTTAATTGTGAAAACTTTGTCCAGAGCAGAACTCAGAAACTACTTGAAGGAATTTATTGAAACTTGGAATATAGATAGATGGCAATGTGAAGTTGTGCACCTTGCAATAATTATGAGTTATCTCCCCCTTGTTCAATATTTTAATAGTGTAAACTTTGTCCAGAGCAGAACTCAGAAACTACTTGAAGGAATTTATTGAAACCTGAAACATAGATAGATGGCAATGTGAAGTTGTGCACCTTGCAATAATTATGAGTTATCTCCCCCTTGTTCAATATTTTAATAGTGTAAACTTTGTCCAGAGTAGAACTCAGAAACTACTTGAAGGAATTTATTGAAACTTGGAATTTAGATAGATGGCAATGTGAAGTTGTGCACCTTGCAATAATTATGATTTATCTCCCCTTGTTCAATATTTTAATAGTGTAAACTTTCTCCAGAGCAGAACTAAGAAAGTACTTAAAGGAATTTATTGAAACTTGGAATATAGATAGATGGCAATGTGAAGTTGTGCACCTTGCAAGAATTATAACTCTGGGCTACTTCGTTGCAAAGTTATCTCCCCTTGTTCAATATTTTAATAGTCATTGACAAACTGCAATGGGGAGACATCTGTTTTTTCAAAAACAATTCTAGTTTTGTACTCATTTTGACAGCTATTTCTACTTTGGTTAAAGTGTTACAAACTCCTTTCAATAACTTTCATTTATAGAAATATGCCTTAATAACACCTCAATAAAGTCGTCTTTCTTTTGTATCTGGGCTACGTGCCTGGACACACGTATTGTAGTTAAAAAACCCAGCTGCTTTCCCCTTTATCATTGAGGCCTAAGTTACGCTAATCAGAGTTGGGAAATGCTATATAGTCACTAATATTTTATGAGTCGCCTGTTGAATTTCACACAATACACTGGGTAAAAAGGCGAAAAAGTATCTTGAAGATTTAATTTATTAACCTTTTGTTTTATTTTCCAGTGCTGTAACACATCATTTATAAATTTCCAATGTGACAGAAGTTCCCAGAAGGATGGATCGGATGGAGCTATCATAGCCAAAGTCAGAAAATTGTGGTCCATTGGATCTGAAGGCTGTAAACAATCAAACTGTTCCAATTGTTTCCCTACACAGCTGGTGTTTGGGGATTTAAAAACTGTGACGACATGAACAAACTCCAACACATGGCTATACAAACATTTCTAGGCATCGAAAGCAAACTTCTTTTATTGCCCTGGACGGTGAAACAGGACTTAATAGCCCACTCTACAGAAGACACTGATATAATTTGTCTTTGGCATAGACTATCTTGCTTACCTGTTTCACGCGTTGCACATTGCGTTTTGTCTGGGATAAAGCCAAAACAACGCTTTCAGGGGACACGTGGCAGACGTTAAGCAAATACTGGAGGACAACTACCTCATAAACCTTTTTGATGTTTATACCATAAAAGATGTGTCGCGTGAATACATAATTAAGTGTTTGAACCTTAGTATGAGACACAAGCTGGAAACAACCTGGAGAGATGGGTTACATCAATCGCGAAAGCTGCAGACGTATAAACTGTTCAAAGACTGCTTTAAAACTGAGCAATATGTAGATAGACAATTGTCAATAAAACAAAGATCCGCATTGGTGTGATTCAGATGCTGTGTTTTCCCACTATCCATAGAATTGGAGTGATACAGGAGACCTGAGTACCACTAGATAGAAGAACCTGTAACCAAGGACACGTAAGACAAGACACACTTCCTTGTGTCGTGCCTAGGCTACAAGGAACTACGACATAAACATTTTGGTGACATCTTAGGGCAGGACAGTGATAACAACACTCTAAAAACAATGATGAGAAATATTGACTCTAAATCAATCGCTAACTTCCTCATTGAATCATACAAGAGCTAAATCAGATACTAAAGCATCGCCAGTGATATTTATTAAAAACATTGAACCATCTAAATTTAATAACTGTGATAAATTGTAGACATTATGTTGTGATGAAAGAGACTATATTAATTTTTCTGAATGCCTAAAGGAGAATTCATTCTCAAATTCAATACTTGCACAAACAAAACGAATACGATTTACTACTTAATACAATCACTGTATTAATTTACTAAAAGTAACGAAAACGTGACCTTCATAAACACTTGCAAACATATATTTCAAAACAAGCAAGTTATCCTTTCATCACAATGTTTTCCACTTTAAGTAATAGTTTATCCATTCTGATGCAATGATAGAGATATTTTTTAAATAATGTTCAAAGTCAATCTGCCGCAAAATTGTTGCAGTGGTAAAGGGTTAAGTTAAATGGTTTCGGTATATAACTGAAATACTGTTGAAATGGTGTAAATCCAAATTATAACCGAAACATGGTACGTTTGTTTTAAGTTTGCTGTATGGACTTTGACATGTTGCTTATAATAATTTTTATTGAACAACGTGTCCTTAGATAAAAAAAATTGTTTACCATAATACAGTTTTTGAATTTGTTCAAGCTGTTGTGATTGGTTACAAAATCATAGCAACCATGCGTCATTACAAAAGGGGTAAATTGAACCTTTACCTACAAATGACAACCCCTACCATTCCACTCTACCAATTTCAAGGTAACTTTATAGGAATTTTCCTTTGATGGGTGTTTTTCAATCTCTTCAAAAACTTACAATCTGTGTAGGCATTATGTGTAGAACTTTGATGCTGCATCATCAGAAATTGAGAAAAGTACCCAAACTTTCAAAACCTTTTCCTCAATAACAAGCTTGCAATGCTATAAAAATGAACATTTAGAGTCACTTTGAAAACAAATGTTCATTTTGAGTAACACTAAAACTTGCTCCTATGTTGTAAACCTGCATGTTTTACTAATCTTGGTCTTAAATTTTGATGTAAATGGATATGTGTATAAACACTGTTTGCTGTATTTCTATAAGCACACAATGAAACAGTTTAAGTAGCATAGTTGAGTGTCATTCTGTAACAGAAACAAAGGTCTTTGAGACTAGAATACATTCAGACAAACCTCCACCTTTGTGCAATTTGATCTGATTGATCAGATAATATGCATGCTCAGATTGATGTTTATCGTAAAGAGTTATTGATGTTTTCAAGTGGTCAATAGATATATAATGATACAATTATTTTTGCTTTGGCAGATCTGTTATTCATTTCTCTGATGCGTTTATCTGCTCACCTGTCACATAGTGACAAGGTGAGATATTGTAATCACACTTTGTCTGCCATACGTCCACAATTTCTTAATAACACGATAAACTCTTATTTTAATCAGATTTATATCAAACTTATCCAGAGCTCGGTTCTTTTCGTAAACCAGTCAGGTCCATCAATGCACAACTGGATTATGGCCCTTTAAAATTGGCAAGATTGTTATAATTGACCTTGTGAACGTGAAAAAAGCTTCATTCATTATCTTATGTTTATCAAACTTATTCAATAGCTAGATATCTGTGACAGCTCGGCTCCTTTCGTAGATCAGCCAGATATGTTTATGCATGACACGACTATGGCCCTTTAAAATCAGGAAAATAGTTATAATTGACCTTGTGAGCACAATAAATCATTATTTATCACCTGGTGCTTACCAAACTTATTCAGTAGCTAGATATCTGTGAGAGCTTGGTTCCTTTCGAAAACCATTTATGCATGTCAGGATTATGACCCTTTAAATTGGCTGAATTGCTATAATTGACCTTGTGAACATGATAGAGTCATCATTTACGTTCCAATGATTACTAGGAATTTGCTGTGCTCGAGTGGTCAGCGTCGAGGATTTCGAAACAGGGTGTCCCTGGTTCGATCCCCAGTTGCGGCAATTCGGTCATAGTGGAGTGCCCTTGGGCAAGGCACATTTTCTAACCTAGTACTGATTTGTTTATCCAGGGATCATGAATAATAAAATTTAATTGTGCGCTAAATGACCTTAGCTGTCTATGCGCCATAAAACAATATACATTCATTCCAATGATTACCAAACTTATACAGTATCTATGTATGCATGAGAGCTTGTTTCCTTTTGACCAAAGGCCCTCATGGGCCTCTTGTTCTTATATGTAAATTGTAAACTGTTAAAATTTGGCACAAATGTTTCTTAAAAAACATGGTTGTTTTAAACACATTAACAATCTAATTAATCAGGTGAGCAATATAGGGCCATCATGAACCTCTTGTTATGAAAAGTAAACACATTTTAATAGCGCATCAAGGAAACAGCCATGCAGCAGTTCTAATTATTCGCATGTGTGAATAACTAGAACTGTTGCATTGCTCTTTGAAAAGGCAGTCTGGATTTCTGTCCACAGCAGGTCATAGTGTACTGCACATTTCTTAGCAATACTAATTTAATTGTAGTATGTATAAGCACAGTTATACTTAGATATAACCCATATACTGTTGAAATGGCATGAAACCCAATTTATTGTTCAAGGTTGATGCATGCATTTTAAAATGTGTTGACACAAGTAGTATGAACTGAAATTGGTACAGTATGCATACCCATTTTAGAGGAGTATTGCTTTCTGATCTGGGTCTACTTAATTTGTCAGTGTTTTAGACTGTCACCTTATTATAATGAGTAATGGTGATACATGTATCCAGCCTGTTTCCCAAAAGTAATATTTAAAAATAATAATAAAAATATAAAAGATTGGTGAATTCATTCTCTGTGTTTATGTGTTAAGAATTGATCGACTCACTATATGGTTTATTACCACCAATATTAGTCTGAGCATGAGATGTTTTGATTTGAAAAAGATCAGATGCCACATCACAGATACTTTCTTATTGTCATCTGCTGAAGTAATCTTGTCTGTTTGATTGACAGTTTATTGGGTAATGTTTTCACTTGACAAAACTGATAGAATCTTAAATATTATTTGTATGTAAGAAGGAGGGAAACTAATAGTTTCTTTACTTCATAAAGCACAGCTTTTAATTGAGTATGCTTGTAAAAAATATCTTTGTTCCCAGAAATGCAAAACCCTTTTTCAACTTGCAGAGCATTTAATACATTTGCACCTGAAGACATCTGGAAACATTGTCACAAAGGGATATAAAATGATCATAGTGGTGATATATTTGCAACTATGTATTCAACTCTTTTCTTCTATGCTACCTTTATTTTTACATAGATTTTCCATATTTTTAGCTCACCTATGCACAAAGTGCAAGGTGAGCTATTGGGGTCACATTTTGTCCGGCGTCCGGCCAGCGTCCATTTTACCCTTGTTAACACACTACAGGCTACATTTTGCCTCCAATCACCATGAAAGTTTGCCAGAACATTCGTCTCCATGAAATATCGGGCAAGTTTGGAACTGGGTCATGTCCGGTCAAAAACTAGGTCTCAAGGTCAAATTTGTGAAAAACCTTGTAAACACTCTGGAAGCTATATTTTTGGATTGAGCATGTTGCGTGGAAACTTTGTTAGGATGTTTGTCTTATTGATATCTAGGCCGAGTTCGAAACTGGCTCATGTCCTGTCATAAACTAGATCACTAGGTCAAATTTAAGGAAAATCTTGTTAACACTTAGGTGAGCGATCGAGGGCCATCATGGCCTTCTTGTTACAATATTTTGATTACATTTTAAATTGTTTGGTTAACAATTATGCCAAAACTTAACAAGTGAGTCTGTGCTATTTCGTGGCCATCTTATTACTCCACATTTCTTATGATACTTGTTTATCAAATATTATTTCCACATGTGCCTCATGTTTTTAGCTCACCTATGCACGAAGTGCAAGGTGAGCTTTTGTGATCACTGAATGTCCGTCGACCGTCGTCGTCGTCGTCTGACCGTCTGTTAACAATTTCCTACAAATGACTTCTTCTACCAAACCAATGGACAGATTTCAAAATAACTTCACAGGAATGGTCCTTAGGTGGTCCCCTTTCAAAGCTGTTCAAAGAATTTAATTCCAAGTAGAACATTGGCTGTTGCGGCATCAGAAAAGGGGAAAATTGCAAAATCTTAAAAAATCTTCTTGTCCAAATGTGCTAGCCCGATTTGAATTTTTTTTTGCTCAAATGTTCCTTATTGCATCCTCTACCAAGATTGTTCAAATATTTCCGATCCGTTGAAAAACATGGCCGCAAGGGGGCAGGGCTTGTTTTCCTTATCTGTGCATTGTTAAAACTTTAAAAAATCTTCTTCTACTAAACCAATGGACAGATTTCAAAATAACTTCACAGGAATGGTCCTTAGGTGGTCCCCTTTCAAAGCTGTTCAAATAATTTAATTCTAAGTAGAACTTTGGCTGTTGCGGCATCAGAAAAGGGGAAAATTGCCAAATCTTAAAAAATCTTCTTGTCCAAATGTGCTGGTCCGATTTGAAAATTATTTTGCACAAATGTTCCTTAGGGCATCCTCTACCAAGATTGTTCAAATATTTCCGATCCGTTGAAAAACATGGCCGCAAGGGGGCGGGGCTTGTTTTTCTTATATGTGCATTGTTAAAACTTTAAAAAATCTTCTTCTACTAAACCAATGGACAGATTTCAAAATAACTTCACAGGAATGGTCCTTAGGTGGTCCCCTTTCAAAGTTGTTCAAAGAATTTATTTCCAAGTAGAACTTTGGCTGTTGCGGCATCAGAAAAGGGGAAAATTGCAAAATCTTCTTGTCCAAATGTGCTAGCCCGATTTGAAAATTATTTTGCACAAGTGTTCCTTAGGGCATCCTCTACCAAGATTGTTCAAATATTTCCAATCCGTTGAAAAACATGGCCGCAAGGGGGCGGGGCTTGTTTTCCTTATATGTGCATTGTTAAAACTTTAAAAAATCTTCTTCTACTAAACCGATATACAGATTTCAAAATAACTTCACAGGAATGGTCCTTAGGTGGCCCCCCTTCCAAAGTTGTTCGAAGAATTTAATTCAAGTAGAACTTTGGCTGTTGCGGCATCAGAAAAGGGGAAAATTGCCAAATCTTAAAAAACCTTCTAGTCCAAAAGTGCTGGCCTGATTTAAAAATTGTATGAACTAAGATTGTTCCAATAATTCTGATCTATTGAAAACATGGCTGCCAGCGTGCTGAGCTTACATTCCTTATTATGTAAAGGGTAAAAGCTCTGAAAACTTGGAAGTTCTATTAAACCAGGTGAGCGATATAGGGCCATCATGGCCCTCTTGTTTTTATATACACTGATGAATTTGGCATTGGCATGAGTTTTTACTTAGTGCTGTTTAAACTTCCACCTAATTGTATATGGTTTCCAACCATTTCCATCACAATGCATACATATATGTTAATGTAATATATCATGGAAACTCAATAAGTGTACAGGTAGGTGTACCCAAAGAAATGCAGTGCCTTCAGCGCTTTGATTTTTATTTCACTCGCATTTAAGTTTTTTGTCTTATTTACGAAGACAAAAGTGGTCCCTTCAAGACGTGAACCAACACCCCCTAATGCAGACTCTTATGTGTCATCATTGAGGTCAATTTCGGATTCTCCTTTTAATAGCAATTTTAACTTACTAAATGTTGTTTTCATGTTCAAAGAGATGTCTTGATTTGTGTAGAATTCATTTAATAATGTTAATCCATGAATATCTAAAGTAGGAACTGTTTCTAAGCTAAATATAGACCCTATTCTGTTGTGTAGTTTCGTGACCTTTAACATCGATTTTCGCGCATGCGCATTTCGATATGAAAAAGCGAGTGATATTATTTTATTTTAGACAAGTACAAGACGAATGTTTGACGCAAAGCGTCAAAGAGAAGCCGCAATATTTCGTTGTACATGTAGAAATAAGAAAAAAAGAACATTTTTAAATCCACAAACAATGGAACAATTTAAACTGTAGACGGTTCACAATTACCTCCCTTTAAAGCTAATACCAGGGATATTTACCTTGTGATTCGAATAAGATGACAAACATGGAAATTATATGAATGAATACTAATATTTAAATAAGTAACAACAGCACATTAAATTTAAGCCAGATAAATTGTGTACACATTTCGTTTATTTTTTTATAGATACCCTATGTATAGGCTATGTATATAAAATTTATAACCAAATGTCTTCATTACTTACATTCCTAATGTTGAATAGACTAAGGAAAGTCAAGAATAAATAAATAAATCAATGCAGTCTTTTCGGCGACATTGATGCCTTGCAATCAACCTTTCTCTTGTACAGGTTATTGTATTCTCTTCAGTTTATAAGTTGTGAATAGGAGAATTTACTCAGTCAGCAATCTATCCTTTTTGCCACAAGGAGTACAACACTTCCAATAACAAACTCTCAATTCATAAACCTTTTCTACTTTTTTGTCAAATGTTTTCAAAGCTGTCTGAAACAGAATATGTTTATAAGGGAAAGGTGTAATTCTAAGTATAAACTACACTATTATTTGCATTCAACTTTTAAAATTGAAGGTACTGTGTTAATAGTCGCTGGATAAGGGTTTAAAGACACACTGAATTTTAGAACTGCCTAGTAGATTGTTCAGATCCTTGATATGCCCTATCTTCTTTACCACATACCCATGTTCAGTCATTATATGCCCTATCTGTTTAACCACATACGACAAATATATACAGCAGTCCATTAGTAAAAATAATATATATCTCTATAGATGAAAAGAAGATTTTTAAATAAGATGAAACTATTGTGACCAAATGAGAAACAATTTTCTTCATAGAAATTTCTTCCCTTGCCCACAATGTGTTATTATGTCTGTCTGCAGCAGATGCGTATGAAACATGCGTATATGTATGGGATAATATACAGGGGTGTGATTAATATACAGGTGTGATTATCAGGAACTCAAATCCTATACTTACGGGTTGATATGGCATAAATGTACCTACTTCGCTCCCTGCTGCTATTAATTAATTCCGACCAGAATTCGGGGATCGAACATCTCCGACGTAAACTGTGGTGCAAGAATCTATGGAAGCCCAGATTAGGCTCCATATTTATCGAGTGGACAAGCTTGGTAAAAGCACAGACACAATGATAAGATATACCTGTGAACAAAGTGTAACTACCGGCCATTTGAACGGGTATCTATCACGTGACATAGGTGACACAAATGCTATACTTTCCCCTGCCGCCATTGTCGTGTTTATGTTTTTTCATGCACAAAATTTTAGGTTCACGGGATGTATTGTCACCATCTACGCACCGAGCTCAAATCTAAAAATAAATAATGACCCTATGCTCTGGGGCAGGGCGTGTGATCTGCGCTCGAAACATTTGGCATTCCAGAATAACATTAGCCCTTGTGTGCAACGTGCCCAATGACTTAAGCGCGAGCATATTCCGGTCCAGCCATATGTCGGTCTTTTTCATTTCCTCTCTGTATCCAAGACACTTGTCGCTGCTATTGAATCTTTTACAATTATTCATACTAAAGCCTACTTACTATCTGCTTAGAAAGATACTTTACACAACATTTATTTCATTGCTTTATTCACCTTGTTCTTATATGATATGCATTTTGTTACATTGAATGGTTTGGATTTTATGGCGTTTTCAGTATTTTATTCAGTCTGATCAGATCACCATCCCATGTGTTTCCTGGCTTTCTTAACACAAGTACTTCCTAGTCTTTCCAAGTAACGGGCTGCGTTTCCACATAAATTGTCGGGCCTGTTGGAAGACGAATGACGCTTGACGCATTGACTCATGTTTAACGTAGTCTGTCTTTATATGCGAGCTGCATGAGACTGAAGGCTTTCCTACGGTGATTGTCGGGACTGGCATGTATCGGGGCCTCTGTCGGCATATGCGAGCAGCAGGAGACTGACGCGAGCCTAACGGTGATGTCGGATCTGTCATGTTATGTAGTACTGTCTTCATATGCGGTAAGCATAGGACTGAAGCGTTCCTATGGTGATATCGGACATGGTACGTATAGTAGTACTGTCGCCATATGTGAGAATGCAAAGCTTGAGCGATCCCTACGGTAAGGTCGGACTGCATGTATTAGTTGTACTGTCTTCATATGCGAGACAGCATAGCTGAAGCGATCCTACAGTAAGGGTCGGACTGGCATGTATAGTGTAGTGTCGTCCATATACTATCAGGATAGACTGAAGCGAGGCTACGGTGATGTTGGACTGACATGGTATAGTTGTATGTCTTCATATGCGAGAAGCATAGACTGAAGCTAGCCTACGGTTGATTATCGGGACTGGCATGTATAGTGGTACTGTCTCATGGGAGAGCAGCATAGACTTAAGCGAGCCTATGTAAAGGTTTGTGAATATGGTTGATTGGTTGATTGATTGTTTTAGTTTTTTTACGCGCTTGCAACATGTTTTCAGTTATATCACGCCGTGACAATGGTAAGTTACCAGTACTACTGGTCAATTTGTCCTTGACCAGCCAGTCAGTCGTATGCTTACCCCGCAACCCTGAACGCCAAGGAGGGGCAAGCCAATACTACCATTGACTTCATACTTTCATACTATGCGGATGTTACTATGATGCGCTTGCTTTGTTTGATGCACGGTTAGACAATCAAATAAATACCATTCAAATTGCAAATACTATAAAATACAGCTTAACATGTAATGTACGTTATTGTAACAAAAATCATAAAGAATGACTCTTGAACAAATATTAATTGAAACGTCTCCTATTTCTCTACCGTTTTTTTGCGCCAGAAGTGGCAGTCGTTTGTTGTCACGGAAAAGGGTGATGACTTGTAAAATTCACTGCTTAAGCTCATGTTCCATAACACATTGATGAAGTATACAGTTAATTCAGTTAAAGATACTTATGTTTTGTTCATCCTCGTATATGTATGTATTCTAACGGACTAATGAGTATTGATCATTCATGACTTATTTAACATATGTATATACTTATTCGTATGTAACTATGGAAAGTTTAACGTTACTAAATTAAAGAATATCTAACCCAATCTTTAATTTTGACCCAAATCAAATTAAAATCTAAACGATTTAACTTATCGTTTGATAGCGTAGGAACCCTGACCTCATACGCTCCACAAATAAATAAGAAAAAACGTTATACGGACGGGAAATGTGTCAACTTTACTTTTGTGTTTACATATCTGAACTGGTGCTATTATGAAGAGTTCGAAATGTAGCACCGATTCTCTCTATCGGGACAACAAACTAGTTCAGCGTGACAATAATGCTGCATTTAAAACCACTGGCACTAGAACAATGTGGGAAGGGCTGTTTAAGTGGTTGACACAGCACATTGAACAAATCCTTTACACGACGTGTCTGTTTTGTACACTCCTCTAAATATAATCAATTATTATACCTCACTTTTGTCTACAATGGTAAAATCCCATTACCCGAAAAAGAGATATTTTGACTATCAGAAACAATTTCAACCTTTTTGACACGTGACCAAGCGAAAATTGACTGTCAGGTCATGTGACCGCAGTGATATTTTGAATGTCATATAAGGGCAAATAACTGCTTCAATATTTTAGCTAAATAATGACGTGATTGCCTGCCTTATACACATACAGCATACAGCAGTGACGTCACTTTGTGTTCGGTATAATAAAATAAATATCATATGGCACCATGTGTGACATTGATATTGTCAACCCTCGAAACAGAATGTCACACTCGGCTTACGCCTCGGGTGACATTCTGCTCTCGGGTTGACAATATCAATGTCACACATGCTGCCATATGATATTTATATAATGTTACATTGTTCATTTTATGACAATGAGCGTCATTACTATTTTGATGAAATATTAGACTCAGATGAGTGGATTACATTATCACCAAAAGAAAAACTATGCACATTGATATGTAATTACCCAAGAGAAACGGCAACATATTTATTATCTGCATTCATAAAAAGAAGAAAAGAACTTTATAAATAAGAATCAACATTAAATCATTTCAACATTTTCATTATGCAACTGTACTTATTTATATGTTCATGTGATTTTCATACTTTCATTAATCAAATTTAATAATGATACTATTTATTTAATCTTTACTCACATCCTATATCTATAACACTTTAATCTTTAAATCGTAGTTTCGCTTGCCATATTATAATGTATATTACTAGTGACTAATTGGTCCGTCGGGCCGGGTGTATTTATTTATATGTTTTTGTATATATGTATTAAATTCATTTGTACACATGTCACTGAAATAAATGATTTACTTACTTACTTACTTACTTATAAGCTTCCTGTAGAAAATTAAAAAAGTACAAGTAAATTAATGGTTTTCAAACAAAACAGATGTAAATTACCCGTACAATTGATACTACGTCCTTATTAGCAATGTCTCATGATTCCAAAAATCAACTTTTTCTCGTAAGGCAAACGACCTTTATCTTTAACAAAAATAATACCCACGTCATACTCAATGCACAGATATGGTTATATGTCCGGAAAGACCGTTCAACTAAAAAACCCTTTAAACCTGAACTGAAAGTCTAATTTGTGAAATACAATCTTCTAAGTGTTTAACGTTCCTTATAACGATGCTCAACTTCTAAGACCACAAGACAATCGCATATAACTTCCACTTTGCTCTGCTAAATATGAGCCGTTCCACTATTGTGGATTCAGTGTAAAGTATCAACCCGGATCAGCATAAGCATGGCGCGCAGGCTAATTACTCTATACCTCTATCCCGCCTGAGACGGAATGTGTCGGCCCGGATTGGCATGCGCGGACTGTCCAGAATGTTGTTTTTTATGTGGAATCTGGGTCGATACATTACGCAGAGACCATAATGTTGTTTTTCATGTGGAATCTGGGTCGATACATTACGCAGAGTCCATAATGTTGTTTTTTATGTGGAATCTGGGTCGATACATTACGCAGAGTCCATAATGTTGTTTTTCATGTGGAATCTGGGTCGATACATTACGCAGAGTCCATAATGTTGTTTTTTATGTGGAATCTGGGTCGATACATTACGCAGAGTCCATAATATTGTTTTTTATGTGGAATCTGGGTCGATACATTACGCAGAGTCCATAATGTTGTTTTTCATGTGGAATCTGGGTCGATACATTACGCAGAGTCCATACTGTTGTTTTTTATGTGGAATCTGGGTCGATACATTACGCAGAGACCATAATATTGTTTTTTATGTGGAATCTGGGTCGATACATTACGCAGAGTCCATAATATTGTTTTTTATGTGGAATCTGGGTCGATACATTACGCAGAGTCCATAATGTTGTTTTTCATGTGGAATCTGGGTCGATACATTACGCAGAGTCCATAATGTTGTTTTTTATGTGGAATCTGGGTCGATACATTACGCAGAGACCATAATGTTGTTTTTCATGTGGAATCTGGGTCGATACATTACGCAGAGTCCATAATGTTGTACATTACGCAGAGTCCATAATATTGTTTTTTATGTGAAATCTGGGTCGATACATTACGCAGAGTCCATAATGTTGTTTTTCATGTGGAATCTGGGTCGATACATTACGCAGAGTCCATAATGTTGTTTTTCATGTGGAATCTGGGTCGATACATTACGCAGAGTCCATAATGTTGTTTTTCATGTGGAATCTGGGTCGATACATTACGCAGAGTCCATAATGTTGTTTTTTATGTGGAATCTGGGTCGATACATTACGCAGAGTCCATAATGTTGTTTTTCATGTGGAATCTGGGTCGATACATTACGCAGAGTCCATAATGTTGTTTTTCATGTGGAATCTGGGTCGATACATTACGCAGAGTCCATAATGTTGTTTTTCATGTGGAATCTGGGTCGATACATTACGCAGAGTCCATAATGTTGTTTTTCATGTGGAATCTGGGTCGATACATTACGCAGAGTCCATAATGTTGTTTTTCATGTGGAATCTGGGTCGATACATTACGCAGAGTCCATAATGTTGTTTTTCATGTGGACTCTGGGTCGATACATTACGCAGAGTCCATAATGTTGTTTTTCACGTGGAATCTGGGTCGATACATTACGCAGAGTCCATAATGTTGTTTTTCATGTGGAATCTGGGTCGATACATTACGCAGAGTCCATAATGTTGTTTTTCATGTGGAATCTGGGTCGATACATTACGCAGAGTCCATAATGTTGTTTTTCATGTGGAATCTGGGTCGATACATTACGCAGAGTCCATAATGTTGTTTTTCATGTGGAATCTGGGTCGATACATTACGCAGAGTCCATAATGTTGTTTTTCATGTGGAATCTGGGTCGATACATTACGCAGAGTCCATAATGTTGTTTTTCATGTGGAATCTGGGTCGATACATTACGCAGAGTCCATAATGTTGTTTTTTATGTGGAATCTGGGTCGATACATTACGCAGAGTCCATAATGTTGTTTTTCATGTGGAATCTGGGTCGATACATTACGCAGAGTCCATAATGTTGTTTTTCATGTGGAATCTGGGTCGATACATTACGCAGAGTCCATAATGTTGTTTTTCATGTGGAATCTGGGTCGATACATTACGCAGAGTCCATAATGTTGTTTTTCATGTGGAATCTGGGTCGATACATTACGCAGAGTCCATAATGTTGTTTTTCATGTGGAATCTGGGTCGATACATTACGCAGAGTCCATAATGTTGTTTTTCATGTGGAATCTGGGTCGATACATTACGCAGAGTCCATAATGTTGTTTTTTATGTGGAATCTGGGTCGATACATTACGCAGAGTCCATAATGTTGTTTTTCATGTGGAATCTGGGTCGATACATTACGCAGAGTCCATAATGTTGTTTTTCATGTGGAATCTGGGTCGATACATTACGCAGAGTCCATAATGTTGTTTTTCATGTGGAATCTGGGTCGATACATTACGCAGAGTCCATAATGTTGTTTTTCATGTGAAACGGCTCATATGTTTATGGACAAGTAGCCAGTTGTCTGTGATGAGTGTCGTGGGGAGGAGAAGGGTACCGGAAGAGAAGTGGTGATCGAAAGCCTGTGTCTACACGGATGTGTGAAGTTATGGGCATTATGTGACTCTCAAACCACTGTTTCAGCGCGAAATTTCTTCCATTTTCAAAATCGGAAGACTCCAATAAGATTTCTTTAATAGTTTGTAACTAAAAGGTAATCCAATGCTGATTTCTTGGGTGAAAGCTCGTTACGAACTAACTCACCTGAATATATTGCTTTAAAAAAAGAGTTAAATAGAAACTATTACCAAAATTGAGTGGTGATACCCATTTTTGCGTGGCTCAATCTAAGTAAACAATTTATGCGTTCCAAGTAAACACAAATAATCTTCACTTTGTACAGTCGTTAATCATACTATGACAGAAATCGCAAGTAATTTTCGGTTTAACGCCGTTTTCAAAAAAAAATCAGTCATATCATGGCGGCCAGCTTACCTACTCATATGTTTCCTGGTTGTTCAAACCAGTACGCCACACAATATACTTTCCAAGCAACTGGCTGCTCTTTCACATTGGTGAAAGACGAATGACGCTTTTCACAGTGACTTTTGTCAAATGTCGGAAAGAATGTTGGCCGAGCTTGGGTTCGAACTCACAACCCCTGGATTGACAGCCCGCGTGAATACTGACTGAGCTATCGGGGCTCGACTCTCTTCGTCTTAACCCTTTCCCTCATATAGACGCTTTCTGACGCCTCTGCAGCAGACGGCTTTTTTAAAACATAGTGACAAAAGAAGAAATTGCACAAAACGTGCAATTTCTCCTTTTGCCACAATGTTTTCCACTTTTTGCCATAGATTGTCCATTCAATTATGGAGATTTCCCATGTTTTGACAAAACACGTTTAAAGTCGTCTGCTGCGGAATTGTTGTATGAGGGAAAGGGTTAAATAATATGCAATTTTCACCACGTCGCCCTCTGTTCCTATATATGTTTTGGTATCTATTAATGTATATTGCATTGAATGCCATTATGTTTATCGTGGTAATATAATAATTGCGACTTGCGTTGGGTTTTTTTGTTTGTTTTTTTGGGGGGGAGGGGGTGGGGGGGGGGGGGGGGGGGAGAGAGATTCTGATCAACACGGCCTCGGGTTCGGTCGGCCCGGATAAACTTGGCATGTTATGAATGTATATTGGTGTGTGTGCTATCCATTTTTATCTGAGGAAAGACCCATAATACATAGCTTGCATTAAAATGATCCCTGAGGTTTGTTGTCAACGTATAAAACGGATACAAATATCCGTTGACAAAGATCACAGCACATTCTATGTCAGTTCAATCCCTAAAATCACTGGTTCTAGTTGATGACATTCTGCACGGGATTGATTGATTGATTGGGGTTTAACGCCGTTTTTAACAATTTCTCAGTTATATCACGGCGGCCAGTGCACCTACTCATGCATTTCCTGGGTTTCTCACACCTGTACTCCACACAACAAACTTCCAAAGCAACTGGCTGCTTTTCCACATAGACTTAGCCCATTGGTGGAAGACGAATGACGCATGTCGCATTGACTTTTGTCAATCGTCGGAAAGAAAGTTGGCAGAGCCGGGATTCGAACTCACAACCTTCTGCACGGGAACAATGTATTCTAAGGCGCATCCAAGTAGGAAATTATCACACATTAACATATTTTGTTAAACGGACTCCAAATGCATATAATGCATAAAAATCAGTCGTAATGTTTGTCAATGTATAAAACACACAGATATACGACTGAAAAGACTGAGGATGTAGACAAGATTATCTGAACTTACACTGTTCAGAAATGCCGACTTGTACCTTATCTCATGCACTGGCTAAAATAAGGTTAAACTGAAAATAGCTTTACATCCATCCACGTGCGCAGACAAACCCAACATAAAAACCAACGTGAGTCTAAAGTAAAACGTTTGCTCCATCGTCTACTGGAATAAAGTGATAGATGAAAGAGATAATTTTATTTTTGTAACTCAATATATGTCAGTATTTTAAAAGATTATATTTGTACCGATATGATCATTAATTGAATGCAAGACTGACAAACGTCCACGAGGTGTGTATATAATACTAATAATTATAGTGAGATTAATAATATCTTTATTTAATGAAGGTAGCATGTATTTTGATGAACAAAGAAAATAACATTATCTAGCATATATGGCCTTCAACTTATTCACGTACAGATTAAGTGTTTGAGTATGTCTCAAAATATAGGGAGATCCAATTGGCATACACTTGGTCTTTTATGGGTTCAGTGCCATGTTATTTATTTTACACCATTTCTGTATACAATTTAAGTCCTTTTGTAACTTGTTTTCAATTTGTGCCAATTTATATCCGGATTCAAATATATATGCGCAGCGTCTACTAAATTAGGGTATCATTGCCTCTCTGTGTTACGCCATCAAATATACATGTATACGTCAATCAGTGAAACTCTAATAAGTAAAAAGTCCTAGTTATTTTTGGGTGAATATGCATCTTGGACAAACTTACATGTAGACGGACAATATAAGCTTTGGTGAGACTGTACTAAGATGCAATTACACCACGAATCGCTCATTTCCTTTCTGTCCCTTTAATATACCTTCGAAATTAAGTATTCCGGTGCAATGTGTAAACGTGATGGACAGTTAAGAACTATCCTTTATATACATATATCAAAACATTGTTGTGCTTTCCTAAGTAAGCTACCAATTTTCGCAAATACAATGACCTTGACCTTTTACAGAGCTGCACATCGTCTCAGTGTGGTGAGCATTTATGGTTAGTTATTTCAATATCCATCAAGCGGTTCAAATGTGTTGGTCGGACACTTTTTATGAGCTGAGGTCTCTAAGTGTGACCGTGACATTTGACCAAGCTGGCTGAAACATGCTCTCTGTACATCATCTGAATGTGGAGAAGATTTGTGATGAGTTATTTCAAAATCCTTTAAGTGGTTAAACAGTTATGGAGCGGACACGAATATACCTATATGACCTTTGACTTCTTATTGTGAATTTGACCTTGAAACCAAGCTGGATGTAACATCATGTGATATGCACAGCGTCTCAATATGCTTAATATTTGTGGTGAGGTTTTCATAATCCTTCAAGCGATCAAAATGTCATGGAGCGGACACTATTAGTGACGAGCAGATAGACATACAGACAGACAGACAGACAGACTGACTGACTGACCTACTGACTGACTGACCTTCAGACAGACAGACAAATAACGCGAGCAATAACAATATGTCTCAACGTTACATGGGGGAAGAGATAATTATAAAATATACAAAAGTGAAACTTTAGAAACAATAGTATTAATCTGCTGCAGAATCGTGTACACGCTGAAAAGACCGCGCAGGTAGACAATATGATCTGAACATCCAACTTGTACTTTAGCTTATGAACTGGTACAAATCACAGGTGCCAGTCTCGTTTAAAATCTAAAAATAACATTTGACTATATATTGATATTGATTTAATGCTAAACGATGAGATACTGAGTTCTATCAGTGAGATACAATCCATATCACCCACACTGTGCCGAGTGATATAGGTATTTTCCAAGTTTCCAGTCATGTTATACTTCACACGTTAAAGAAATACGTAATGGGTATATTATTAGATCGGATACAAGCACTGTCATGTGATAAAAATCTTATCTTATCTATACCAGGGACACTATATTACAGGGATATGACTTCGTAAATTCATTTCCGCTATGGCACTCGATGTGCTGTTTTATTAAAATTCATAAGTTTAAATGGGAATAACCGAGAATGTAAGTACATAACATAATTTAGATCTTTATTTCTTACATTTACGTTAATTTTGAGCTTGTGATTAAACAAAAAATGATAGTTATTGCAATTAGTTTCTGAAGTCGACTGAAGTCAAAACGAAGAATACAGGCTATACTTGCCGTTATAAACACATTTAAATGTTATATTATAAATGGCGAACGATCAATCTTGGTTTCATATCCCTGTAATATAGTGTCCCTGTCTATACCCATGTATACTTCCGTATTCCGTAAATTTAACAAATCGGACTTATTGTCATTGTCTGACATTGTGTAGTAAACAAATACATTCACACAGATTCGTCCGCGTGTTAACAGGTATGAAGACACCAAATAGTTCCATTTCATCATCAATTATATAAAAAGAAAAAGAAAATGTGTTTGTTTTGAGTGGATATGGAATATATTTCAACTCGAAGTGATACAAGAAATATCTTTACAAAAGATAAACGGCGATCAATATGAGAAAACACTAATAAAATGAACATATTTTATCTTACTTATTAGAATGACAGAAAACAATAACGTTAAATATGTAATATTTGGTTTATAAATGTTTTAGTTCATATACATACTTTGGTTTGATATGAATGAGCAGGGTGAGTGTATTTAATACACTCATCCTGGAATGAGAGAGGGAAAAAAAGCTTAGTAACTTAGTAACTCGTGCGCACGACTTAGTAACTCGTGGCACAGAGGTGACATGTGTACGTTTTTATTTATCTCGTGCGCACGACATAGTATGTCTTGCGCACGACTTAGTTACTCATGCGCACGACTTAGTAACTCATGCGCACGACATAGTATCTCGTGCGCACGACTTAATTATCTCGTGGCACAGAGGCGACATGTGTACGTTTTTATTTATCTCGTACGCACGGCATAGTATATCGTGCGCACGACTTAGTAACTTATGCGCACGATTTAGTATCTCGTGCGCACGACTAAGTATCTCGTGACCACGACTTAGTAACTCGTGCGCACGAGATAAATAAAAACGTACACATGTAACCTCTGTGCCACCGTAGAAAACTTATCATGTTTCAAAAATAATTAATATTTTGCTCTTAAATATTATATTTTATACGTTTACACTGATTTTTTTCACTGAAATTTATTTCTTAAGGAAAATAATTAAAAGTTAGTATGTAGAACATTTCATTCTAAAAATTCACCTCTTGGTGCCTCTCGTAGGATCGCCAACTTAACTATGAACCAATCAAAACGTTTCGTTTCCTTTATTTCTTCGATATCATTCATTAAATACAACATTTGATTGGTCTACAATCTAGATCATTTGTTTAACATCTAGGTCAAAACCCACGTTAGTCAGCTATCGCTAAAAGAAGTAGCTTTACACCCATCCACGTGTGAAGACAAACCCAACATAAGAACCAACGTGAGTTTGAAGTAAAACGTCTGCTCCATCGTCTACTGGAATAAAGAAAGATAGATGAAGGAAATATTTCATTTATGTGTAACTCGATATAAGTCAGTATTTTAAAAGATATCATTTTTACCGATATGACCATTAATTGAATGCAAGCCTGACAAACTTTCACGAGGTGTGTATGCGCAGCGTCTGTTGAATTAAGGTATTATTGCCTCTCTGTGACAACATCATATACATGTATACGTCAATCGGCGAAACTCTAATAAGGATAAAGTCCTAGCTATTTTTGGGAAATATGCATCGTGGACTAACTTACATGTAGACGGACAGTGAAAGTTTTGGTGAGACTATACTAAGATGCAATAAGACCCTGACTCGCTCATCTCTTTCTTGCCCCTGTTATATATCTTTAAAGTTTAGTATTCCGGTGCTACCAATTTCCGCAAATCAATCCAATACAGTGTTCCTCCTATTTCACAATGAAAACACGGCTGAAAAACATTTATAGGAAAGAAGTTAACGTTTATCAATCTAACGTAAATTTAGATAAAGAAATAGATTGTTGTAGTCTAAGTCGAGTCCGTGAAAACACTAAACATGCAGGCTAATTTGGATGAACACATTTGCGTTCTTACCAACTACGCTATGACATAACTTGTAGATACACATTAAGGTAAAAATACGGTTCATATGTTCGAATAAACCTTTATCAATTAAAAAGTCGCGACTTCATGTATTTGTTGAACCATTGAAGAATAATCGTTGGCAAACGTATAGATTCCATGTGTTGAAAGCAGCAGGGGAATATACCCCACCTGAGTCAATGGCATATGTTTGACTCGTAATACCTAGATGGTTTCATAACAGTTTCGGATTGCTTGTACTATTACTGATGTTAATGAGGATGCTATTTCAATTAACGTTCTATATCTGTGATATATTAATATGTTCAATGCATGTATACCACTTTTTTCCTGAGAAGTTTTCAACTTGGAAAATCTTGTCTTTTCGTACTTCATTAACGTCGGGTAAATTCGTTAATCATGATGTGCTCTTCGTTATCACTTTATGACAAGATAACTTTGTCAAGATGTTCCGGCTACTAGTAACTTTGTCAAGATGTTCCGGCTACTGATACATGTAGCTTGTAACAACAATTTTGATTTAACGCATCTTAAACCTTTACAAATATAGACGCTCTCTGACGCCTCTGCAGCAGACGACTTTTGAAAATATAGTGAACTTTTGTTCAGTAATTATACATTCATTTATAGAGATTTGCCCTGTTTTGCCTAGATGTATTCAAAGTCTTCTGCTGCAGATGTGTTGCATGTGGGAAAGGAATGCATATTTCCCAATATAGGCCTATAGACGCTCGCTGAAGTAGTCGAATTCGGAAAAGATTGTGGCAAAAGAAGATATTACTCATCATGAGCTAACGTTCTCTCCTTTTTCCATAATGTTTGCTTACTTTATATGCTTAACTGTTGTGCTTAAATGTTTTCAAAGTCGCCTGTTTCAGATTAATTTTATGAGGGAAATGGTTAAATTGATGAAATCGCGTAGTTTGTCAGTTTTATCAGTAATAACGTGGCATGGTTGACACAAATAAATTATAATTTGGCCGATTGGAGCAGTGTAGAATATTAAACTAAACTATTGTTGCAATCCTGTTTAAATGGATCTCGGTTTCCCTTATCCTTGGCGAAAATGTGGAGTAAATGAAGTGTTGAGGTATAATGTACATTTATAACAGCATTGCATCATGTTTTATTTCCTGTTACTGGCTGGTATGCATAGGGTTTCATGACTCAACGGTTTAACGCATGTGAATGAATGTATATTGTTTATGGCGCATCGACAGCTAAGGTCATTTAGCGCGCAATTGAATTTAATTAGTTATGATCCCTGGGTAAACAAACCAGTACTAGGCTAGAAAATGTGCCTTGCCCAAGGGCACTCCACCATGACCGTAGTGCCGCGACTGGGGATCGAACCCGGGATTCCTTAACGCATGTGTGTTAGAAAGCTACCGGAATGGGTTTGAGAACCTCATGGTGGTGAATGTGATAGAGCGTCCGATCTTCCGCAGGGTTTGCTTTCCAGTCGGGTAGCTATTTTAACCCTTTCCCACATACAGACGCTTTCTGACGCATCTGTAAACAAAGGAAATTGCTCAAAGCACGCAATTCCCCCTTTTGCCACAATGTTTTTAACATATTTTTCAGTAATTATTTCCCGTTTAAAAAGATTTTCCGTGCGTTTGCCTGGATGTTTTCAACGTCGACTGCTGTATATGGGAAAACGGTTGCGTCTTAAACAAATGAAAGTCCTGGCTCTCCATTGCGCTAATATTATGACTGATTTGTTTAACTGGAGTTTTACGCCGCTTTCAACATTATTTCAGTTATATCACGGCGACAATTCACTTATTCATGATCTCTGGGTAAAATAACCACTACTAGGCTAGAAAATGTGCCTTGCCCAAGGGCACTCCACCATGACCGTAGTACCGCGACTGGGGATCGAACCCGGAAAACCCGGGTTCTAATCCCCGACGCTAAACACTCGGCCACAGCGTGGTGTACTGGTGTCGTGATAAACTTGCAAACACAAATACCCAGGAAACGAGTTGATATTAACAATACATTAATCTTTAAAACATCATTTGATACACACTCGGAAACATAAATTTACACCAGAATATGAATTTTCACACCCCTTATCAGTCCTTGTCATTTTTTTAAATGTTCTGGGCTGATTGAATACAGAACAGAGACGATCTATGGCACGGATCCACTCGGCTTTTGGTAAATATCAGTGGTGACAGCTTTTCTAATGCCTGTCGATTTGAAATTGATGATTTAACAAAAGCCGTCTCTACACTGAAAAAAAAAGCATTTTCACATGATTGTATTTGTTATGAACATGTTATATATGGGGGTAAAGCGCTTCACTCTTTATTGTTGAAACATGTTGAAATTTTCCTATATTCCTAAAAAAATGAAATTTGGTCTTATTGTTACACTATTTAAAGGTGGAAAAAAGAGGGAGGATGTCCCAAATAATTATAGAGCTATATTACTCTGTCGTCTGCTATTTTAAAACTATATGATGCCTTACCTTTAGATGTTGTCAAATCAGATATCAATGCCAGCTTAAACCCTTTACAGTTTGGATTTCAAAAGGGTGTGTGCTGTATAATGACATCCTTCTTACTGAAACTGAAAGAATGTATCTGCCATGCAAGAGAATCTGGAAGCAAACTGTATTCCTGCTTCTTAGACATTAAAAAAGCATTCGATAAAGTTTGGCACAATGGACTGTTCCATAAACTGCATGAAATGGGAGTAAGTACTGCTACCGTTAAGTCCGTAATTAGTTTGTATGATGAGTCTGAATCATATGTTCTGTTCAGAGGATATAAATCAGATCCATTTAATGTGACGGTCGGGACTAGACAAGGGGGGGGTGGGGGGGGGGGGGGGTAAGTTCACCATGTTTCTACCTTTGTTTTATAAATAGACAAATAGACTACTCTGTACGTTAGATAATAGTCGGTATGGTCTTGTCATGCAGGAAACTAATATACCGTGCATTATCTCAGCTGATGATATGGTATTACTCAGTTTTTCAACGAAAGGTCTTGATCGATATTAAATATTTGTTATTTATATTCTAAAACGTGGCTATTTGAGTATAATCACAGAAATGTTCTGTCATTGTTAAAATTTAAAATTGGTCTCAATGAAAAAGGTGTTCACTCCTTTACATGTATAAAGCTGTATGACACCATAGTTTATTTCTATGGGACTTTTTGGGTGTGAAATACTATTTTCCTTAAAATCATCAGAATTGCTACAGCTATAAAAATGTCATACACTTTGCTTTGAGTGAATTCAAGGCATAGACACATTTGCAAGAACTTATATTATCTTATGCATGTTACAAATGTTAAATATAGACTGCATTATTAAACTTAAGTTAAACCTGTTTGGTCAACTCTGCATCCTGAATCCTTATACTATTATTACGGTAGTTTTTATAAAACAGTTATGTAGTTTCTGCTTGTCAAACTCGATCCAGTCTGGATATTTTTCAGATATTTTTCTTCATACAAAATATGGGCTTACTAATTATTTATTTTCTTATTACACTGATGGTATATATATCAAAAACGTCTGAAATGGAAAAGTACAATACAAAAGACTGTTAATG